>OZ005649.1:64971649-65524149 GCA_963930645.1 Salticus scenicus | reverse complement strand
CATATTATAATTTGACATACAATTTGCATTGCATGAATTATCGAATTTTTATTTGTGTCTCTGTAAACAAAAAACTATAATTAACAGGTTTCCAAATTTGCATTTCATAGAATGAAATTAGTATGCAGAAATCACTTGATATAAAATTTTGAAAAATATTATACAAATATGAAACACTGAAAAATAAATAAATTTTTTCATTAATTATTCATTACTCATTAATTATTAAGTGAGGGAAATATTTAAAGATATTAAAGATATTAATTCATTCTAAAAAGAATAAATGACATATGTTAATATATAAAATTTGATTTAGTTTATCTTACTAATAGTAAAAAAAAAAAAAAAAAAAAAAACACTGAAAAAACAAGTACATTAATAATTTACTGCAATATTTTTCAATTAATTAAAAGTGTAACTTTATGATTTAAACCGAATTATTATTAACAGAAAAAAGCCTTAAACTACATATATCTTTTCAGGTAATTTTAATAGGAATTAAAACTTATTTTTCGCATGCACTATGGCAATTTTAAAGATATTAGACCCCTTTAAAAGAAAAATACACAAAAATAAAAATTTCATTAATATTAATTAATATAAAATTAATTAATATTGTTTATTTAATTAATATTGTGAAGAATAGTGCAGTTTATTTTAGAAGGTTTTGTTGAAACAACAAAAATTTTGTTGACTCAACGAAATTTATTTTGCTGATATAACATCAACAAAAATTTTGTTACTAGAACCCAAGATATTTTGCTATGTTAACCAAACAGTTTTGTTAATTCAAAAAATATTTGTTTAAATTAATAAAATCATTTTGTTGATTTCAACAAATAGTTTTGTTAATATAATACCTAGATTCCCCAAAATCAATATAGTTCGTGTGACGAAGATTTATAATATGTATATAAATTTTCAGTTCTTTGAATAAGGTATTTAGACATTATCGTACTTCAAATAATTTCAGCCCACTGGCCATAATGCTAAAAAAAAATTTGTTGTGACCCTGTAAAAAAGCTATAACTTCTAGATTCATCAAAAGATACACAGTTTATGCAACGGTGACTTATAACACGTATATAAATTTTCAGCTCAATCGAATAAGGCATTTGGGCTCAATTGTACTTCAAATAATTTGAACCCATAGGCCATAATGATAAAGAATTTTTTTTTTTGTGCCCCGGTAAAAAGACTATAAGTGCTAGATTTACCAAAATCAATAGGGTACGTTCGACGATGAACTATAATATGTATAAGAATTTTCAGCTCAATCGAATAAGACATTTAGATGCTATTTCATTTTAAAGAATTTTGGCTCATGAGCCATAATGATAAAGAACTTTTCTTTGTGTCTCTGTAAAGAAAACTATAAGTGTTAAAACTATAAGTATTATATAAATATATAATATCCACCAAAATCAATAAAGTTAGTACAACAGTGATCTATAACATGTATATCAATTTTCAGCTCAATCAAAATAAGGCATTTAGACCCTATCGCGCTTTAAAAATTTTGAGCCCTTAGGCCATGACGACATAGATTTTTGCACTAGGTTCATGAAAATCAATAGGGTTCGTGCTGCTTTAACTTATAATATACGTACCAACTTTCAACTCATTCGAACAAAGGGTTTAGACGCTGTTGTGTTCACCCACACACATACATACGCTATACACGCATACACACACACATACGTAATCATCGTAAAAATAACAGAAATGAACTGATGGAACTTCAAAACGTATAGATACATAAAAATCTCAAAGTCAAATCTTCGTCATGATTACACTACTTCCCTTACATAGGAACTAAAACGATGCCAGATGTTAAGTGAAATAAAAATTTCTATGCTAGAATTTTTGCCTGCTGTCCTTCAAAATTATCTATTAATATTTTAGTAGAATATGGTTCGACATCTATTCAAGCACGCAGATTTACGCAGACATTGAATTAAGTAAATTTCGCAACGTAAATCAAACTCAAAAAAATAAAAACAAAATATATATATTCATGCTGATATTATGTTTTATAATGATCATATATTTCTCAAACATATAAAATAAAATGTAAAAATGTGCATTCTACCAACAAAAATTCTCAGTATAAATAGCATAATTTTGTTAAAAAATAACTCTATTTTAAAGACTTATTATATAGTTTCATTCGGTAATAAAATACAAAAAACATCTTAAAAATTGCTATTAAAATTTTAATACCTCCTGTGGAAAAAAACTTATTTATATTCAACATTTATATCTATTATTAAAAGCTCAAGGTGGTTTTTTCTTTCGTTTATCTGTAGGAAATAACAGAACTGCTGGTTGTACTTAAGTTAAAATTTTCTAATATTTAACTCAATTGTCGTTCAATGTGCAGTTTTCTAACATTACATATCAGATTAATTCTCTAATTTGACGTTATCGCGTTCTCTGAAAATTTAGTGATTTTTTTAAAATGTTATAGGCAAAACATTTTGAAATCACGGCAACTCTTAAATGAAATATTTATAATTTTGTGAATGTTTGTGCTAATTGTACAAAATACATACAAGCATTAAACATAGCAAAAAAAAAAAAAAAATTGAAAATATTACATATTATTTGGATTTATTTGTTATAAAGAAATCACATTTTTTTTCGCCATTACTAATTTCTACTGAATTTTAACGTACTTTAAATAATTATCATAATTTAACATACCATATTTTAACAAACCATTTATACACATATTTTAAGATACCATAATTTAACATACATAAATTTTTCACAATACTTTACAAATGTTTGTTTTCTTATTCAATTTTTTTATGACTGTACGAACTTGTACTGAATTTTTACATACCTTAAAGAAGTATTCATCTAATATTCCCTCAGAAAAGCGAAAAAGTGTCTGATATCAACGTATCCGAAGACATGTAACTAAGCAATCCATGTATATAAAGCATTTTCAAGAAAATATGTTAATATTGATTTTATCGTTAAGCATATCTTTAAAGAAATAGGTAAAAATTTTAAAAAAATAAGTGCATTGTCAATCCCTATGGTGATATAAAGGCTTCTATATCCGTAACTACAAAATACCTTTGATTATTTTATCTAACGTATGAAGTCAATATTTCTAAGAAAATAAATAAAAATAAAACTCAATGTGCTATCAAAAATATGCAATAAATTTTTCGTTGGGATGAGTCTCAATTCACATGTTTACGTCAATAACTCAGCTCCAAGTATTTAACCCTGAGGGGAAAAGACATCAAGGTAAAAATATTTAGAATTTCTTTCCAGGCGCTTGCAGAAAAAGCAATATATGTAAGTATAAAATAAAAAATAAATAAAAAATAAAAAATGTACGAAGAAATTTCTCTTATACTCTAAGTTTCTGTCATTATTCGCGATAGAGCAATAAAAGTAAAGCTACAAATACAGACGAAGTATATCGGTTTTTATTTCCGTTTTTTCATAAAATATAAATGGGATTTCTCGGGGAAAAAAAAAAAGTATGTTTCATCGTGTGGTATTAAAAGACAGAATATGAAAGATTGTGATGTAACTCGTTCATATTTATCACATCGTCAAAAAATATTTGCTCGTTATATTTTTGTTATTAAAGGTAGTCGTGTCATATTTTTCTGTGGTGTATACGTTCCACAAAGGGTAAAGTTATATTAAATGAAATAAATCACTTTAAATGGATAACTATAGTATAAAAATATTTATACTATATTTATATAAACTTCTATAATATAGAAGCATTGAGTTTAAATTATTATTTTTTAGACTGTGTTAAAAATGGTGTAGTCTAGAAACTAGAGATATTTAAAAATTCATTTGAAGAACTTAAAAAAAAATAAAAATAGAATAGAATAAATCAGAATTTATATTTACAGAACTTCTAGTAGGGGCAGGGTGCATCCTGAGAATCAAAGCGTTTTTTTTTTTTTTTTTTTTTTTTTTTTTTTCTGTTGCTTTTGTATGTATAACCGTTTCAGGAAATCACTTCCGGCCCTGCTTTGCCATATGATTCTGAATCATCGGGATCGTACTCTGCCCTTACTAGAAGTTACTTTTTCCATGTACTTTTTTTGCAAAATAATAGTGGTTTACAATAAAATGTCATTAATTTTATTCTTATAATTAAACAAACATTTCCAGCATGATCTATTTAACATCTTGTGTTCCCTCTTTCTTCCTCTGAAACTTTTTTTTATCACCTCCGAACACTCTACTTTCATTTCCACTGCCCCCGCCTCCCTACTACTTTAAATATTGTATTTTTTTTTTTTTTCTTAATAAATACAACTTTAACGTATAAAATAATTATTAAATACGGTTTTATAATCGACAAATAGATACCAGGTTTCATGTTTTCACGTAAAATTTAACTAAATATATGCGCTAAAAAAATCTTTACGCGATAGGTTTTTTTTTTTTTTTTTTTTTACTGTATTTTTTAATCTTAGTTTGCAAAATTCTATAAGAAACAGTTGAAACATCTCATGCGCTTTCTTTGATCGCAGACTTGTGTTATCTCTACGTCAGAAACGCCAAACAAAAATTATTGAGGTGCATACAGCTGTTTCGGTAGCCTAAAGCGTACCGTCATCAGTGCAAAAAGCACTGATGACGGTACGCTTTGCACTGATGACGGTACGCTTTAGGCTACCGAAACAGCTGTATGCACCTCAATAATTTTTGTTTGGCGTTTCTGACGTAGTAGTTTATTCCTGGTTTAATATTCCAACGCCAAGTCTCCTGCTATTATTGTGTTATCTCTTTTACAGAAACTATACAAAATAGGGTAAGTGCACCAGTGATTGACACTTTTAGAGCAATCTCTGATGTTTTTAATGTTCTAGACATCAGGAAATATTTTTAGAAATCTTAAGTTAGTACATATGGTATGAAAGACATTCAGAACCACATATATGTTAAAATATATACATTTGATAACAATTATTATTTTTTTTTTTCAGTAATTGGCCCATATGTTCCAGTGTTTGACACTGTTAGTTATTCGTATTACCAGTTATTAGCACCCTATGCTCCAGTGTTTGACATAAAATGTGAAAATTCTTATAAGTGAAATGTATGATTTTATTATTTTTCTTATTTATTAATTATTTTGGGATAGATGTCAATTACTGGAGCATGACAATCACTGGAGCGCCTACTCAAAATGTACAGTTCTTTTTTTTTTCCTGTATGAGGAAGTAGTGTAGGACTTAACGGCCCTCTTCACTTACCGTCGCCGGTAGCCCGAGCCAATGTTATTCTATGGGGAAATTTTCTTTACAAATAACTTATTAACTAATACATATTTTTAAATTCTGTTTTCACATTCAGAAAATTCCCAACTGTTAAATTGACGGACCTTTTTTTAAAAAGTATTTTTTTAATTTTTAATATTTTATTTTGAAATTGCAAAATGAAAAAAAATTCACATATTGAAAATTCGTATTTTGCAGCTTCGAAGTAAAGTATAAAAAATTAAAAAAATAATTTTTTAAAAAAGGTCCGTCAATTTAACAGCTAGGAATTTTCATAATGTGGAAACAGAATTTAAAAATATGTATTACTTAATAAGTTATTTGTAAAGAAAAATTTCCCATTGAATAACATTAGCTTCGGCTTCCAGCGGCGGTGAGTAAAGAGGGCCCTTAAGTTAGTGCCTTTTCTAAGCGCTGTCACGAATAATTACAAGATATATTGATTATAAGTGCTTTTTATTATTAATATAAACTGATAACAGCTTTAAATGTCATTTTTTTCCAGAGATTGACTAAAGCGTTACTGGGAACATTGTATCTATGCATATGAATTTTATTTATACGCATTGTGCGTACGTCGTACGTGCTATAAATTGCATGTATGTAAACAAATAATATTTTGATATATTGATTCTTTTATCAAATTCTGAAAGCAAATCAATTTAATTTTAATCCTCCAAGTGCTGATCGTTTCACTCTTAAGTGCTAAGCATTTTTAAAGTACCGTGCAGACATATTTTTTAAAAAATATAATAAATACAAATTTATAACTCGATTTTACAAATTGTTATATAGATTTTACGAATCGTCTCACTGCGAGACGATAGTACTCTAGCGGGGATCCGAATCGTCTCGCAGCGAGACGATAGCACTTCGAGGGTTTATAAAAAGAAATAGATAGACAGGCTATATTTTTGATTAATCGATTAATTTTTTTTTTCTTCATTTCTAATCAACAATTTCGTTAGCCTGTACTCTACTTAAGGGAATTTGTTTTTAAGAAATAATTTCGTTTTTATAAAACGTTTTATTGTTTATTTATATTAATATTAATACTTTATTTTTTAAGGAGCGAGTTTTATTCGTCTCCTTGCCATACAGTAAAAGGAAGAATTAGAAAATCAACTGGCCAAAGTTTAACTATTTATAGAAAAAAAGGTTGATACTTTTTCTTTACATGTATCACTGAAATTATATCCAATTAAGAACAATTATTAAAATTCGTTTTATTAGATTTTTTTCTTAATTGTTAAATTTTTTTCAAAGAAAAAAAAAAAAAAAAACTATTTACTTTATTATTTAAATAGGAATCATTATACGTTTACAGAAAAAGTTCAGAGGACATAAACAGTAAATTTTGTGTCCTATTTTAATAATAAAAAAAGAAACTATCTATAATCAAAGTTTTAAATAATATTCAGTTATACTTTAATTTTGAATTTATAAAAAATACATTCTTTTTTGTATTTAACTGCAATGATACTGATATACAAACAATTTTATTCTTTAAAATATAGTTCCCTATTTTGATCTTCTTCCAAACTCATTTTAGCTATCGAAAAAATTGGATAATATATTCTTCTCATATATAGGTGACATCAAATCCAAATTGAAAATTTCTTGAGAATTTTTCTTATAGTTTTCCACAGAATTCCATTTTCTATTTAGAGGAACACATACAAAAATGCCCTTGTTATCAGAAACCTTTTTTTTTTTTTTTTTTTTTTCTCAGAATACGAAATGCATTCTAGTCTTGCTGACGTGTGAACTGCTTCGCAGTCAATCGAAAGCTTTTCCAGAAAACAACAATATCGCTATTTCGTTAAATTCTATCTCAAACAAATAAAAAATTACTTTGGAAAAAAAAATTTCTCCCTTTCTTTTTGAGTCGAACAATATTGAATTTTAGAGAAATTAAATACCAAATATTACAAATTTGTTGATAGTCACATATGCAAATAGCTTACAGAAAATACAGATTTTTTTTCCCCATATGCTGAATTATTAAAAGGTTTGAAAAATAAATGTAACTTTTTATTTCATACGAAGTAGAATATTAATAAACTAGCAAACCCGTGCGAAATTTTCGCACTTTATTTCTTTTCTTATTTACTTTTAAAATTTGAAACTCATAAATGTTCAACCAGTTTCACCACCTAATTAAAATTTGAATTTACCAGAAGCCAAATTATTATTAGAAACAAATTAATATTATGCAATAATGAAATCAAAATCGTTCAAAGAAAGGTTTTAAAATAAAATTCATGATTGACAACCCAGGTTTCATACTTCCACAGGCGGTACAGTTTTAGTATAGGACCCCCATGAATCCTTTTAATTTTTGCCCCCATATTTCGGATGACATTTTATTTATTTGTTTTGGCTTTTTTTTTTTTTTTTTTTAATAACTAATTTCTATTTTGATTATACGTTTTCTGAATGCGTTTTTTAGTCAATTTATGAAAAGAATTCATATTCTGTATATATCTTTAAAGTATTGCTAGGTGACTAAAATGACGCTTGCAAAGATTCTGAAGAAGCAACTTTTAAAAATACATTTTTTTTCCCCCATAAAATGGTCTCATAAGACAAATATAATTTTTTCTTATTAGATCATTAAGCTGAAACCACGTGCTTAAATGTTGTCCACTTATAAATGTTATTTGTTTATGCTTGCATATTTTTTTAATTATATTACTATCGTATCGTTTTGACAAGATGTAATCGTAAATGGTCCACGTTAGAGAAATATTATATAGACTAGCGAGCTTCGCCCGCTAGCGGGTCAGTATTTTCAAATGAATCACTAAAATTAATGAATCACTGACAGTAACTTTTAGTGTTAAGAAAAGAAATTAAAAAAAAAACATTTCTGATTGGGTAAAAAGTCGGCCCGGGTCCCCACTGCCTTCGGCAGCGCTGCCCCGTGAGCGCTGCATGCGCGTATTCCTTCCCTGACCCTCCGTGCCCCCCCCCCCTCAAAAAAAAAATTCTGATCGGGTAAAAACTCACACCGGGTCCCCACTGCCTTCGGCAGCGCAGACCCATGCGCGCTGCGCACGCACGTGTGAAGGTATACGCGCGCTACGGGCACATATTCCTTCTCAAATCAAATTTTTATTCTTAAGAAAAGGAAATGAAAAAAAAAATCATTTCTCATCGGTTAAAAAGTCGGACCGGGTCCCCACTGCCTTCGGCAGCGCTGTCCCGTGCGCGCGGTGCACGCCTATATCTTCCCCACCCTTTCAGCCCTTCCTAATTAACCTACATATACCAATTTTGAACGGTCTAACTGAATTAGCTGAGATGCAAAAGAAAACTCAATCAGGACACCTCAAAACGTGCAAATCTGGTTAAAACTTTCGATAATATAAAAGAACTCTAATATATCTTTCGAATGATGTATTAAAAACAATTTAATCATAATTAGAAATTGAAATATTGAAATTTTAAAATATTACAGCGCCATCTGGCGGTAGAAATTTCTGTAATCTACTGTTCGATTTCAAACCAACAAAGCTATCTTATGATGTATTACGTATGGAATTATTTTAATTAGTAGCTCAGATACAAAAGAAAACCGATTCAGGAGACCTCAAAACATGTAAATGAAGCGAAATCTTGAATCCCGCTTTCGATAATATAAAAGTACTTTAAAATATCTTTCAAATTATGTACTAAAAATAATTTAATCATAGTTAGAATTTGAAATACGCGTATTATAATAACATTTAATTTGCAATTAAATTGTACATTTTTTATTTATTCTCGAAACCCGATGATATTTGAACTGGAACTTCGTCTTGTGATGTTAAAAGTTTGTATCAAGTTTGAATTAATTTTGAAGAAAATTGAAGCATTTTGAAATTTGCAATTTTTATTTCCAGTACAAAATCAGTAAAGCTGGAAGTAAAATCTATTTATTCTTTCGCCCGGCGCCATGGTAACCGAAATACGTCTATTGCGAAATTAATAGAACTGTTGTGATTTGTTGCCACCTTTTTTTCATACTTTAGTTAATTTTAAAAAATCTAATTGCCCTATAGATAAGCTATTTAAACCGTCGGATTCAGAAAAATCGGACCTTTCATTTGATATCTTATTTGTAACGATACGACTGATATTTCTAATTTATTTTCCACTTTTTCCGTAAAAATGTCGCTTTTTAAGCATTTAATCATGAATTCTGGGTCATTTTTCGGTAGATATGGGTCGACGTTTTAATTAATATCTCCGCTAATTAGGGTCGCATCGCTTAGCGTATTATCGCGATGTCGAGATGAAGAAATGCTGCGTCTGTCGACACCGGTTTCGAAGCGCTGCGACCATTAGCGCCGGAGCTTTAGCTATGACAAGGCATTTCTCACAGACAGACAGACAGACAGACAGACAGATGCGCACAGATTTTAATAATATAAGGAGATATTGCTAATTTCTAAAATACGTATACTGCTAAATTAATAATACGTCAAATGTCAAATATTTATCATTAATTTCACAGAGGAGATATTAATATAGAAATTATATTCATTTTCTTTTTTTCCTTTCTTATATAATTAGACACATATGAAAAAAGACAAGAAGATAGAAGAAGCTAAAAATAAAACTTTCGACTTTGCTATATTTGTTTTCCTATCCAGTTTACAATATACCGCCCATAGCTAATGTACTTGACTTTCAATAATAAGAAACTTTTGAGTATCTCTCAGATTCTAATTACCTTTAACAAAAAAAAAAAAAAAAAAAAAAAAAAAACAAGGAATATATATGCATAATTTCTGTTTAACTTTTTTTTTTTTTTTTTTTTTTTTGCCATTTTTAACACTTTCCAACAAAGTTTAAGTGCGCTAACAAGATGTTCCCTATTGAAAACGGGATAAATAACCCCGCTGGCTTGAGTATAGGAGCCCCTGTAAGAATTCCAAATCGTTGTAATCTATGAGAAGTACCTTTATAAGGGTCTATAAAACGTATTTTAATATCTTTATTTTGATCAAATCCTGTTGAAATTAACAAGTATTACTCATATGCACACACACACAAAAAAAAGGCTTTCTCTAGATTAGCATTAAGATATACAATTAGCATTATTATCATACAATTAAATTTCGATTAGCATTAAGATATACAGGGCTACACAGAAATATTCAGTTACATTAAGGGTTATAATTGGAAACTTCTGGAATTGCATTTTCGTTTGCATTAAGAAGTTTTAATATTTTTTAACAATGTTTAAGAGTAAAATGATATAAATAGCACAAATGGTTTGTATACAGGAACAAAAGAGCACCATTGTATTGCTTTTTACAAGAGACATTTTTATAAGTAATACTTAAACAACTTTATACTACACAAATCATAATGAAATTGGCATTTATTGTTCATCTGCAAAATAAAATATATTTATCGTTAACGTTTATAGGAATAGACTAAATTATTCAGATATATTAAGGGCTACGATAAATTTCTTTGTTAAGCGTTTTCAACACATTATCACAATTTATTGTGATTTCGATTAGTCTTTCTTTCTGTATTTCATTCTTTCTTTTTGTCTGTCGTGTGATAACGTAGGTGAGGTGTATAATTACAATAGTGACATGACATCAAATTCTCAAGCATTAAAATGGCTCAAAGTATTTAAAAATGTCCCTGATCAAGTTAAAAATTATTTTTTTTTTCTAAAAAAACAAGTCAAGCTAGAGTAGGTATTTCTGCTTTTCTGGTCATATTTTTTTAGGACTGACCAATAATAGATTCAGGAAATCAAAGGCAATTTTTATTTAATTTTTTATTTAAATTTAATTATTTAAAGGCAATAAGATTTTATAAAATCATTTTATTAAACTTATTAAAAACATTTTAAATCTACCCTTAAATATATGAAAAGATTGTAAATTAATTATAGGTTACGTGCAATGCATAATTTTTTGAAAAATTGCGATTTCGAAAAAAGACAGCAAAGTCTTAAATTTTAATAGTAATCTAAATTTAGAAAAATATATAAATTATGACATTCAAATCACTGAGAAGAAAAGGTTGAATTTCGAAGTTTTATTTTGATTCAAAATTTCACCTGTATGATTGAATGATTCCGTTCAATATAGCGAAGCTCTACAGTAGAGCATTGTGATTATGAAAAGGTGAAATACTCCATTAAAAGAAAAACCTCAGTTATTTGATGACTTTAAAAAAAATCTTTTTCAGAAAGAGGTTAGGGTCATTTGAATTTGGTTATTTTGAAGAAAAACGAGTAATAAATGAATGTAACATTCTACTATAAAAATTGAAGACGATTAAAATACATGTCTGTCAGGAATAAAAAAATAAAAAAAAAAATCTGCTTCCATCTTTAATAATCTCCTTCACTACTATAAAGCAAGTTCTTGCACAGCTCACGCAATAAAAGAAAAAACTTAACTAAACAGCAATTAAATCACTTGATTATTTTCATTAAAATATATATATATATATATATATATATATATGTGTGTGTGTGTGTGTGTGTGTGTGTATACCACCACATTTTATTCCTTACAATGTTTCATTGAAATTTTTCAAATTTAATTAGGCAATTAAAAAATCCTGTATATGAATTAAATTAAAGCTGATATATATATATATATATTTTTTTTTTCTGGTTTAAACGTAGATGAGACACTTTTCATTTAAAGTGCAATAAAATATATGGGTATTCTAATACTTAAGTTTAGCGGCATAAGAATAACTATGTAAATTTGTATATCAATAACAAATTTACATTCATATACATGCGTACATATATATATGTGTGTGTGTATTAAATTAAAGTACTATATGTAATCATGTCATAAAGATATATACTGTGATACAGTAATGGTGAAATAAAATATAATAATAAAATAAACTAAAACATATACAACACAAAATTTCAAAAACGATCATAATTTTTTTAAAGCATTAGAAGAATATAAATCGTAAAAAAAGAAAGAAAATATTTCTAAAACTTTAACTACATTTGGTCTAATTTTATCATTAACAAACCGCAATAAAGATTTTTAATCAAAATATTTTCAGGAATTTTCAAGAATGCTGTTACAAATTGTAACAAATCATTTCACTAAACTAATTAAAAACATTTTTAAATCCACCCTTAAATTTATGAAGAGGTTGAAATACAATATACCGCTATTCAGATAGAATATAATTTAATATTTAATCAACATTTTTAAGTCATAGAAAATAAATGTAAATAACATGCAGATTCATTTGCGAACGAACATACTTTGCTCTTGACAGTGATTTATCTTTCTTTAAAATGCTCTTAAGCCTTCGAATATGGCGTGAAAAGAAATGAACTAAAGCTGCGCCAATACAAACTAAACTGCTAAAACTTTTCAGCATTCAAACATTTTCAGGCAGAGTAAATATGTTACGCACCATCTGTCTACACTGAGAAGCGCAAACATTTGTAAATACGGAAAGCACGAAACTTTATAACAGTTTAGTGGTATCGTTGACTTTATAAACAGTTTGACGCTGATTAAAACGAATATTTTGTAAGCAGATATTAAATTTTGTGCTAAAAAATATACGGAAAACTGTAAAAATTTCTAGGTGAATGACTAAATGTAAAGCAAAGATATATATGTGTTTGAAGAATAAATAAAATATTTTCAATTTTAAGAAATTTATGTTTAAAATAAATTTGAAGTGGAAATTTTCATCTGTTGAAATTCTAAACAAAATATTTAATTTAGTTAAATTATTTATTTTCATCTAGCTCATATTTCACATATGTTACATTATTCATATACTAGCAGGCTACGCCCGCTTCGCTGGTCACTATATTTAAATGAATTTTCGAAAGAATTGAATTAATATTTATTTTTTTACACCACATTAACTTAAAAAAAAAAAAAAAAAAAAAAAAAAAAAAAAAAAAAACTAAAGGAAAAGAAAAGATACTGAAATTGCTCCAAACCTCGCTTCGGGTACCCGCTGTCTACGACAGCTCTTTTCCCGCCCGCACTGTATCAGGTCTAGGTTTCCCATGCCTGCAGAAAGATTTTTCCGGGCACTTCAATCTGGATATTTATCGACGACAGGGGGGATCTGCTACGATTTAAGAACTTCGATTTAAAAGATGACTGTATCTCAGCATCTATTAAATATTTTAGTTTTGAACCATGTATTTTATAGCCCATGCTATTTACACTTTATTACGATTTGATTCCGACCAATGTAACAATAATTAAAAAATAAATAAATAAGTAAAATGTGATAAAAAAATAAATATAATATATAAACAAATAAATTTTAATCAATTTAATCCTTTTTACTACGTATATACAACCATTTTTCCCGATAAATACTGCAAATAAAAAAAATTAATAATAGTTTTTTCTTTTAAAGGAATTAATTACAAAATGAAATATAAGAAGTTGTTCTACTATAAATAATTAAACATAACTGTTATAAATACGTCTTTAAATTTAAAACTAATTATACTTAATTTTTTCTGCTGCATTACGATTTTATTTTCAATAAATATAACAAATAAAAAAAAATCGCCTTCAAATGAATGTATTAAATAAAAATAAGTTGCGTAATAGCCGTTGCTAAGATACGCAGGCGATTAAAGCAAAAGAATAAATCCGTGAAAAATGAAGCATTAAAACCAATATTTAAAATCGAAAAAACGTTAATTTAAAAAATTCAAATTCGAAATTCGAAAAAATCTCGATGAGGAGCACGCCTTCAGGGTCCCAGGTACCTATATGCCAAATTTGGAAGCTCTGCGATCAGTAGTGTGATCACCAGAGCGCAGATACACACACAGACACACAGATACACAGACACACACACACACAGACACTTCTCTTTATTTATATAGATAAATACATATATAATAATTTTCTTCGTCTATGTATTTATCATTTTTTTCTCTCTCTCTCAATATGTTTTTATATTAAATCGGCACCGTATGATAGAAAAGTCAATTTTCTTTACATAGAAATTTATAATTTCGTTTATTTTAATACATATATATAATTGTATTCGACTTTAACTTTTTTTATTGAAAAAACTACCACAGTTGATTATGATGTTTTTGGTCACATACATAAGCATTAGTCTTATTATGATATATTTGATTCTACTACGCAAATTATGATATCTAATTGTTATATCTTTATCGTAATCCATAAGAATTTGTCTCAGATCTTCAGAACATATGTAGGGAAAAAATCTTTTTCTTTGAATATAAAATTTTAATGAGGAATAAAATTATTGATAAAAATAATATATATAGATTTTTTGTTAGAATCGGTACAGTTAAGCAAAATACATTTTGAATATTAATTTTCCTTTCTATTCACCAATACTTGTTTCATAGCTTGATTTAACAATTTTAAGTGCATATATATATATATATATATATATTGTTTCAGTTTATTTATTTATTTTTTACGTTTACTGTCTTTTTGTTTTGCAGATTAGGAAATACTCTAACACATAATCTAATGTACGCTTAACAAAATAAAATTTAATCTAAAATCCTGAGTTATTTTCTAATGTTCTAAAGTGACTATATAAGATATAATATATTGTAATACTTTATTTTTATTGATTTGTTTTAACTCAGGATGGTGACTTTGTAGAGAAGTCACTACCTACAGATAGATAAAGTAGATAAGAAATAAAAGTTTTATTTCTGTCAAGCTTATATATATATTTTTAATAAGATTTAAACTTTCCCAATACATACTCAAAAATACAAAATTTGACAAATACATATTGCAATTAAAATGCAGATTATATATATATTAATGTATAATCTAATGCATGTGTGTCAGAATAAAATTTAATCTGTCAATATAAAATCCTAATTTTTTTTCCTAATGTTTATAAAGTAACTACAAATAATATATATATTCTAATGTTTTATTTTTATCAGTGCCTTTTCATTCAGAATGGTGAATATGCACATAACTCAACATGAAGATGTGTTAAATAAAGTAGATGATAAATAAAAGTTATATCTGTATCTCGTTCCTTTTTAGAAACAATTAAAACTATTTGAGACACCTACGTAAATAAAATTAGACAAATATGAATTTTAATTAAAATGTAGACTGTACATACAATACAGTAATACGTAATCTAGAGCAAGTATAGCAACAGAAAATTGGAGCTGCCAGTACACAATCTTGAGCTATTTTCTAATCTTCAAAAGTGAATATATAAAATATAGATTGTAATATTTTATTTTACCAATATTATTGTCACTGTATAGAGAAGTCAAATTCAGAGATATTTACGACCGCATTCACCATTAACTTCAACTCCCAGTTCAACGCAAAAAATTAAAAAGCATCTATAGTTAAGGGGAAGCTTTCCAACAAAATTTGGCTCGCTCCTTCTGCCATCTAGTGTCGAAGATATCATATTATCCTTGATTGGGGTTTTTCCGCTAAGCAAATCTGAAAATATAATAATGCCGCTAGATGGCAGAAGCTATGCATTAAATTTTCCTGCAATGTTGCACTCTTACTTCATACGCTTTTCAAGTTTTCGTGTTCAACCGAGACTTGAAGTTATTGGTGAATACAGCCGTAGATAAAGTGTGTAGAAAACAATAAAACTATACATTTATCTCCATCACAATTAAGTGATAATTAAAACTCTACGATACACCTTTATAAATAAAATTGAGGCATATATGCACTTTAACTAAAGTGTAGCCTGTACATACTCCAATACATAATCTATTGAAAGCTCAAGAAAATGAAATTCAAGCCGCCAAAAGAAAATCTTGAGTTCTTTTCTAATGTTCAAAAATGACTCTATAAAATATATATATTGTAATATTTTATTTTTATCGATGTCTTTTAACTCAGCAAATGCCAGCTGTGCCTGAAGACGAAAATATATTAAATTTTTCTGTCCAAAAAGATATGAAATTTCCAGGCGCTTTAAAAATCTTCAAAAAATATCATATATATCTATCACACCATTGTGGGGATGTCTTTACTTGAATATGTAACTACACAAACAGAGCTTCAAGTCAAAAAAATAGAAAGAAAGAGGTATGGATGCAATAACTTTATAGCGAAATATGTTTCTTCTTTTGAGCTATTCAGACGAAGGCTGTTGTGGAACACGGAATAAAAATATTGTTTACTTAACATTTTTGTTCGCGTAGAATTAATGCTCAGTATGAATAATTTATTTGTGTACAATGTGATAAAAGAAAAAGAGAAAAAAAAGTCCAATTGAAATAAACAGCGAGATATTATTCATAATCTAATAAATATGCTAAGGCTTAAAATTTTATTTTCTAGGAATAACAATATTTTTTGTATGTTTATGCTGATAATAAAAAGAAAAGACTATATATATATATAGATTATGTGTTTTTTCTTAATTGAAAAGAAAACAGACTGTATATATTTGGTAACAAAAAAGAATTCAAATCTTACTAAAATGCTGTCATACGTATTGTTTAGAGGGCTAATGTAAAAGGCTAAAGAAATTTTAAAACATATAGCATGAGAAATATTCTAAATATTATTCTAGTATGAAAAAGAAATGTTTTTCGTCGCACTCTCAGAAATAATATACTCAATTTTGACGATTCAGACGTCCTCGGGCTTAATTTGGTTGTTTTTGACAACCATTTCGTCAAACGATCACGTGATTTTTGAGGAAACGTGAGCTCTCAAATATTTGACGAAACTGTTTACTCACAATAACATGTGCCAGCTTTCATTACCGCCACATTGGTTTTTTTTCTGTGTTCTTTCCACTTTACGTTACAATGACTTTTATTTGCCGACCTATTGTTCGGTCGTTAGGGCGCTGCCTTCTAGATTCCCACGTTCCTGGTTCGAATCGCGGTGCGGGCATGGATGTTTGTGATGTGCGCTTGTTTCTGTGAATTTCTGTAAAAATATGGATCAATTGTGACAAAAATCATTGTAACTACAGGTCTCAAAGCTGTCAAATAAATGCCAAATAATTTTTATTTGTTTGCTCTGTTTTATTTATATTTTCATTAAATATAATTAGGATTCAATGCCTAAAGCAACGAACTTGCAAGTAATTTATAATTCTATAATTTGTATATTATTCTGTATCACGAAACGAGGATGAAAAAATGTATCTTTGCTTTTGACGAAATTCGTATGTTCAAACAAGTGACGAAAGTAATTTTCTCAATTTGACGAAATAAGAAGGAGAAAATATATTTTTATTTTTGACGAAATTCGTATTCTCAAATAGGTAACGAAACGAACTTCGTCAATTTGTTGAAATGTTTGCTCGGAGCATATCCCTAGGAACACTTTCGTCAAAAATGAAGAAATTTTCGTGAAATTTAGGTATCCTTTTCTGAGAGTGTGGAACAGTAAGATCTAATTAATGTTTCCAGGTTTCAATTTTTAACATTCTTATGTTACATATATATATACAGTTATAATTAATTTTAAAAACTTGGATATTAAACTATATTTAATACATGAAAAAATGTTTGAATACCAAGGGAAAAAATAAATAAATAAACATTTCCAACTGCAATAAGTATGCAATCAAGAAAACAATGGTTTATTCTTTTGTTACCAGAGCGAGATGCACAAAATGTACATATTCAGTGTCTGGCATCTAGTATTATAGGTTTTAGAGGTATTCAGTTGTACAAATTTTTGATTAGTAAATGAGCAAAAAATTTTCTATAACAGAAAACTTGTTAAGAATTTTTTTAAATATAATTAAATTTTATGTTGAATTTATTGTGATTCAGGGGAATTAATTTACTTTGATAGAAAGTAATTTAATTTGGATAAGCCCAGAATTTCAAATATTTATAGGCACAAATAGATAGTTTGTAAGCACACACTGCACCAATTTTATTCAAAACCAGTATTTTTGTACTTTTTTCTTAAAATATAGATATTATTCTATTTTAGCAACACATATGTTGGACATAAAAGAATGTTTAATACCACAGGCTTATATATGCAGTTACGTAGATTAAAAATGTGCTTAAATGGCGCAGTTTTAAAGTATAACTTTTATACACTGGTCATTGTGTTGGCCAGCTTTTTAAGAAAGTTTTGGAAATTGCACGTATGCTTCAAGAAACTTATTTTAAACTTAAATTTAATACCATAATTTCAAGGTATTTTTCCAGTTATCTGGCAAAATATACGGAACCTATTTGTATGTTAATAATTCTTTCTATTTCTTAGTTCATTTATATATTCCTCAATGAGAATTATATCGTTTTAAGCATTAGATGTTAAAATGTTGTTATTAGATTATTATAGTACTATACAGATAAAGATATAATTGGTAACTGAGAATATATCTAATTATATATATATGTATACATGTATGTATGTATGTGTATAGTTGGGAAACTTAACAAAAACATATATATATATATATATATTACGCTGAGAAAAAATCTGTAACTGACATCTAGAATATGCATTGTGGCTCTAGAAAAAATAGTTCCCTTTCATCCTTATAAATTCTAGTCCCCTTTAGTAGCGAGTTCTAGAAACCTCTATTAGAATTCTAAAGCGTTTACCTATATTATCGAGGGCAATGTTGTTTAAAAATCTCTGCAAATAAATGAGAATACAAGAGGCGGGATTCAGCAACTATAATCTTGGTTTATTACCTAATTCTAGAAAGTCAAGCGAGATTTTCTTGCGATACAAAAGTTTCATATTATTCAAAATAATCAGAATATTGTTTCACCATCTAGAAATGTGTAGACTAGAAATTCTCGATAATTTCTATTCAGTTTATTCACATGCTTTATGCTCATAGCTCGATCGAATATTTCTAGTTAAGGGATTTAGAAAATGGCCACTTATTTATTTTAGATTAAGGCGGTATATATTTTTTTCTCAGTGTACATTATTTAAATCATACAAGCTCGCATTAATCAAACGATACAGTAGAAAAGACAATATCAATACCCATTTAGAATTTCACTTATAACTTTTCAGTAGTATGGTATGTTTATGATATCCGGTGATTAATCGATTTTGTGGGCGCAAAATAATCCATTCGCTTGCCTTTGCCATTTCGGCATGGGCCGTCCAGAGGGTTCCAATTTTCAACTCTATGGCTATATCATGTATGAGTAAATACTTTTTTCTTCTTTCCATTGCATAGGATGCCAATATGGCCCTAACTAATCGATCTGCATTTAGTGACAGCCTTTTTATTTTCATTCTATCCTGTTAATTTTATGTATAATATATATATCATTATTACTGATATGTGTATTATTATTATTATTTACATTATTCTGATTGGAAACAATATTTTGTAAACAAATCTTAAATTCATTTACTTCATATTTACCGTATGAAGTAAATGAATTTATGATTTGTAAGTAAATTATTAAGTAAATTTCACTCCCTTTAAAATATATAGAAGCAGGCGTTTAACGAATCACATGATTTAAAAACATATGATTTTTTTTTTTTTTTTTTTTTAATAAACCTGTATAATCAATTCTCTTTTCAGATATCTGCAGAAATAATAAATGTGTATAAAAACATATTTGTTTTAACAAATAGAGCTCTTTGTGAAATTAGTCTAAAAATACTTCGAAAATCAATATGTTTTTATAAGCACCATTAATAATAAAAGAGAAAACATTAGACATCATCATTTATGTTACCATTTATTATCTTTTCACATATGTTGTTGATTTCTTCGATAAACCATTAGATGACATGAAAAAGAAAGTCATAACATCATAAGCACTCAAAATCATTTAGAAATATGTCAGCCTTCTTCTTCCTTCTGGAAAAAATGACACATTTAAGCTCGTGTACAAAGACATACGACCGATGTTTTGCTGTCATGACAAAAGGAATCCGTATTCATTAAAGGTTAAAAGCAACAATTTGTCCAGCTCCGTGATAATAAATAACCCTTTTTTGTCTTTTCTCAGATGCCTCTATCATTATAACGAGTTTTTGAAGTTGTGATTTTTTTTTTTTTTTTTCTATACAGATATATACATATAAATAGAAGTGTCATATAAATATAATTTATCATAAGAAGTGAGATGATCAGAACTGTATTTTTTTTTTAAATAAAATGTGCAACTAAAATAATTAAGTAGCGAGATTTTTATAAATGTTTTATATTAATAAAGAAATACTTTACCATTAAGTAAATTATTAAAAACTTAAATAAAATATAAAACAATCTATATAATACTTCTCTTACGCGAACCAGTTACGATTATTTGTTGTCGAAACGATACGATTCTGATGTAAAATACGCGAAGATTAAAAATAATATTTTTAAATGAACAATATTTAAGCACGCGGACTCAGCTTAATGATCTAATACGAAAAAGTGACGACATTTGTCTGATGAGATTAATTTACTATGGAAAATTGCATTTTTAACAGTTGCTTCTTCTTCAGAATCTTTGCAAGCGCCATTTTAAACATGGCAATATTTTAAAGATATATGTGCAATACTTTAAAAAATATTAATTATTATCATAAATTGACTAAAAAAAGAAATCATAATAAGTATAATCAAAATAGTAATAATTCGTCATGAAGAGGGGGGTGGGGGTGGGGGCTATACTAAAACTGTACTGCCAGCGGAAGTATGAAAACTGGGTCGTCAACCGGGAATTTTTTGTTAAACCTTTCTTTGAATGATTTTGCTTTCACTATTGCCAATATTAATTTGGCTTTAATAATAATTTGGCTTCCGGTAAATTAAAATTTTAATTAGATGGAATAATTGGTATAATATTTATCACTTTCAAATTTTAAAAGTAAATAAGAAAATAAATAACGTGCGAAAGGGGCTTCGCAAGGGTTTGCTAGTATCTTTTATTTCATAATTTCTCAATCCTAAAAAAATATATGAGTCTTACAATAATACGTGATTGAAAAAAATGTTCCGTGAAATTTTTATGATAAACTTTATGTTTTTGAGGATGCTCATTTAAAAAAATGACCTCCATTTATGTTCATCACGTACATTTCTTTTTTTTTTTTTTTTCAAAATAAAAGGTGTTTGTAATAAAAAATCGCTAATTTTATTGCATTAAACTTATTCTTTCTCATAACTAAACAAATAGTCCCTTTATGATGTAGTTAACAGTCTATGTTCACTATTTTTGCTTCTTTTTCTGTTGCTCCACCGACTACGTTTCAACTTTCAAACCTTTTACCGCTCCTTACGCCCTCACGTTCCTCCTCTTTTCGGTTTTAGGTTTTCTATTTTATTTATTTATTTTATTTTATTTTATTTTTTAAGATAATTTTCATATAAATATTGCTTTAAAGTAAGATATAATAATTGAAGATGCTCTTTTTAATCAGGCTTTATGATTTCATATAAAATCGAGAACAAATATGCATTTCGCAAAAATGTACTTGGCGTAATGGAACTTTTTTTTTCTGTATTTATCTGTTTCAGTGAGTAATAATCTATAAGAAACAGTTAAAACTTCTTAGGCATTTTTTTTCCAGAATTGTGCAATTAATAATTCTTTGCCACTAAAACATTGAAATACATTTCACACATTTTATACTGCTATTTTAAGGACATCGACATTCATAAATATATTAAATATGTAACTTTTTATACGTTGTATACTAGTGTAACCGTGTTTCTCGTGTCTAACTTTGAGGACAATTCCAAAGGCTTGGAGGAGTGTCAAACTGACCGACAGTTTGAGATTTGGTAAACATCCAGTCATTCGGAGGTTCCTTATCGCTATTTTCTCTCAACCGCAAGGATTATTACCCTTATTTTAACACTGGACTCGTTGAGTCAGCACTTGCGCAGAAGCTCCCATGGTCGCAAGAAACGTGGTTAAAGAATAATTAGTCCTTTTTCAGTATTTCACTTCTCTTATGGTAACTTACATGTAATACGAATACATTATTTGACAGTAGCCAAAATGTGAAAAATCTGAATTTTATTATTATTATTATTATTATTATTATTATTATTATTATCTATATATTAATAGGCAAGCATAAAATTTGTAGTCCCTTTTTAACATATTTATTATGGGAGTAGAGGGTTGAAAATGGTATCATTCGAAATTTATGGTTAGCCGGAAGGTGCGAATACAAATATTATTTTCTTACGATGTCAAGAAGGTATTTAAAAATACTTTTATTTTTTATGCATTTTCCCCCATTTTTCCCTTTTATACACGTATTCCTTCACATTAAAAAATACCTAAAAGTAGAAAGTTGTTAAATCTGGCAATTTCATAAAGCTCAAATAAAACCATAGACACAGTAATTTGTATAATGTAGCATCACTATACGCAAGCGAAGTGATGACGTCACTGTCTGTCCATGGAGCCATGAAAAAGATTTTTACTTAAGATAGAGATAAAAAGATTTTACGTCCATTGGATTTTTTGTAAAAAATTATTAAAAAATAACGGAAATTATCTGCCTATTTTAATTCCGATATTTGGGCATAGTTATATATAAGTTACTGTCTACATGTGTTTGATTGAGTTATTTTTTCTGTAAAATTGATAAAATTTTAATTTAAAATCACAAAACTCCAGAAAAAAAAATGGCAAACTTCCAGTTTCGAATGTAAACATAAACATTTCATTTCAAAGGGTGATATTTAAACAATAAATATTCAACTAATATACTAAATAAAAGGAAAATGCATTTGTTACTAACTGCTGCATGTATAAGTAGACGATACGGAAAAAATTCCGATTTCCGTCTTTTGCTGAATTTACATGTTTTGAGCTTTCTTTACGTTTCAATTAACTGAAATAGGCTACTTATTTTTTTAAAAAATGTCTTTATTGCTAGCTTTTGTGGGTAGAAGAAGCAAGTAGAAGATACATAAAAACTTTTAAATTCCGGTTTTCGATGAATTTACACGTTTTGAGATTTCCTTGCATTTTAATTAAGTGAAATTGACTGCTTATTTTTATTTTTTAAAAAGTGGATTTATTATTCTTTCGTCTGCATATATAAGTAGAAAATATAAGATTCAGAAAAGTTTTAGATTTTCAGTTTTCGATAAAGTTACACGTTTTCAAATTTCCCGAACTCAATTCGACCATTTTTGAAAAATAACTTTTTTTTTTTTTTTTTTTTTTTTTTTGTTCAAACACTGTACTTTATGAACCAATCGAATTAATTTAACAGAATTTGATACTTGGTTGGGCCTTGCCTTGGTTTGACATGGTACCTATTAGCTTCTGGGCTGTATCACACAACAAGGGGCGTTTTCACGTTGCGATTTTCTCTCATTTCAGGAAAGGCTAACATCTAGAGAGAGAAATAGTTATATTAAGTAAAACTCTGCTGATTCAGTTAGAGTGAATATCGGCAAACAATTGCCGCAGCTGTGTTGCAAATGCATTCCGTTTAGGACAAGGCAATAACTTTGCTTTGCCTCGCTTTGCAAAAAAAAAATGGTCGAGTTTCGACCACTGGGCGATAATAGTTATTATTATTATGCTTATATTAATTATGACTTTCGTAAAGAATGCCCTTTCTCCGAGCTGTCATTTTATCACAAGAACGCTTCCGACTACTATTTTTGAATAGTAATCATTTTTTTTTTTTTATAATTACCTACAAATACATAACCGAAAAATCATAACTTAAAACTAAAGGTAGAACGTTTATGTAATTAAAAATGCTAGGAGCTGTGATGATCTTATTTTGTAACTCGAACCATGTCCTAAACAAACTAAGGTACATAAAAACAAATCCATTAGTTACATTCTGTTCAAAATCGTTTTCAGCTAAGAAAAATTATTTTTTTTCTTCTTCTCTCTTTCTCTATTTGTGGATATTACTACGGTAGATTAAAGTTGAAATAAGAGAACAAATACAATGAGACTTCCTGTCTTGATAAAGAGAATGTTCTTTAAGACATAGCAGGAAATAAATTTCGCCTTCTCCTATCACTTAATAATTTATTAATTTATTTTGCTTCTGCTTGTCAATGATGATGATGTGGCGTGTACCATGTATCTTTAGATGTAGATTCCTGTATAGATCTTTGTGCTTATTGGAATTTAAAATACTTCCACATTAATTTATATCAATAATAGGTATGTGATGATTTTTTAAATGTATTTTTACACAATATTTTTACATAGTATTTTTACACAATACATGATACAAAAATCAGTGTTGCATGCTATTTTTTTAGGCATTATCTTCTGATATTGTTACTTATTTTTTCCAAAGGATTAGAAGATTTTTAATGCCATTTTCAGAAGAAGAGTTAGTATGGGTATCAATACAATCGTGCAAGCTTCAACAGCAGAACCGTTGTCTAATAGCTCACCTCCAAGTGGTTCTGTCAGTGGAACAAACTTATGAGAATCATACAGGCATAAATCAGGCCGTAAGGAGGGTGCTCCAATATTGTCCAATGAATTTCCCACAACTTTTTGGTTGGTTATGTGGGGCTAGATATTCTAAAGGAGAATCGCATGTCTTATCGGATATATGATCGGATTTTGCCCGGAAATGAAAGCTCTATCACATCCCACAGCAGTATTATCTGTCCAACGTTCATAAAGAAAATCGATGTGTTAATCTTTGAAATTCAAAAACAAGGTTCTCGTAAGGACCTTTAAGCTGAGTTCACACTTGTCGAGTCGCAATTATCGCAAATTATTCGTTATCGGAAAACGAACTTTGAACTTTTGATCATGTGGGAGGAAGCTTACAACGAATGCACCTTTTGCTGCTCTTTGAAGAATTTTATAAAAGAAATTCAAGTTTTCCATGCCACGTTTCACTCAGGAGGTATTTATAAAGTTGTCAGAAGCAGAAAACGCCTGCTGGGACTCATGGCAGCTAAAAACCCCATCAAAACAAATTTCAATAGAATCGAGGATGACGCGTCAGGTGTGAATCAAGCTTTATAGCTAAGGAGCAAGTTTTTGCTTCTTATCTGGAATTTTTTGGGCCATTCATATAATTCAGTATTTTTCAAGCTCGTGCTCCCAAACTGTGCTTCTAGTCTCCGAATATTTTCGTCTGGTTTGGCGCTTTCATATGTGAAAAATTTTATTATACTGCGTTGCGCAACACAATGTGAACGTCTTTCTCACTCATTGTGACATAAATTAAAGATCAGAAATAAATTAATTTACTGCAGTTTAGGTAGTCACGTGACATATCCATCAAATACACTTAGAATCGGGGGCTCCTTCCCGATGCATTAACGAAAAGTCCCAACTAGTCGCTATTACATTCAATAAATTTAATGAGTATTAACACTATTCATTCGACCTGTGTATCCGACCATTATCATTAAACTGCAAAATGTATAACTCGTTTGTTTTTATTGAAATAGTTTTTTAATTGTGTTTGTAAAATAAAAAACGCCTATTTCAAATGTTAACTATAAAAACAAAAGTACACTGAGAAAAAATTCTGTAACTAACATCTAGAATATAAATTGTGGCTCTAGAAAAAATAGTTCCATGTCATTCTTATAAATTCTAGTCCCCTTGAAAAGCGAGTTCTAGAAGACCCTATAATAATTCTGGAGCGTTTGCCTATAATATGGAGGGCAAAGTTATTTAAAAATATCTGCAAGTAAGTGTGAATACAAGAGGCGGATTTCAGCAACTATAATCTTGGTTTATAACCCAATTCTAGAAAACCAAGCAAGAATTCATCGCAATACAAAAGATTCAGAATATTCAGAATATTTAGAATCTTGTTTCATCATCTAGAAATGTGTAAACTAGAAATTCTCGATCATTTCGTCTATTCAGTTTATTGACGTGCCTTATGCGCATAGCTCGGAAATCTACATTTCTAGTTAAGGGATTTAGAAAATGACCACTTATTCATTCCAGAGAAAGACTGTATATTTTTTTTCTCAGTGTATAAAAAAAATGCAATTTAGGGGGGAAAACAATTTTTATTATTCTTATTCTTATTATTCTTATTATTAATTTATTGCAATTATTGTATTAATAATGGTAGTAAAAACTTTATTCGTCTAAATAACGTATAATTTAATAGAGTACCTAGGATTTATGAATGAAAATTATTATAAAGTCACAATGATTCAAAAACTGCATATCAAAGTAAGCACTTTTTAACACATAAATTTAAATAGCAATACTGTACAAAATCTTTATGGTGAATAAATATCATTTGGAAGTTTCCAATGAATATATCTAACTTAAAATTTGACGAACCATCATAGTTTCAATTTTTTTTTTTTAGTGTGTATTTTCTTTTTAGATGCTTATTGGTGCATATTTTTATTCTATACTTTCTTTTAACTACAATAAAGATCAAATGAAATAATTCACTGGTTTTTTAATTAGAAAATTAGATGTATTTGTGTATTTTTAATATTAAGATTTCGTCTGCAATATACATCATCTAAATAGACATTTAACAATAAAAAAATAATAATTATTATTATATATTTCTTCAAATTCTTCATGAATATGTTATATATATTTGATTTTTACCTCCTTTTCTTTTCTTGATTTACTTTTACTTAAGTACAATATAATATTTATTCAAAAATATAATTAAAATGTTACCATATTTATTTAAATGATATTTGGCACTTTTTTAGTTCTTGTACTTTTATTACCCTGGAAATCAAATTCTGAGATTGATCTTCAAAGGAAATGAAAGAAAAAACTGACCTTAAAAAAAAAAAAAAAAAAAAAAAAAACATATATTACTCATTTTTAGAAAAATAATATAATATTTAAAAATTGTTTAAGTCACTTAAAATTTTTATTCATATCTTATTTCACAAGAATAATGAAACTTGTAACCGTGGAATTTTTAACCGTCTAAAAAAGTACTTTAAATAATTAGAAATGCCAACATATTCCTTGAAGATTTGAAAAAAAAAAGAAAATATTAAACCACCAAATAATTTCCAAATATTATGTAGCATATGAAAAATAATGTAATTGGGAAAGAGATTAAATAATGAATATGTATCGTGTTTAATTATATAAGGTATTCTTTGTGTATATAAAAAAAGTAATTCAATTTCGCCTCGCTTCAATTAATCCTACAAAAAAAAAAAATTAAGAAAAGTTTAAATTTTATTAAATGAGTTTGAATTACGTACAATTTTTTTTTTTCTTTACGTACGTTACGTATTTTTATTTTTTAAAGTATTTTCTGTAACATAAATAAAATCTAAAATGCCGATTAAACAAAAGCGTCATTTTGTCTTCATTTTTACTTAATAACAGAGCTGTCATTTATTATTATTATTATTATTTATTTACTTATTCCGTAGCATTGTTAGTGCCCGCCTATTTTTGATACCACTTTCTGTGTATATCAGTTTTCTCTAATATGTAATTACAGTTAAATTAGAAAAAAATTGCTATTAAAAATAGTGGTGGGAGAAAATTGCGGGTACTAACAATGCTACAGAATGAATTAAAAAGTTATCAGCTCTGTATTATTTTAAAAAGGGATAATTTGACAAAGCATACACGTTTAAATTATATTTTATTCTTAATATTTTTTGTACCAAATATTTGAATCTCGAAACAGTTAAGTCAATTTGAAATAAATAAATAAAATAAAAAATAATTGAAGTTTCATACGGCATATTTTGAAAGAACAAATCCCTAAAACTACTATATATTAAAGATATACCAACATTTTTAATGTATTCCGTAGCATTGTTAGTTCCGCCATTTATTTCACATCACTGTATTTCTAAAGTAATTTTTCTCTTATGAGTTATAACGTTTAAATAAAAAGAAAATTACTCTTTAAATAATGTGGTGGGGAAAAAGGCAGGGCTAATAACGTTCCCTAATAAGTTGGCATATCTAATATTTTATAATAACGAAAACAAAATGACGCTTTTGCAAACTTTTTGATATTATCATATGTATAATTTAGCTACTGCATTTGCAATTGAAATACCATTCGTTTTCTCTTTTGCAAATATAATAACTGGTCTTAATATAAGTCACGGAGCAGAATTTATACTCTTATTTAAAGAAAGGTATCATTTTATATTTGCTATATATGAATTAGGCTAATAATAACACAAGTCTACATCTAAAATTTTGGCTTATCTTTATACTTTTTGATGAGCTAAAACTGAAACTGAAAGTCAGTTTGCTTTATCAGGTATAGATCTTTGCCAATACAGGGTGTCTACAGACGCAATTTCTTCCGTGATTCTTCTACAAAAAAAACTGTACGGTAATTTTTATAGTATATTTCCATGATTATTTTTAATTAATCATAGAAACATAATAGAAAGCACAAAAAATGAAGAAATTGTGTCGGTAGGCACCCTGTATTCACAAAATTTTTTACGTGATAGAGGAAAATTGGCTTCATTTGCGTTTTCAGCACTCCAAAGAACGTGTGTATCAGCTAAAATTATCAAATGAAATTTCACCAACATTAATTTTGTATTCCTGTGTAATTTAGCAACCTACGTTCAAATTAAAGTTAGTTTTTAGTACTTCTGTAACAAATATATCCGTACCAAGTCAGATTTATAATTGAATCATTCAACTTTAGGACTTCATATGTCTAAAAAATAAAAAATAAAAAAAATAAACATCGCCAGAAAAGCATTATGTATATTACCATATATAAAATCCACCTAATGCATGTCTGCTTTTTTAAATCAGATTTATCCCCACTATTTTTAAAAATAAATGTATCATATTTATTTTCTACAATTAAACAAGTCGAAAAAAAAAAATTTTTTTTAGAAAATTTCTGGTATTAAGTCTCCTGGAAAACTGGTAGAGTTTGTAGCTAAGCTAATGTTTATAAGTAAATCACAATTATTTTACAAACATAATTACAGCATCCGCAACCTGCTAGTTCATGAATACTACTATTTTTTAAGATAAACTTTGCCTTCTTTAATTGTTATTATTATTATTATTATTATTATTATTATTATTTTTTTTTTTTTTTTTTTTTTTTTTTGCAAATAAATAAATTAAATTAAAAAACAAATAAATAAATTATAAAAAAAGAAAGAAAGAAAAAGGAAAAAAGAAATTTAAAGATAATCAAAATATAAGAAGTTGTGGCCACTGTAATCATCAATTGAATTACATAATGTCACAGATTAGAATATATATTAAAAGATAAACAGTTTTTGTTTGCTATTAAGTATTAATTTAAAAAATAAGAACTTGATAATGTAAATTTATGTATTAGTCAATTCATTCTGAATGTTTTTAAATCAAAGATTTAAGAATCAAAACTATTTTATGAATATGAAAACCACTAATAATTTGACATCTATGATCAATTAAAATTTTATTCTGAATATGTTTGTGCGAAATATTTCTGTCTAAAAACTATAAAGTCAATTTGAAAACGGCTTCATTGAAATTTTAAGTATGTTGTCTAAAAATATCTAGAAACGTGTTAGAATTTTACTACAAACATGGGTGCTTAGACTCAAAACAGTAGATGTGTAAAAAAAAGTGCCTTACCACGACTTTGTCATTTAAAAGTAACGAATTGGGTAGTAAGTATACTATAAATAATTATTGATTATGTATAATATACTTACAATACTATAATACTTCTCATCCCTTACAAAGGATTAAAAATCAAATTGGCTGTATCTAATAAGCTAAATATAGATTCCTTTACTTAAATCAATTTCAATCCGAAAAATATTTTAATATACCCTTACAAGAAATAAATCACTCATTAAAGGGTTAAACAAAGGTATCAGTTTTTATATTTTATTAAGTACATTAAATTAATAATTATATGCTGAAGTACATTCTAGTAACACTTTATTCTGAATGTTTTAGAACTAAAGATATCATCCTTCAAGTCGTCAAATGAATTTAAGATGAAATAAAAATTTTCCGCAATATATTCCAGCGCAATTTTATTCTAAATATTCTTGCAACAAATGTTTCGGTGCAAAAATCATGAAGTCAATTCGAAAACACAATCATTTAAATTTTATTATTTCTAAATAAAAAAAACAAAAAACAAAAATCCCGAAATATTGTAAATATTATCATATTTATGATCTAGCTATTGCATACAACTGCAATTGCATTCATTTTCTCTCTCACAAACATAATCAGTGGTCTTAATATATGTCTTGGAGCAGAATTTATGATTACGCTCGTACAACTTCATTTACGTCAGGTGTTTAATAAATGCACAGATGCAGTGGATGACATCATTACCGGGAGAATGGTTCTTTGAATTTTCAAACGAGATATTCTGAGAATATGGGTCTCGGAATAACTATTATGTCACATCTTTATAGCATACGTGTATGGACTAAGTTTGTTTAAAGCTATTTCTCCTGTAATTTTCCTTTAATATTTCTAATTTTATTATTGTATAAGAGAATTTTGTTGGAGAATTTGTATACTAGAAACGTAGTAATTTTACATTCAAGATTATTTTACACAATAAAAGTATTAGTTATGTAATAAGAAAGCACCACAGAACTGGCGTTTTAAAGTAATAAGTACAAAATTTTGAATAAACACCATAAAATTCAATAAACTCGCAACAATTGTTTCGGGTCGATAAAACACACGATCCTTCGTCAGGCGTACAAAGCAGGCACGAGTGTTGCAACTGAAACGGCAAAGCGATTTCATTACATTTTATGTTGTTTATTCAAAGTTTTGTACTTATTACTTTAAAACGCTAGTTCTGTGGTGCTTACTTATTATTTTTGTTACTTATTTGGACTTCTGGCACCAAGTAAGTAGTTTTGCGAGTGTTTCGTTCTCTTTTTACAAGTTTGATGGATTTTATCGTGTGTATTCACAGTTTTTTTTTTTTTTTTTTTTTTACTTATTTCTTTAAAACACCAGTTCTGTGGTGCCTTCTTCTTATTTAAGTTTCTTATTTGGGCTTCTACCACCAAGTAAATAGTTTTGCGAGTATTTCCGTTCTCTTTTTATTGTTTTAATTGTTAAATTCCACCCGTTTCTTCACATTTTTTGTCCTTTCATTTGATATTTTTATTTTACTAATTTGGTGTGTTGCTGCTTTGATTGCAGCTCTTATGCCTACTTTGTTCGCCTGACGAAGGGTCGTGTGTTTTATGGATCCAAAACAATTGCTGCAAGTTTATTGCATTTTATAATGTTTAATCAAAGTTTTGTACTTATTCTTAGCTATGTAATTAGTAAATGGAGTCAATATCGCTCAACCAAACAATTCTAAGAAAAAATATTAAATATTGCTAAATTTCATAAGAATATTTTAACATTAACTTGTTTTTTAAGAAGCATCAATAAGCACGTTAATAACTCTAACAGAATTCAATATACAAGTGTATCCTAATAAAAATATATGCATATCAAAATTATCTCACGGGATTCTAATTATTTAAAAGTATTTTAAATTTTTCTAAAAGCTTTCTAAATTACACCTGTTCGAAAAAAAGAAATGTTTGGTATTATACAAAATTACAGCATTATAAATAATCCATTATGTAATTAATTATATATTTAATATTAGTTTTTCATATGATATCTGTTCAAAATAGTAGAAACAAATTTTATAATTAAAACACTTTTATCGACAAAAAAAAAAAAAAAAAAAAAAAGGGTTATTTTCGTTTAATTTCTTTTGTAATTTTTCTATTACACATTTTTTTTTTTATTCATATTTATAATTCCTTATAAATTAAATATAAATTTTACAGTAACCTTAAAGACTACTGTGTTTTATAGATAATTATACAAATTATATTCACATAATCCCATTTTAAGTGATAGTTATGGTAACCATGTTAGAGTGTATTTATCACAAAATGGCATTAAAATATTACAAATGCGAAGTTATGGAAATATTTTTTTCTTCTAAATATACGAGTACGAGGACCAGAAGGGTAATGATGATAAAAAAATTTTCCTCTCTCACAATTTTTTAAAACTTAGAAAAACGATTTAAAATTGGTGGATGTCTTCGAATGCCAAAGACATGTGGTAATCTTAGTGATAGATCAAAAAAATAATTCCTCCAAAATAATAAATCAATAAGTGAGATCTTTAAAACGCTCATATTTGTTTTCTGTTCAATGCATGACAAATCTGAAAGGCGAAAGATGTAACCCACATGAAATCTAAATATTGTCTTTCAAAAATGTTTTATTAAATTAACATTTTACTGAAAAACAAAATATCTATATTTCTTCGTCTTCATTTTTTTTTTTTTTTTTTTTTTTTTAATATCGTTGTTTCAAAAGTATGTATCAGATAATTGCTTTTAAAATTACAATAAAAACATTTTCAATGACTCCTTAATATATTACATGTTTTTAAAATTAATAAAAATGCATTTAATAATGTAGCATTATTATGTTTTCCAATAATGATTTCATTTTTAATATACATTTTAATATTTTCAAAAGCACATGATAAAAAAAAAAATCCCAATATATATTTTTATTACCTTTTTAAAAATTAAATAACTGTTTGATATTTTTTTTTTAATAAAGCAGATTTTTAATATTTGAAATTAAATAACTAAAAGTAAAAGCAAAACAAAAGAATGTTTGACTTCGATTTGTCGTTCTAATTACTTTTACTAAACATTTATCAAGTACTTTTAAAGGATTTTTTATTGCTCTCAAACTCAACACAAAATCAATGATTATTTTATTACTATAGTATAAGATTAAGAATAATAATAAATACATCTTTGTAAATTTGAGTTTCATTCTGAGTAAAGAAATAAAACAAAACGTAAATACAAACAAATTTATTTATAACTTTTTGACAGAAATACCCTTGGTATTTCAAGGATATATATATATATATATATATATACCAAGTGTCCCATAATAATTCATAAAATTATTCATAAAAAATTCATAAAATTTGAAGGAATTGGTATAATTGATCGCGGTTTGTGGAAATGTTATTCTCGTAAAAGAGGATTTTTTTTTTTTTTTTTTTTTTTTTTTTTTTTTTTTGGAGGGGGGGAGAAATAAAAATTAATTAATTAATTTCAATGTTGACACTAATTTAAATTTAAATACTGTACTTGATCTTACCACTTTTCGTTTATCTTCTAATTGTTTTATTTTTAATGATTCTTACTATTGTCAAATTAATGGAACTGCCATGGGTGCCCTTATATCTGTCATTATAGCTGAAATTGTAATGCAACACTTACAAAACAAAATTAATTCCCAGTTACATGATAAAAAAAATTTCTGGAAAAGGTATGTGGATGATATTTTTATAATTACTAAGCAACTTTATGTTAACGATATTTTAGATTTTACTAACTCTTTATCTCCTGCAATCCAGTTTACCCTTGAAACTGAAATTAATAATGAACTACTCTTTCTTGACATCCTTATAATAGATAAAACAATCAATGATTTTTTACATTTTTCAACTTCAGTCTATAGAAAATCCACCTTCTCTGGTCAATAACTTAACTTCAATTCAGCTAATCCTTTATTGCATAAACTTGCAGTCATTCGTACTCTCTTACATCGTGCAAAGCATTATTGTAGTAATTCCGAATTATTAAATATTGAACTATCCAAAATTTCTTCTGACTAAAAAAAATAATGTTTACCCCCCTCGTTTTATTAAAAGAATTTATAAAGAAGATTTATATTTTTCATATAAATCAGTTTATCCTAAAGTTAAAAATTCCACTTATCGTACGACTATTTCTTATTATAAAGGTATTTCTGAAAATATCTCTAAATTACTTAGAACAGTTAATATATGTCCTAGCTTTATACCTCAACTCCGTATTAGTAACTTTCTCTCAAACTTTAAACCCGCTGTCCCCCCTCTTAAACGCCTAGGTGTAATCTATAGTATTCCTTGTAAAAATTGTGATTCTACATATATCGGTGAAACTGGCAGAACAGGTGAAATTAGATTAAAGGAACATAAACGCTCATATAAAACAGGAGATTTAAGATCAAAACTCGTAATCCATTCTCTCAATAGTGATCATATTCCGGATTTTGAAAACTTTAAAAGTTGAATATGAAAATATCTATGAATCCGGTATTTTTCTAAAGGGCGCTTTTACCAAAATGCAACATTTTACCTTGAACGAGGCTAAAGCTATTCCTCCTGAATATTTAATCTTGCTATGATGTATTATGAATTTTTGTAAATGTTGTTTGTGCTTGTATGTTTGACACTGAGGAGGGCTAGTGTTCTAGCCGAAACGTCTGTCTTGTGTTTTAATGTTTTAAATTAAAATGTATTTTTAAAGTTTTAAATATTTGTATTTTTTTTTTATCTCATTTTAAATGTTACATTGGTTTTAAATAAAAATTAGTTAAATTTTTAGTTGATAGAGGGCGCTACACGGTCGCGTAACGAGAAATATGCAAATCAGAGTCCTATAAATTGCACGATTTTACGATTAACACAGTTTATTTCTCATTTTGCTTTCTACTCGTGTATACTTGAAGTTTTAATTGCGATACTGACTTGATGGATACAGCGTTTTTGATGAAGATGTTTTCCTTGAGCTAAGAATCCCGACTGAAGTTGAAATAAGCGGTGTCGTAACTCGTTTTCAAACTTCTGGTGATTGTGGACACGTAGAATAGGATTTATATGGCTGCGAACAATGGCATATGAGCATTTTTATTAAATAATTTTTAAATACGCACGCGCAAGCTTTAAAAAAGAATTCATTAGCATAATTTAATAGCCAAAAGTAATGAGCTATTTATATGAAAACCCTAAACAAATATCGTGTAAATTCAAAAATTTATGAATTTTAATATGAACGAATTTCAGTTCCTCTAATAAAAACGGAAGATGACAGGGAGTTTTACTAATATTTATTTATAGACAGCGAGAAGAGAGAGAGAATACAGTATTACCATAGGGCATTGATTTAATCAAAAGAAAAATGTAAATAAAACCCCTTATAGTTTAGATTTTATTTTGAGAAAAAACTAAAATTTTGTACATTTTATCTCCATTAGCTTTTTGAATTTATGCGATATCTGCTTGAGGCTTCTATTATATATATGTAGCTCAATACTTTTCGCTATTAAATTATGCAAATGATTTTTTCTTTTTCAAAAGCTTGCGCATGTGTAGTTAAAAATTATTTACTTAAAATGCTCATATTTTGTCAGATATTTAACATTTTTGCATTCTGATTACAGTATGCTGTGTGTAATACGCCAAGTTTCTTTAAAATGGCTTTGCACTGGGTCTAATACCCTACGTGTTATAATTTAAAAAGTAGCTTTTCTTTTTTTTTTTTTTTTTTTTTTTTTCAATTTTTAAATAAACCGATCTCGATGAATATATGTCGTAGCCACATAAAAATTTATAAAGATTATTAAAAGAATTTTCATAACCACCAAAACGCATTTAAAGCATTACTTTTTGCAGGGTGATCCAAAAGATCTTGGCATTTGTTTAATTTTTTACTGGTCCTCTTTTCCTCTTCGGGACAAAAGTTTTGCTGAAATATATGAGGTGTGTCATGTTCTTTATACTGCAAAAGTTTCAAGAAAATTCCTGTAGAATATTTATAGATATTTGACAAAACGTCTAAAATCGAAAGTGTCCAAATACTTATTGTTAAATAATGTATACTAACCCTTTTACTTTCTCTTATCCATATAATGGTAAAGAAAGTATTGTATTCGGGTTAAATTTTCGAAATTCAGACTTTGCTATATTTAAGCGCATTTTCAGGTCTCTTGAAGCCGAAAATCAGATTTTTAGCTGTTGGTCTCTCTGTGTGTGAATCTGTGCGTGTGTTATCAGCATGACTCAAGAACAAATAGTACCAGGAAATAGAAACTCGGCATTCTAAATCTGTATCTCAGAGAGATGTTCGTTGAGATCAAGTTAATGGTTTGTGTACAGAGTTAGCCAAGACAAGGCAAATGAATTATGCCTCTGTACGAAATTTCTGTAGATACAGTTTAATACCTTTAGACTGTGCTAAACAAAGTGAAATGAACATATATATATATGCATAAAATCATGGTTAATATAGCACATGATATATGAAAATTAATTACCCCTTCCGTACAGGGCCACACAAAAGAATACGAATATATCAATTATGAATACTGCTAACTCTCATTTTCCGAGTGCAATTATTTATGTTTATTAATTATTATTATTATTTTAATAATACCAAAAAATTTTACGTTAATGTACAGCGTGCATGTAGCTGTATGAAAAATTCATGTTTTAACTAACAAAAAACAAATATTTCATGACTGAAATTTTCAAACAAATTCCTTTAGACCGAGTAAAATTTAGCCTCAATGCATTTAACTGTCTAGCTTTCCATTTTTGTCTGTGACAAATGATTCCACGATATAAATGATCAGAACAGTTAAATGGGGAAAAGAAAAAGTTATTGTCTAGAAACAGAATTTGTTTAACTCTAATATCTAATACTAAAACGTCTTTTTTTTTTTTTTTAATATTTTCTGTTTAATGTGACATTTATTATATTTAAGTCATACTAAAATAAATAATAAATACAGCAATCGTGATATTTTTATGTACGATACTTGTTACAATTCTTAGTATTTAATTTTTTTTTTCTTTTCTTTTCTTTTAACTATGTCAAATGATTTATAATTTTGTGTGAAATGGTTGATAACCCTTTAGTTTCAGAATTTTTCAAACGGTTTGCAAAAACAGTTTTGAATGATGGAATTCGGAATCTTGTTTATTTAAAATTATTCATTTATTCATTTATATATACATATACAATTTTTAATTCAGATACATATTTTTCTATCAAAATAAACTGCTTCTCTTGTTTATAAAATTAGTTACATAAAAAATACTTAAAAAATGACAAAAATATTTTGTTTATCTATGCTAGATGATTTATGTTTATTAGTATTCGTCTACTTTAAACAGTCCTTATCGTAATTGATATTTTACTGATAGGTTTGAAAACTTAAACAGTGATCTGAAGAACGTAATACTGAAAAATATCAAAGAAAAGATAGGTCTAAGAACCCCAGTAGCATTAAATGTATTCATTGACGTCAAAGCAAATCGTCAAGAAAATAAAGATGAAAGGTTATCAAAATTGGGATAAGTGTTGTAAGGATGCACATAAACAAGTTTTAATATACTGGACACAAATGACAAAGTGCAGCATTAGTTGAAATAATTTTGGAATTATTGCTAAACACTGTCTAATCGATCCTTGATATTTGAGAAATATGTTTAGATCTTTTGATTCCATATTTTCATGTCTTGTACATTTTTATCAACAAGTTCAAATTTAAAACGATACATTCCCTGAATTCAGAGATACGTTGCGCATGTAAAACACACAGGCAAAAAAGCACCTAATAAGGTTTGTAATGTATTTTAACAATCATTTTAGAATACAGATTGCTAAATTGGGACAAATTATAATGATTATCTTATGATAGTATATCAGAGTTCCTTCGAAAGATACCTATATTGAAAATTTGGCAGGAGAAAGAGGGTGGGGGTGGGGGGTAGCGGTGCTCGTACATATACAAAAATGTTTTCCTAGTTGACTAATATAGTCTTAAAGAATTCATTTAATTTCTTAATAATATGCTAAAAATAACTCTCATTGGGAATATTTACCTGAAATTTTATGCTATACCACCATATCAAAAATTTATAAAGACAAAATGCTATGGCAACGCCTACAGCTGAGCTATTTTCATCAAAAGTCGATAGGCACTTATTCATATCAAAGTGCAACCACATGTCGATTTGTATGAAATTCTGTGCAGTAGTTCCTAGATAGAGTCATTGCAAACTTTTGTCACTCACACACAGACAGACATTTTTTAAAAATGATCGAATCTCGTTCTAAACCTCTCAAAATGAGTACATCAAACGAAACCTTTTACGAAACCAATATTTAAGTAATAAATTGAACAATCAGTATGAAATTGATGTTCTAGCACATGTTTCCGGTACCACAATTAAATCATCTTATTGATGCATTGAACTGTTATCTAATTAAGGTGTTTTAATAGAAATAAAAATTTATTTTTTTTATATAATAAGTATAATTAACAATATCTCAAACACACATTAGAATATTGGACTGAAAAAGTGTAATATTCAATAAAATAAATTGCGTGCTCAGATTTATGAAGAATTTTATTTTATTTTATTTTATTTTTTTTTTTTTATGAAAGAGTAATTTTCTTCGATTAATGAAGATAAAGAAAACTATTTTTCAATTATGGTATTCAAAATGTGTTTAAGTTCGAAACTATAAACCTTATTCTTCTCAGAAAAAAAAAAAAAAAAAAAATATATATATATATATATATATTCCAGGCTTCAATGAATTTAATTTTCCATAATTTAAAATTATATTTTACACCAAAAATTATAATGTTTATAAAATGCATAACTAAAATGGCCATAAGTCCTCGAAATTTGAAGATAGTTACTTTATTCAAATCGTTTCCCTAAGTCTAGAAAAATTCAAGAGTCACACCCTGGCACAAATTTTACACTACCATTTTCATATAGTAATCTTATGTTTTTGCATTTAAAGAAAAATTATTACTTGTAAATACTGGCATCAAAGATGCGCCTGTGTATGAATCCTGCAATTGTAGCAATGAATTAATTTTTCATACTTATTACCTTTTTGATCATAAAAAAAAAAAAAAAAAAAAAATCTCCGTAATTGTGTGACTGTAATATTTTTAACAGTATTTAATTGTTACGGTACTTTAAATCAAAAAACAAGAACTTAGAAGTTATTACTCATAAGTTTCTGAAATAATACAGAACTTCCCTGTACATAGAATAAATGTAATTGATTCGTCTGTTAGATCTGTTGTGCCAATCTGTCCGACAGGACACATTATAACTTGAAGTATATAAATAACGTTATTTTTCTGTCTCTTAAAAAATAATATCGAAATATTAAATTCGAAATGTAGCAATTTTTCTTTCGTGTTACGTGTTACGTGCTCAAAAGGAAATCAAGAAAAATGGTTCAAAAATTTCTGCAGATTGAAAGAATAGAGAAAGAGTCTAACAGTCAATAAGTTAAAGAATAAAAATCCACTAAGTTCACTTGCTGAAAACGTTTCGAAATCTATTTTGGTCATTATTTTTCCCACTTATGAAATATAAAGCGAAACTGACCTTAAACATTGCAAAAAAATGGATCTCTTTCGTGAAAAACTGTAATAAAATAAAAGCTATAAAATCTTGAGGCACAATTTTAACAAAAAGAATAGAATTATTCTCAAATATCCATACAAATAGAGAAAATATATGCGTATTGAAAAAAGTAGTTTTTAAATTATTTCTTTGAATAGCCACTAGACTGAGCACATTTCTAAAATAATGCATATTCAATGCAATGCTATCAAATAAAAACGGAAACAGTACTTCTTTTTCCAGTATTATATGTAAATTTACAAAAAAATTTATATTGTAGCATTAAATAATTTTAATATAAAAGCCATGTCAGCTTTATCTTATAATCGTTAAAAGATTTCTTCTGATTTTTCGGTAATACACTATTAAAAATTTCAGGTCAAACTTGAACCACTATATGGAGTAAAGTTATAAGTAATAGTATAATGTGATTCAACCTCATTTTTAAGTTTTCTACTTCTTGTGATGAATTGGATTCCTATCTCGGTTGATTTTTTTTTTTTTTTTTTTTTTAACATAATACCAATATTTGGCTCAACATAAAATTACCAAATCATGGTAAGAGGTTAAACCATGAATGATTGCATCTACTTCAGTACCAAGTTTTTGTTCAAACTAACACCAAATTTATAATAGCTTATGGTACTGAGTTTGCTATGTTTATTTCATTTTAATTTTAATATTATTACCAGCAGGTCTAACCGGAACTGCTTGGATTGAAGTAGTGCTTACACAATTTTTGAATTAAAGAAAAAACAATGTAAAGAAAGTATGAGAGAAAATTAAATTAAATTAAAATTAAAACCTTTCAGCTTTATTATATTGAAACTGAAAATTTTGAATAAATGGATTCCAAACCCAATCAAGAAGGTTGATAAAAAATGTTGAAAGACCTATAGAACTTCTATGTAAACAATAAGCCTTTACATAAGAAAAATAAATTTTTGGAGCATTAACATTTTACTTATACAATAGATATTAAGCATAGGAATAAACAGAAGTTACACTAAGAAATATATTTATATATTTATTTCATCTAGAACGAATAAGTAGCCATTTTCTAAATCCCTAAAAACTAGAAATACAGATTTCTGAGTTATACGTATAAGGTAAACAAATGACCTGGATAGACAAAGTGATCGAGGATATCTAGTCTACACTTTTCTAGGTGGTGAAACGATATTATTAATATTATGAGTTCTTTGTATTGCGAGAAATTCTCGTTGATTTACTAGAATTGGGTCATAAAACAAAATTATAGTTACTTAAACTCGCCTCTTGTGTTCGCATTTATTTACAGAGATTTTTTAAACGAGATTGACCGCCATAATCTAGAAAAACAATCTAGAATTCCAATTGGGGTCTTTTAAACTCGCTACCAAAGTGGACTATAATTTATAAGGATGACATGGAACTATTTTTACTAGAGCCACAATTTCGGTTCTAGATATCAGTCACATAAATTTTTCTCAGTGTAGTGATTTATATGACCGTTGAGTTTTTGTATCAAAATTATTTAAACGCTAAAATTGAGCGAAAATTTTAATAGAATTTAAAGGAAGCAGTAAAACGACTCACTACATGTACTATCTCAATAAAATCCTAGGTATAACAATTTGAACTCATTGTGAGAACTTGAATAAAACCACAAATAAACAACTAATTGAAATTAAAAAAAAAAAAAAAAAAAAAAAAAAAAAATGTTTTCACATTCTTTCTTTATTAATTTATTTATTTTTATTTACTTATTTATTTTATTTTTCAATATATATATATATATATATATATATATAATTTCTTTCTTTGGTGGGGGGGGGGGGCAAAAATTTGTTTTCTTTTACTTTTTAATAAAATTAAAAGAAAGTTAAAATGGGAATTAAAATGGGGTATTGACTTAATATATCTTGAATCAATTATCCGATTGGACTAAAAATTACTCTGTTAACTAGATTTTATCTTGATTAATAAGTGTGCCAATTTCCGTAGTGATCGGTTGAATGGTGTAGCTTTGTATAGCGAACTAAAAATTCAGATAGGTATAAGGATAAACTTTCAGCTTTATATAAATAGATTAAACAAATGTGTGTATATCATGCAATAGAAAATTTTAGCTTTTCCATTCTAGTACATAGTTTACAATTCATACAATAATTATAATTTACTTGCTTAAAAATATTGATTTTATTAATTACATTATCATGTCTGACAAACTCGTTCGAATTCCGTAGTACTTTAAAAAAAAAAACGTCATTTAATAGTACAGTAAATTTCAAATATTTCTTCATGCATATTTTTTTCTTTATCCATTGCATTAGAGGTACATGATTTTAAAAACTAAATTTAATTCTTTTTTTTTTTTTTTTTTTTTTTTTAACATTTTAAAGCTACAAATAGATTCTCTTTTGAGCACGATTTGACTCACTTCTAATTTTCACTTTTAAGTTGAGTTTATTTCCTTGTTTTTAATTTGAACTAATACACTAATTTTTTTTCCATTGATATCATTATTACCATCAAGTCTGAAATTTATCAATGTGGGTTGCACTTTTTATTAAAATTAAATCTTTCTCCGAACATATTTGAATAATATTTACTTTTTGCTACTCAAGAGATAATAATAATACTCCAATTTTTTTACCGCTTGTCTTTACCTTAAGGCAAAATTTTCCTTAATATATTCTTATGAATATACCACCAACACACATCGGTTTTCATCAGTCACAAGTAAAACAAAAGTATGCACTTATTTCAAGGAACTTATGCTTGCGATATCGATTTTTTATCATAGCTATGAATTTTTCAACATTTTCTGAAACCGATGACACCTCCAAAATATCTTTTCATCTTCTTTTCTGGCTAAAAGAGGATGTTCTTCATTTTGAGTTGTATGGAAGCTTGATACGAGAATAAAAAGCCCATGCCTCCGGCTTATTTGAAGAGGAAAATGTATACTGTCTGACTAAAAGCGATATTTACATACCTTAACTATGTGTATTTTTCGTCGTGATTAGCATGATTTTTCTCCGTGGATTGCTTTTGCAACTCTAAAAGCAGTGAAAAATGTTTGAGAGAATTAGATAATGGAAAAAATATAGAACTTTCTATAGAAATATGTAGAATGGTGCAAAAAAAAAAAAAAAGCTATACATCATTCAATGGCACCGTCAAAAAGAAAAAAATATTCTTTAATAAACATATTTTTCATGTTTGGATTATCAATAGATTCATATTTTGCATTTTTGTTGAAAAGGCTCTTTACTTCAAAGGCAAAAAAGTTTTTGCTTTTGAAGTTTGTGAAGTGTATTAGATATTAAAAATATTGAAATTAAATTTATACAGAAAAATGTTTGATAAGAGAAAAATAATGGCATTTGTAATTTTAAACTTCTTATGCAATCATGTGTGGAACAGGAAATTTTTAAAGACCTTTAAAAATATTGTCATACAAGGAAATAAACTGTACTTAAAAGTGAAAATTAGAAGCGAGTCAGGTTGTGCTTAGAAGAAAATCTATATATAGCTTTAAAATGTTAAAAAAAAAAAAAAAAAAATAGAATTCAATTAAATTTTTAAAATCATGTACCTCTAATTCAATGGATAAAGAAAAAAACTATGCATGAGAATATAAGTAAAGAATCGATTTAAAGCAATCATAAATTCTTAAAAGAATTTTTATTTGTGATCTTACAAGCTGCAGTTGCTAATAAATTGTATTTCCACTCACTTATACAAATAATTTATATTAGCTAGGTATATATAAGTAATTTATAAATAATATGCTAGATATTGTTATTTATGAAAATGATTGAACTTTCAATTGGAGAATTTCGGCATGCAACTATTTTATTATTATTATTATTATTATTATTATTATTATTATTTAATATGTTATTTCATATACCATACATTAAATAAAAACTCTTTTACTGCACGATTCATAAAAGTATTTGCATAGAAAGGTGTGAAACAACCACACGACTTCCATTACCCACTATTACACGTATTATATGCATTTTTGAGAGATAATGTGATCAGAAAACATAAAAGTGACCTAAAGAGAAAATCGTTAGAGACTTTTTGAGATACCAACTTTTACAATAAATCAATTATTGACCGGAAAACAATAATTACATACAAAAGCATATTTAAAAGGAGTTAATATGGCGAGTTTGAAAAAAAAATCCGTACAGCCGTTTTTAAAGGAACGCGCTTGCAAGACCTGAAATTGAGCTATTTATACAGGACGCCTATAAATTTTCCTGAACTAACCAACTATATCTTTCGAAAGGACCTCTAATAGAGTGTTTATATAGCAAATTTGAAGAAAATCGTTAGAGCCGTTTTTGAGATACGGACTTACGGTTCCACTTCCGGTCTATGATGTTCTACTTCCGATTTTTCAATTTTCACCAAAATTTGGAAAATTTATCTGTACACCAGACCTGTCTTAATTCTGAAGTATTGTAGTTCTATCTTTATTAGTTTCGGAGATATGATAGCTAGAAGATTCCACACACATACATACACACTGACCAATTGCCAAAAACCACTTTTTTGGACTCATGGGACCTTAAAACGTGTAAATCAGGTGAAATATCAATACTAAATTTTTGGACCAAATACAATACTTCCATTACCTACTATGGAAGTAATAAGTATCTGTGTCTGAATAGCTTACACAATATAAAATTATAAAACTTACATAAAATTAAAAAGAAAAAAAGAAAGAAAGAAAGAAAAGGAATTTAAATATTATTTATTTTAAATGTATTATATAATTATAAATCTGAAAAAAAAAAGGGAAATTTTAATTTGTTTTGTTCAAGAAAATTTTTGCTCTAAAAAAGAAACATATACATTTTCTTCAGAAAATCTCGTGTTATTTTAATGCTTTCGATATGTTTTAATTAATTAAGTTTCAAAACCAGTTTACAGTAACAATAGAAATAAAAATAAAAATCGATCATTAGATGATAAGCCTATTTATTGATTTACAATAATTTCACTATAAATAAAATTTAAAATTTCTTGCATCATATTTTTAATGTTATTAGGAAAAAAATCATTGCATGTCCAATATCTAATTAACAGTAATTTCACAGAAATTTGACGAGAAATTTTGGCAACTTCAACAGGTAGAATTAAGTTTTGTTAACCTGAGCTAGGGTTTATATAATTTGTATAAATTATCAGCAAGCAAAGAAGAATAGGGATGATGTCAAACGTAGCATCTTGATCTACTATCAAGCAATAATTTATTCAAAACAATATAAATACTCATTTTTATCTAGCATGATTCGTTATATGTTGCGAATAATTTATAAGATAATTGCATTCTTCATCCGCTTCCCTGGAATATTTACTAACTTATAAAATCTGAAAAATGTAAACTTGGTACAAAATTACATTGAATTCTTATTTTAATTTTTTGAAGTAAAAGCGATGAGTATAAATGCAATAAAATACTCATTTTTTTCAATCACGTGGAAAGAAAAATAATCAAACATGATGAACAGAAGTGCAAATATAATGCTCCTTTCTTCAATCATGTGGAAAGAAAAAAAAATCAAACATGATGAATAAAAGTGTAATATAATACTCCTTTCTTCAATCATGTGGAAAGAAAAAAAAATCAAACATGATGAATAAAAGTGCAATATATACTCCTTTCTTCAATCATGTGGAAAGAAAAAAAATCAAACATGATGAACAGAAGCGCAATATAATGCTCTTTTCTTCAATAATGTCGAAGGGGGGAAAAATCAAACATGACGAATAAAAGTGCAATATAATGCTTATTTTTTCAATCGTGTAAAAAGGGTAATACATACATAAAGATAATGCTTGCATATAAAATCAAGTATTTGCATTCATCCATATTATATCTACACATATATCGTTAGCAGATTTGAAATATTGAATTTATTTTTATGTAATATTTTTCTTTTCAATTTTCTTTAAAGACAATCTTTTCAGGATGCTTTTTCTTTTCTTTCTTTTTTCTTTTCTTTTTTTTTTTTTGAGAAAGATTGCTGTAGTACTAGGTTTTCACTTCCGAATTATGTTTTTAATCGCACAGATTAAAAAGAAGTGAAACTGCTTATAAAAACCGAATCATAATCAAAATTGGTATCAATTTTCAATTTCATACAGCAAACGTAAGTATATTTTTTGTTTATATTTAAATATAAAAATATATTTATGATGCATGTAAAAATAATGCATTTTTTTTCGTAATAAAAATAATATTTGTGGGGGATTATATTCTTTTGAATTTCATTTTTAAAACTACGTTGTTATTAATTAACTTATTTAGAAAAACGCATAAGTTAATAAAAGTTATTCATTTTTAAAGAAAAGCAGACGAAGCTAATCTGAAAATCCACAATCTACTGACAGAAACCTGAATGAAATGAAAATACAATTTTCATAAAAAATAAATATTGAATTTAGTTTTTCTGGTTATAAAATTGCACCATAATTTAAATTTAATGAACATTTTCTTTAATTGCATAAAAAATGTTTTATTTAAAAAATAAGTTTTAAAAGTAACTACATTTTCAAAAGTTATAAAAATCAAAAATTTCACATTTATTAAAAAGAAAAAAATTAAGAAGAAGAAGAAATATCTCTATGCGTTTCTTTTAAAAATTAATCCTTATAATATTAGAAAAAAGAGATTGAACAAACCTCATTTAAAGTTAATTGTTATTGAACTTTAATGTTTCAGAGGAAAAAAAGTAACTCTAATAAGATTTATCTTTAAATTATAAGTTTAATTAAAGAAAAGAGTATTTCTTTGGAAACTTTAACAACGTTAAAATTTTATACATTTAATTTAGTTTTCCGAATGTTATTTTTTGAACGAAGCCACATATTTCAATCAGAAATAGTTATTTTGAATTAGAAAAATAATGTATATATATATTTTTTTAAATAACGTCATAAAACGATATGAAATATTAAGTAAATTGTTTTATCTATTTTAATTTGGCGGTTTTTATGTAGAGATATATAATATAAGTATGAAAAAGTATTTTTAATACTATTTATCTTTAATTTATAAAGTTCATTAAAGAACTGAGTAACTATTTAACAAAGTTAAAATTTTATATTTTTAATTTAATTTCCAGACTTTTATTTTTTAAACATGGCCATTTTAATGAGCAATAGTTATTTGGAATTAGAAAAATAATATATATTAAAAATAATTAATAGCATCATAAAACGATATGAAATATTAAGTAAACTATTTTATCTATTTTAATTTGACCTCTTTTTTTTTTTTTAAGAGAGAGAGAGAGAGGGGGAGAGAATGCACTAAAAAAATTTAAAAAAATCTGTAACTTTTCCGCAGAAAATTTTTGTTTTCTAAAATTACAGATATTTAGTGTCAAATTACATCTCAGTACGTCAAAATAAATGTTTTTCCTGTAAGCAGATAAAATCTGTAATCATTCATATAAAGGGTGGTCCGAAAAACATGATAGAAAGTATTTTAAGTTCATGATTTCAAATGTATTGATATAAGCATAATTCATCCATATTGTAATAGCACATATATTGATACTTTTCAATAATTCCATAAGTTTATTCAAGAATATGCTGTAAACTGAAAATTTTGTATTAAAATATATGTCAGAATCTAATTTTTTCAAAGCAAATTGTGAGGAAAAACACAATGATATAGCACGATCTTTCATAACGATGTTTGCCGTTCTTCCTTTTGACAGTTTGAATAATTTTTTCCTTCTCTTTTTGACAATTTTTACATTTTTATGTGGTCTACATATGAACCTCTTTAAAACAAAAGTATTTTCCTCTTTTTGGCCTCTAAAAACACTCAGTCATGATTTTTTTTTTTTACAGTATTTAAATTCTTATTCTGTTTATTCATTTTCTCCTTGATTTTATAAAAATCGCTCAAGAAAAAACTGGGTTTTTTTTTCGCATAATGCAAGAAATGTTGGAATGGTAAGAAATAAATGTTTAAAACTCAATATTTTAAAGAATAAAGCTTTGTATAACGGCTAAGACTCTGGAATAGCATATAAAAATTAAGACACTGAATAAGCAATGATCTAAATTTCGTTAAGTGTAGATTTACCTATAAAACATCCATTAAAGTTAAAGTGCATATGATAAAATAGAATTATAAACTTAAAAATCATATTATATAACCCATAGTTAAAATAGTTTTCCGAAATATTAATTGTATTTTGAAATAAATTGGCTATTTATTTTTCGAAACTTTTCCTTATATTACAGTGTATATAAAAAAAAAAAAAAAAAAATGATTTGTTTGTCTTTGTCAGCACGATTAAATGTAAAATGTTTCACTTAAACTTTCTAATATATTGCAAAGCACATTTGTTTTATGAACCAAAATATGTAATGATCATTATCAGAAACGACATAAAAAAAGGACATGAAAAAATAAACATATAAACTGTATTATGATTAGAACTAAGTTTTTCATTTCCATTTAATTAAATAGTTAACGCAAACTTGGTACCGATATTTTTCAATATTATTTTTGTTACACATCTAGATCTGTAATTTGAGAGAAAACTACAATACATTTAAGCGACAAAAGAATAAGTAACTATTTTAGTAAAAAAAACTTTCATAACATTTATTTTTTGAAAAATGTGTTATAGAAGGAAAATAAAAGTTACACTTGCGCATAGAAGTATGACAATCAATTATCCGTTATTACTGGGGAAGGGGGGGGGGGGAGAATTTGTCAACAGAAAAAATGAAGTATCCATAATCTTTTAAAGATAAAATTTTAAATGAATGAAAGATCTATTTTTATTTATTTATTTATTTTATTAAAATATTTTTTGAGGAAAGATAAAGATATATCCAAACTTTTTTCCTTTTTTTAACAGTCTTATATAACGAGCAACTTTTACATTATTATTTAAAATATCATTTTCTATGATAATAAAAAACACAACGGCTAAAAATTTCTTTGTGATAATACCATTTACAAGACCTTTTACTACTTTTTTTTCTGTAATACAGTTCCGTGTATTATTTATTTTATTTGTAAAATGTATTCCTAAAAACGACGACTCAGTCTATGGAAAAAAAAATGACCTATTTTCCATGAATGAATAATTTTTTTGCTCACAATGAAAAGCTTTTAGAATTCAAAAAAGAAAAACTGGATTTTTCTTGATGTCGAAAATTTCAAAAAATCTTTAGAAACATTTTTTCTTTTTTTTTTTTTTTTTTGCTTTTTCTGCCGTTAAAAATAGAAATTTTTACGACTAAATTTATAATTTTATGTATATATATATATACATATATATATATAGCCTGTGAAATACCTTAAATGTGTTTAATATAGTTTAATAAATTTACTTATAAATTTTTCTTAGATTTTGTATTACTATTTCCAAATACTTTACATAAATTTCCGGCTTTTTTTTTTCTATTTTCTGAATAAATTTGTATTAGTTATTGCAAATACTACGTCATTCTTCATTACTAACTTTTATTGAAATATAAATATTGCAGATATGATTTTAAAATATTCGTTAATTAACAATATGAAATTCTTTTAAAGTATTTTATTAATTTCCCTGTTCAAAATATCTATTGAAAAAGAACAAAAAAAAAATTCTAAAGAATCTTACCAAATTAGAATCTTATTAAACTTTCTCGTTTGGAAAGATTCTAGAACTATTTTGCATGTTAAGTTTTGCATTGTCTCTTAGATACATAAAATATCCTTGTAATATATAACAATGACTTATAATTGATTATAGAAAACGAAAATGAGTATTTAAAAAATTTTAAAGATGTTATTCAAAAATGTTTATAAAATTTATTTAAAGAATATGTTTAAAATACCTTACGTGAGATGTAATGTTTTATAACAAATGCATAATAAAGAAGCAATTTCTTTTCTTTTCTTTTCTTTTTTTTTTTATAGAAAGTAAATGTCTTATGTAACGCAAATATTATGGAAAAAACTTTTTTATTAATTGTGTAAATAATTTTCATAGATGCTTTGAATGAAATGTAAACTTAGTTAGAAAAAAAAATAATAAATAATAATAAATAAAAATAAATAATTGCTCATATATATATATATATATATATGTTGCGACTTTTTTCAATCAAATATAGCAGGATAAAAATATTTGTACATTTTACTGGGAATGAAAATGAAAAATGTGTCAATTTTTTTGCAATTTCGTAGAAATCAAATAATGTTTTCTTTTGAGAATTTACTCCTACGAAAATAACATAGAATATCATATTCTTTATATATAAGGGTGCTACATTTTATATCGAAGTATTCGAATATTTTCATGATAAAGGACTCAGATTTTCATTCGAAATTTCAACTCTGTTTCAATAAAAAGGTAAAGTCACTAATTAAAAATGTGCATATTTCTCTTTTTTTTTTTTTTTTTTTTTTTAAGCACATGTCCTAAAATGAAATAAAATATGAAGCAGAACGAACATAAAATTAAATATATATATTATTTTTTTTTATTACCTACGATTTTGTAAAGTATTATTTCCCGATAACATAGTTACAGCGTATCAATCTCATTTACTGAAAACTGGTCATAAAATTTTACTTTTGATAAAAGCAAAAGTTAAAGTTAAAAGCAGTCTTTATCCGAAAGTATTTTGATAAATAAATTCGACAAAAACGTGACTTTTTTTGCATTTGTTTTAATATATTAAAATAATATAAGAAAAATGATAAATATGCGCTTTGTATTATTAACTACAACTTTCATTTTTAAAAAACTGACCTGATACCATAGACGTATTATAAGAGTTGACGGAGCATTCCATTATTAAGGGAATATAAGTAAAGGTGATAAAGATGAAACACCTGACTACTGGGAAAAAAATACCTTTTTTGGCATTTATCGCGTTATTGGCGATATTTTGTTTCGAAAATAAATATTTATTATTATTATTATTATTATTAAAAGGTACAGCAAGCAAAACTTTTGTAAAATACTACAGTAGTCTAAATTTATTTTTACCTTACTATTAACATTTTCCACACAAAGTTCAAAAGTGTTTATGATTTCAGTTTATCTGTCTGTCTGTCTATACCCGCTTGAACTCACACCAATAATCATGGATTGAAATCAATATATGGTATAATATATTAACTAATTCAATTTAAAGAACTAAATTAAAAAGTCATAAGCACTTTACAAAAATAATTACTTAAAAAGTACGAAATAATACAATATGAAAAATCTTACCTGTGAAATATAATCCTCATTTTACATAGGGCATTTTAGAGTAGAAAACATCTAATCACTATTGCTTGCAATAAAATTTCTTTTAGATTCAAAACAATCTAACTTTTAAGGGGAAATAAAAATGTAAAAAAGAACTTTAAGAAAAAAAAGAAAGGTATCGTCTGTGTCAAGAGAAAGCAGAGTTTAGAGCTTGGCGAGAAAATTTCAATATTGGCCAGTTTGGCTTCCTGTAGTTCAAGCAGTTACGTGACTTTTTTATGATTGATTTTTGCCACTGAAAAAGGTTTCTATTGTCCCGTCCACTCTTATAATAGGTCTATGTCTGATACTGCATACTAAAGCATGATATTGTTATGGTGCTTTGCAAAAAAAATTACCATTTGAGAATTTATTAATAGTTTTCTTACATTTGGCGAATACATTAATCGTAACACGTTGAAATCACACTTAAAATAAATAGCCTAATAAAAGTATGTGCATTTTAACCCTTTATCTACTGTATTATGGAAACAGACAAAAAATGTATTTGAAACATATTCTTTAGTTTTTGGAGACTATTTTTTTAAAGATATCTGCAATAAATACACTGATGGAAAAAAAAATCCCAACACCAAGAAAAAATTATTGTACAGTAATGAAATTTCAGCAATACATTTGTCTAGGAAACATATTTAATTGATTAAAGTTTCAAGATCATAGGTAGAGCCATTGGCGAGAAGAGCCATTTCAAATGTGAAATGTTGGTACATTAGTAAACGGTGTAACCGCCAGAATTTTGAATGCAAGCAAGCAAACGTGCATGCATTGTGTCGTAAAGGTGTCGGATATCAGTTTGAGGTATGGAGTTCCATGCCTGTTGCACTTGGGCGGTCAATGCAGGGACGGTTAATGCTGGTTGTGGATGACGCTGGAGTTGTCGTCCAATGATGTCCCATACGTGCTCGATTGGAGAAAGATCTGGTGATCTAGCAGGCCAAGGCAACATGTCGACACTCTGTAGAGCATGTTGGGTTACAACAGCGGTATGAGGGCGAGCGTTATCCTGTTGGAAAACACCCCTTGAATGCTGTTCATGAATGGCAGCACAACAGGTTGTATCACTAGACTGACGTACAAATTTGCAGTCAGGGTGCGTGGGATAACCACGAGAGTGATCCTGCTGTCATTCGAAATTGCTCCCCAAACCATAACTCCAGGAGTAGGCCCTGTGTGTCTAGGCCGCAGACAGGTCGCTAGCAGGCGTTCACCTGGCCTCCTTCTAACCAACACACGGCTATCACTGCGACCAAGGCAGAACCGGCTTTCATCAGAAAACACAACAGATCTCCACTCCGTCCTCCAATGAGCTCTAGCTTGACACCACTCACGTCGCAAACGACAGTGGTTTGGAGTCAGTGGAATGCACGCTACAGGGCGTCTGGCTCGGAGCTGTCCTTGAAGTAACCGATTTGTAACAGTTCGTTGTGTCACTGTGGTGCCAACTGCAGCTCGAATTTCAGCTGCAAACGCAGTACGATTAGCCACAGCCATACGCCGAACGAGGCGGTCTTCCCTATCAGTAGTGCCACGTGGCCGCCCGGAACCCGGTCTTCTTGAGGCAGTACCTTCCCTTGACCACTGCTGCCAACACTCATGCACAGTGGATTCATTCCTGCCAAGTCTTTCTGCAATATCGCGGAAAGAAAATCCACCTTCTCGTAGCCCTACTACACGACCTCGTTCAAACTCAGTGAGCTGTTGATAATGGCTTCTTCGTCTTCTTAGAGGCATCCTTGACTAACATTAACCCACTACGTCAAATCTCAACTGTAAATAACGATCACGAACCTTACAGCGCTTATTTAAAGCAAACCTCATTTGTATGTTCATAGTGACGCCACTAGCGCCACACTTATGCCCGTAGCTCGAAATTTGAATTGACGTCATCTTTCAGATGTATAAACACGCCTACCAAATTTCGTTTATCTAGCACAGTTCCTTCCTAGTGTTAGGATTTTTTTTTTCCATCAGTGTATTAGGCATAAAAATTATGCATAGTAATTAACCCCATAACTGCCCCAGACGTATATATACGCTTTACTGAAGTACTATTCTTTGTATTGGGATGCTATCAGTTAAACTAAATGCATTGAAAAACTTTTTGCTGAAGTACATGAGGTACAAAATGTTATTTATATTCCAAAAATGTTTAAGGTGATTCCTAAAAAAAATTTCTAGATATTTAATATAACGTCTAAATTTGAAAGAATCCAAATACTTATTGGTAAATTGTGTATAAAATCCTTTCTGGAGCAAAAACGTCTATATGAAGCGTCTCGTCTACAGGAAGCGTCTAATGACATGCAGTGAGGTTAAAGGGAGGTATATACGTTCTATTCTTATAAATACACTCTCAGAAATGGATAGTCAAATTTCACGAAAATTTCTTCATTTTTTCTAGATATTTAATATAACGTCTAAATTTGAAAGAATCCAAATACTTATTGGCAAATTGTGTATAAAATCCTTTCTGGAGCAAAACGTCTATATGAAGCGTCTCGTCTACAGGAAGCGTGTAATGCCTTGCAGTGAGGTTAAAGGGAGGTATATACGTTCTATTCTTATAAATACACTCTCAGAAATGGATAGTCAAATTTCACGAAAATTTCTTCATTTTTTCTGGATATTTAATATAACGTCTAAATTTGAAAGAATCCAAATACTTATTGGCAAATTGTGTATAAAATCCTTTCTGGAGCAAAACGTCTATATGAAGCGTCTCGTCTACAGGAAGCGTCTAATGCCTTGCAGTGAGGTTAAAGGGAGGTATATACGTTCTATTCTTATAAATACACTCTCAGAAATGGATAGTCAAAATTCACAAAAATTTCTTCGTTTTTGACAAACGTGTTTCTAGGGGTATGCTCCGAGCAAACATTTCGTCAAATTGACAAAATATACGAATTTCGTCAAAAGTAAAGATACATTTTTTCATCCTAGTTTCGTGATACAGAATAAAATACAAATTATAGAATTATAAAATTACCTGCAAGTTCATTGTTTTAGACATTAAATCCTAATTATATTTAATGAAAATATAAATGAAACAGAGCAAACAAATAAAAGTCACTTGGACATTTATTTGACAGCTTTGAGACCTATAGTTACAATGACTTTTGTCTCAATTTATCCATATTTTTACAGAAATAAGCGCACACAATATTTTGTAAACATAGGACATCACAAACATCCATGCCCGCACCGGGATTAGAACCCGGGACGTGGGAATCCGGAAGGCGGCGACCTACCGACCGAACCACCATGCCGGCAAACAAAAATCATTGTAACGTAAAGTGGAAGCAACACAGAAAAAAATACAATATGGCGATAATGAAAGCCAGCACATGCTATTGTGAGTAAACAGTTTCGTCAAATATTTGAGAGTTCACGTTTCCTCAAATATCACGTGATCGCTTGACGAAAGGGTTGTCAAAAGCAACGAAATTAAGCCCGAAGATGTCTGAATTGTCAAAATTGAGCATATTATTTCTAAGAGTGTACCTTTGGCAGTTCATCAATAAATTCGATCTTATACTTTTTTAAACAAATTGTACTTTAAAGTACCGACGGTTAATAAAGGGTTAAAAACCTTACTTTCATGAATTCCCTTTTCTTAAATATTGTCAAATAGTAAAGTTAAACGTATATTTTATAGTGTAAAATTCAACATTCTGCAATCTTTTTTTTACAAACTGAATACAGCATATAGATAGAAAAATTTTCGCTCAATTTTTTCATCAATAAAATGTCTCTCGTTTGGACTGAATATTAAAAAAAAGAAGAAAAAAAATCTTTCCAATATATTTCTTTGAATTTCCGATTTTAACAGGAACTACTTTATATTTCATTCTACATCCCTCGGCTCATATTTACACACAGAAAAAAAATCGACAAACCATCTACATTTTATCTGGTAAATATTTGATAATTTAACATTGGAAACAGTTTTCGGCTTTAATAGTAAGAGATCAAAGGATAGTATCTAAAAGATGCTAAAAATGTTTCTTCTCAAAATATTAACATTTTTTCCTTTGTGTGTTTGTACACATATATATATATATATATATATATATATATGTGTGTGTGTGTGTGTGTGTACATAATTTATATACTTTTTGTTTTATTTTTATTTTATGTGCCATAGCATAAAAATATATAAATTACTTAATCCTCTATATGTATATTGCATGTAATATGTTATTCATGCATGCCAACATCTTAATTAATGTTCCGTAAAATTGTCATTTTCCACACCAATTAATGTTTCGAGTAATTTTCTCGAAATGCAATTTGGATTACATTAGAAGGCAAATACACAAAAAAAAAAAAAAAAAAAAAAAAGACTGGTGTGCGGGAAAAAAAAAAAAAGGCAGTACTAAAAATTTTACGGAATATTAATAAGAATGTTGGTAGGTATGTATCATATATACCGGTAAACCAAAAGTCACGGAAAAAAAAAAACATTATTTTAAAAGTATTCACCGTAGCACTATGGGGTTACCAACGAAATGCACAGAAAAACATTTCTTTTTTCTTTCTTTTTTTTTTTTTTCCCCCTTAAGTAACAAAAAATTGATTGCTAACTTTGTAAGATTTTTCTCTATCAGGTGACGCTTCAATTGCAAAATTACTGTTAAAATTAAAGCGCCGTACATTGTACAAATACAGTGACGCTGTACATTCCACAACACAGCTCGGACTCTCGGACTATAAATGTTTGATGTGACGTCAATCATTTATGAGAATGACCATAAGATGTTGTGCATTGGGAATTTTCACATAATAAATTTTAACTAACAATGCTTCATCTGCAAACAATATCATGCTTTTCTTTTTAGAATGATTAAGATCAGTAATAAACAAAATGTGTTTAATTTAAATACTCGCTGTCGCTAACATCCAAAACATCCTTATGCAACACGCCAAATTCATATTAATCAATATCCGCAATATAGTATCATTTGATAAGGCAGATCTATTTAAAATATGATCTGATACTACCATAATACAGCGCTATCTGTTGGTGAAAATGTAACTAATCTAAATATATTTTTCTTAAAAAAAAATAAAAATAATAAATAAATAAATAAAACATGCTTTTCTGAGCATTAACGGCACATTTTGGAACTTTTTTTTTTTTTTTTTTACTTTCTTCTATATGTAATATAGAGAAAGTATTGGATTCGTGAAAATTTTCGACCTCCGTTTTTTGATGGATTTACACGTTTTGGGATGTCCTGAACACGAACTGATAGTTTTTAGAAAATGTCTGTCTCTGTGTGTGTGTGTATCACGAATTTTGTGTCCACTGTATCTGAACCAATCAATGAAGTTTAACCAAACTTGGTATTTAGTTGCACCCTGACATAAACTGGTGCTCATTAGATTTGGGGATCAATCGCTAAGCAGGTGGCGCTGTGATCGATTTTTTTTTTTTTTTTTTTTAACTCTTAAAATGGCAGTATAGGACAAAATTTCGCATAAATGTACATAATGAGAGTTATTTTAAACTTGTGGTTGTATAATTAATATGAATTATTGATAATGGTAGTAGTTAACTAGGGAAAAAAATTGTGCATGTGAGGGCATCACTTTCCCCCCCCAGGGGGGGGGGGAATTTTCAAGATAGGTATCTTTCGAAAGGTCTCGTCAATACCTAAATCTGTGATAATTTAAAACAAAGTTATTGATTTTTTATTTTTATTTTTATTTTTATTTTTATTTTTTACTTAAAAAAAAAAAAAAAAAAAAACTGAAAAATAATCTTTGTTTTTTTTTTTTATATTGTTACTGAGCGAGTCTGTATAGGAAAATATAGAAGAAAGTCTTGTGGTGGCCACAACATACTAGTTTTTCTTTTGCCAAACAAAATTTCATTGTCTCACGATTGCTCTGGTAAAATATCAAATCGCTCTGATGTGTAGTTTTAAAATTATAGCATTTTGAAACGTAACTTTAATTATAGTCACCCTATATATATATATATATATAATTTTTATGAATCACTGAGATTTTTATAGTATGTAATAAAATAAATTTGTTGTACTTTTTACTCATATGTGGTGTAATTTTTAACAGTTTCATGTAAAAAACATTTTATGCAATTATTACAGATGTATTCAGCGTTCAATTGAGTACATAAAAGTACATAATTTTAAATAATTTTAATACATAATTAAAAGTACATAATTTTTTTGCACATATGAGAAGTAAACTTCTAAAAGTTTGGTCAGTCGTTCATTAGGCTAAATAAACGTGCCAGTTTTTTGCCTTATAAAACAAATGAGGTCAAAATCGATGCTGATTGGTTTAAAAAAACATAAAAGACGCGCAAAAAGGCTTCTGGGAGTTTTTTGTTTCCAATTTACAGCACACATGAATGGATATGATGTAACCAGTCTTCAATTGTATTTGCAAACCAAGCTGTAAAAAATTACAGCAAACTGTGCTGCATTTATGTTAAGAGAGTGCTTTATTTTTGAAGAAATTTTTCTAGTATACATTTTACAGTTTTGCTTAATAAAAAATTGAAAAAATTAAAAATTAAATAATTCGTTATAAAATTCTCTACAAATATTTTCATTGATAATTATAGCTGACAATTCTTCTAATTTTTCGGCATCTCTATTTTCTGTAAAATAGTTTTGCTCTATTTAAAGTCAAATATTCTGCAAATGAATATGACGAAAATAACCGTTCTGCGATAATGATGCTAAAACTTCGCAATTGTTGACAGTTATAATTAGCAAAAATCTAAACTAAAAAATTCGAGACATACACAATAATCTCAGAAACTGTAATAATCCGTGTTGTATTTTTTATTCCTGCTGGACCTGTACTATAATAAGTATTTTAAGAATGAAAACTTATTGTTCATTTTAGTAACATAATACTTGTGAAAGTTAAGGTACTATTTTTACACTAGTTTACATATAATTTATACTTAAGAATTATTATTTATTCGTAAAAATAAATGCCACATAAAAGAAAACCTGAAAATTTGTTTAATTAAAAGCTAGAGGTTAATAGTATGCTGTGTTTATTTCCAAATCCCATAAGCATCTTTTACGCGTCAGCTTTAACCGAATTCTTAAAATTAATTAAACGATTATTTAAGCTTTCATAACCTTTCAAATGACTTTTACTATAATTAAATCTTTCGATTTAATTAATTAAAACGTCCAAGTTATCGTTTTACACCAAATCCAATTATTAAACTGGTTTAAGCCAATAAGATAATAAAACAAGAACATAGTTAAATTCCGTTAAGCATTGTATTTCAAACGCAGGAAAAAAAAAGGGGGGGGGATGCTTTTTTTTTTTCTCAAAGAGAAGCTTTTGTTACCTGAATAATTTTCCTAGGTGGATGCAAAAATTGAAATAATGCATAAAATAAAGAATAAGTTGCTTTATATTGTGACATTTTGTACATGAATTTTTATGAAGAGTAGAAAAAATATTCATAAATATATTATAATAAAATATGTATTTAAAAAAAAAAAAAAAAAAAGTTATTTCTGTTTTCTAAGTAATATAATAGCTATGAAATTTTCTACAAAACAGAATTTAATTTAGAGCCACAGGACTTTTTTTAGTCTATTCTTCAGTATAAAGGCATGAGGTAACTGTGTTGTGACCCTTAGCAACTGTTACTATATTCATTTCTTAAAAATTCTTTATTAGAGCTACATTATAAAACCCACTTGAAAACTATTAAATTTTGTTGCTATTTTGGCTATGTATTACAATGTCTATCTCAACTGCGTAAGTAAAGGCCATGTCAAAAAACATCCGAGCTACTGTGATTTCAAACTGCCATCGTACTAACAGCAGAATTACAGATAGAATTATGTCGCTATTTTTGTACAAGATATAAAATTAAATGTGTTAATGCGATATTACAATGTCTAAATATGCCGAAACTTTCTTGCGAATTTACACAATAAATAGAGTAAATTACAGCTTTGAAAAATTAGTTAAAATGTGGTAGTGAATTTTGTGTATAAGCCAAAATACTGATTTTTATTAATGTCTATTTCCATTTTTTTTTATTCGGTTTTTCTTTTAAAATATGAAACTTCTAGTTTTACTAAAAAAAAAAAAAAAAAATTAAACATTAATGAAAAATATTAATTTATTTAATCAGTTTTTAAAGAATTTTTAGGGCAAAAAGCAAGAACAAAAGAGTCCGTACTTTAGAATGTAGAAAACGGGAGAAAAGGGCAAAAATCGCACTTTAGAAAGAAAGAAACGAGGAAAAAAGAGTCAAAAATCCATTAAAAAAAAGCATGGAATGAAAACGAAAAAACTCGCAACCACATGTGTGTGGGAACAAAAAAAAAAAAAAAAAAAAACGACTAACGTCGGAAGAAATATGAGGTTAAAAGGTTAAAACTGACTAAGGGCGTGATCGGGCTTGGGGCCTTGAACCTATCGTAGAGGTTTTGCTACGTCTCGCCTATTATAAAGATTTGCTGAAAAGGTATTGACTTTGTTAACATTTTCTTCATTTACTAATAAGAAATAAATCATAAAATTTGTTTTAAGATCTAATAAATAATTTTCAGTGCCTTTAATCTTTATTTCCAGCATTCAGTGAAAATGTGTGAGTGAGTTAAAGGGTTTTTACGTGAGCCAATCTCCTAGGGATGGTCTGCAGACATGCCATTACAGTTTTATCTTTTTAACGAAGGGATGGCTCCCCCGATTCGATGACCTATAAGGGTATAAGTATTCAATGAAATAAAACAATGTTTTGATACAAAACATGCAATTACTATGTAAAATTTTGATTATATAAAAATTAGAACCCCTTATATTTACTACATAAAACTTTGCATTTATCTCGATTAATTAAGCGATTAAAGTTGAATAATTGCATTTGCCTTTAATAAACCAATATTACTTCATACGACTGTTTTACACTAAATGTTTCATATCGCCATAAATACTTGGATTCTAACAAAATACACACGTTCTAAAACGCATGGTCTATTGTTTCTTATAAAAATTGATATAACACGGACAAAACAAGAAATACTAGTCCCAGTTGGTTTTTAATGAATTCAAAGATTAAATTTTGTATGAATTGTAGTAGTAGATTTTTTTTTTCTTTTTTCTTTTTCTTTTTTATTATGAAAATACTATTTTAGATTATAATTTATATTAAACATCAGAGATAAGATGAAAACTAACTTAATTTATAACTTCATCACTTTTCGTACAAAACTTTTACTAATTTTCAAGTTCAATTTTGTTTTTCTATTGATTGTCCTTTCAAATACCCAATAATTCCATTAACCAATACACGCTTTCCTCCAATCACCTTCTTCGACACAATGCTGAAGGCTGTCCCTTTAAATTTCTAACAATGCTATTGGTATATGAACATTTCATTTTAGTCCACTTCTCAAACATTTAAAGGAACATAAGGTATTTTATAGCAGATTTAATTAGGGACGGAACACTTCCCCTATCGATATTGAAATATTTATTATTGATTATAATTTTTACTGCTTATTACTTTGTTCCATTGATTAGCCAATTATATGAACTGGATTTAATACGCAAAATAAATAAATTAATAAATAATAACAATAATAGCATACTTCTGAAAGGAATGTATTATCATAACCCCTAAATGTGTCTTTCATTAAGCATAGTAAAGGAGGAAAAAAGTTATTTATTAAAGTTTTTCAGAAAATATTGGATTTATTGATTTAAAATACAAATAAGTATTTAAAAAGAAATAATACGAAAAAAGAATTTTGGAATATATATATGTAATATTTACGAACAAAGATTAATATATTTTTAAATATAGTTTTATTATTATTATTATTATTATTATTATTATTATTATTATTATTTTAATGTATTCATTTTTGTTAAGCTGCCATTGCTTTTATTATTTAATTGTAGGAATAAAATAAAACAGTAGAATTCTTATTGATTGTATTGATTATAATTTTTACTGCTTATTACTTTGTTCCATTGATTAGCCAATTATATGAACTGGATTTAATACGCAAAATAAATAAATTAATAAATAATAACAATAATAGCATACTTCTGAAAGGAATGTATTATCATAACCCCTAAATGTGTCTTTCATAAAGCATAGTAAAGGAGGAAAAAAGTTATTTATTAAAGTTTTTCAGAAAATATTGGATTTATTGATTTAAAATACAAATAAGTATTTAAAAAGAAATAATACGAAAAAAGAATTTTGGAATATATATATGTAATATTTACGAACAAAGATTAATATATTTTTAAATATAGTTTTATTATTATTATTATTATTATTTTTTTTTTTTTTTTTTTTAATGTATTCATTTTTGTTAAGCTGCCATTGCTTTTATTATTTAATTGTAGGAATAAAATAAAACAGTAGAATTCTTCTTATAATTCTTGTCAGTTTGAACTGGAATATTTACTTAATAGATGCTTAGCACACTGATCTTTTTTGAGCTAAAATCTAGTTTACTCTTAAACGAAATTACATGAAAGCTGCAGTTTAAGCATGAAATCTGTTGCCACAAAGTTAAACAAATTTCGAAGCATCTGTAAAAGAAGCTTGGTATATTTTCAAAATTTAAGTCATATATGTAGGACTGGCACAAATCCCAATATGCTTATAGATTCGTATTATTAAACGCTAATGAACTGACAAACACTTTGTTGCTTCACAAAATAAAGTTTAAACGTAAATTAAATGGCTTTACGAATGCAGTAATATCTTGTTTCATTGAAAATTAAATAAGAAATAACCCAGAAAATGCATGTGAAAGAAATGCTGTATTTTAACCCTAATTGTGTAGCATAATAAGAAAAGAAAAAAATTATTTACTCCAGTTTTCATAATATACTAGTTTTATTAATCTGAAATACAAATAAGTATTTAAAAAAAGTAATTAAAAAAAATAATAATAATATATACAAATAAACAAAAATATATTTTTAAATTACATTTTAAAAAAATTGTTATTATTCCTTATGCTCTCATTAGTGTTATTATTTTATTGTAGAAATAAAACGACACAATAGCCTTCTTAAACGATTGCCTTCTTATTCTTATCAGTTTGAACTGGCAAATTTGTGAGGTCGAGACTGTAGAAGGTCACCACAGCTTGTTTAAAATTAAGCTGGATCCAGCAAAGTATTCAGTTGGGATGGTTAAATCGCTTCGGCGCCAGTGACTCGGCGAAATTTTGAGTCGGATTAGCTTTGTGTCAACATGGTACTGCAACGAAGGAATTAATTTGTGAGATGTAGATGAATGGGAAGCGATTTTGAAAGTTTGGTTGAAATGAAGAGAAGGGAAGTTAGTAGAAAGTGGTATAAGATGGAGATGGTTTCGTAAAAGGTGTGGTGTAGTGGAGTCTTATCCGACGTCTGTCTACGAGAAAGTCTAAGGTTTAGAGTCTGGAGAAAGTAATATTTCGATAGTTGAGATTAAGTTGTGCTTAAGTTAAGTAGTTTAATGAGTGTTGTGGTGCTTCCGTGCGAGTATTCGTGAATGGAAAATAGATTCTGCCGGGAATCCGCGGATCTGTTGAAAGTCACGGTACCTAAGTAAGGAGTGCACCCGTCTCTAACCCAAGTTCTACTTTTCTACTACTACTACTACTACCCAAGTTCTACTTCTACCCCGTCTCTCACCCAAGTTCTACTTTTCTGGGGTGAGATATTTCAAATTATCTAAATTAGTTATTATACATTTATTTGCTAAAGTATTTAAATCCGCTGACTGAGCTACAAAATCCAGATCATCCTCCCATTATTCTAGTTGAATAAACTCTTAGTTTTATTTTTATATATATCTGAGTCTTTGTGCTAATTTCATATTTAATACTTAAGTAGTTAGGTTAACTAAGTTAAGATGGGGTCTGCGTCAACGCATACCTCACAAATTTACTTAATAGATGCTTAACATACTGATCTTTTTTGAGCTAAAATCTTAGTTTACTCTTGAATGAAATTACGTGCAAACTGCAATTCAAGCATGAAATTTATTGCCACAGAGTTAAACTAATTTCGAAGCACCCGTAAAGGAAGCTTGGTATTTTCAGCTTGGAAGTTAACATATGCAGGACTGGTATAAACCACAATAAACTGGCAGGTTTATACTATGAAACGCTAAAGCAATGACAAACAGTTTAGTGCTTCATAAAATAAATAGTTTAAACGTAAACTAAATAGTTTTACAAATGTAGTGTAATATACTGCTTCATTTAAAATTAAATAAGAAATCTCCGAGAAAATGCATGTGAAATAAATGAATTATCATAATCCTAAATGTGCCCTGCATAAAACTTAATAAATAAAGAAAAAGTTTTGTATCACTGTTTTCAAAAAAAATATTAGTGTTATTAATTTGAAATACAGATAAGTATTCTTAAAAAATAAAATAATAACAATATTTACGAATAAACAAAAATATGGTGTTAAATTATATATTTTTACTTTCTTCTATATATAATATAGAGAAAGTATTGGATTCGTGAAAATTTTCGAACTCCCGTTTTTAATGGATTTACACGTTTTGGGATATCCTGAACACGATTTGATAGTTTAAAAAAAATGTCTGTCTGTGTGTATCACGAATTTCGTGGACGCTGCATCTCCCGAACCAATGAACGAAATTTTACCAAACTTGGTATTTAGTTGGACCCTGGCATAAATTGGTGCTGATTAGATTTGGGGATCAATTGCTCAACAGGTGGCGCTGTGATCGCATTTTTTCTAAATTTTTAACATGGCAGTATAGGACAAAATTTCGTATAAAGGTACATAATAAGAGTTGTTTTTAACTTGTGATTGTAAAATTAATATGAATTATTGATAATAGTAGTAGTTAACTAGAAAAAAAAATTGTGCATGTGGAAGGGGGCGGAGGTAAATTTTCAAGATGAGTATCTTTTAAAAGGTCTCGTCAATACCTTCAAAACGAATGATTGAACTATAGATCTGTGATAATTTAAAACAAAGTTATCGATTTTTTTTTTTTTTTTTTTTTTTTTTACTTTTAATAAAAAAAATAAAAAAAAATCTTTTATATATATATATATATATATATTGAGAATAAAATGGACTTTTTTTTTTATATTTAGTGTTATACTACTTCTCTAATATGGAAATCGTCTGCATTATCATGGAAGATAATTTTTTTTAAATAATAATTTTTATAAATTATTTTTACTGAGTGAATTTGTATAGGAAAATATAGAAGAAAGTCATGTGGTTGCCACAACATACTAGTTTAAAATTATTATTATCCTTATTATTATTATTTTGTTCATACATAATTATTTTTATTGTGCTATGATTATTTTTATCATTTTATTTCCTAAATAAAACGCTATAGTAGAATTCTTATAATTCTCATCAGCTTGAATTGGCAAATTCACATAATAAATGCTTAACATACTGATCTTTCTTGAGCTTAAATATAGCTTACTGTTAAACGAAATTACATGCAAACTGCAATTCAAGCACGAAATTTATTGCCCCGGTGTTAAACTAATTTCCAAGCGTCTGTGGAGGAAGCTTGGTATTTTCAGCATATAAGTTAACATATGCAGAACTGGCATAAATCACAATATGCTGACAGGTTTATACTATGAAACACTGAAGCAACGACAAACACTTTAATGCTTCATAAAATAAACAGTTTAAACGTAAACTGAATAGCTTTACAAATGCAGTGATATACTATTTCATTTATATATTAAGTAAGAAATCACCGACAAGAATATGTAAATTATTATTTGAGCATTGTTGATTCCAGTTTTACAAGCATTTAAATTTTAATTAAAGCGAGTTGATAAAAGAACGCGTGAGTTCTGAAGAACTTTATGTAGTACACATATTTTATGCATTAGAACCAAGATATCATGTTTATGGTTTATGGAAGGTGATCGGAAAATGTCTGGCCAAAATTTAAAGGAAGTTAAAAGGGACGAATATAAAAAAAAAACGCAGTACAATGCGTGTCCGGAAACACCACGTGAAGGTGATAAAGGGCACTGTGTAGGGCAGTCGAAACAAGTCAGGAAAGCATTTCCGACAAATGCATACATTAAACAAAACAAATGCATACATTACAAATATAAACTGAGACTTTTCTCATACAATTAATTGTTTTTATTATTAAAACATGAATTTTTGTTTCGATTATAGTAAAAAATATTCCATCCTTTTCTTCTCTTTTTTTCTTTTAATTTTTAATCAAGCCTGTAAGTGAAACGAAAAAATATTATTCTAAATATCTAAAAAGTTATGTTTCACCAGGAAAACTGAAGATCAGTGGGCGTATTAACTCGTTTCAGACACTGAAAGAAATAATGCATTACAGGTGATATTTAGGAAAAAATGTTTATTTATTTTTTTTTTTTTTTCATACTATAATTTGCTGTTATTATAAAAAAGTAATTTTTATTACAGTGATAAAAGTAAAACATTTTTCAATTTTGTTCTTTAGCAACTCCCTCCCCCCTCCCCCCTTTTTTTTCCTACTCATGTCCATTTTTATTTTTCAAATGTTACTTAAAGATTATTTTTTATGCAATCTATGCGCTTGTTTTTTGTTCACCATTTGTTAAAAACAAGTAATTTTTCCATTACCTACAACTTCTACCTTTTTTATGTTATAAATGAGAAGTTACAGCTTAGCTTTTTATGCATTAAAATTTTTAATTAGATCGAAAAAACACATAATAAAGCTCAAAAAATTCCTTTAATCAATTAATAAAATTTTTCAATCTTCTGCTAAAAACATCCAAAAAAGCACCGTTTTAGATTAAAATTGTAGAGAATAAATTAAAGAAAAAAAATTCCAAGTGAAGAAATATCTGATCCGGAATAAATGAACTCTGTTTATATCCTCTGAGCTTTTTGTAGTCGGTCAAAGTTTTTCGATTACTTCCTTTGAGATTTGTTGGAATCACTTGAAAAGTCGAGATTTGTTCAGTTGGGAAGCAAATTTGTCTTCTGAATTTTTTCCTTCTCACTGTCATTCAGTGTAAATAATTTAAAAGACTTTACGCTTGGAACTAAAAGTTTTTTATTGGAGCCAGAAAGAAAAAAAAAATTATTTAGATGCTTCAATAAACCTAAACATTTAGAATGCCTAAAGCAAGAAAATAGAAAAGTAACAATTAAATGATAAAAAAATTGTATATATATTTTTTCGAAAAGGTCCTTATTTTAGTCTAAGTAATTGAAAGGTGCCATTTTATTTAATTTATTTCATTTTTAATTTGAAAATACCGTTATATAAGATGTCCTTTATTTGCACTCAAACCTATTTTTATTAATTACTTCTTACTTTTTTAAACAACAACTTTATACTGTTTATTCTGTATTTACCGTTACAGGTTTACGATCTAAACATTCGTTGCAATTTTTTTTAAGATTTTATGTGAAATACTTACTTTTAATTTAGTTTCGACTTTTTTATTTTTATTAGGATACTTTTATCATACATTATTATAAGAAAGGTGTCTGAAAAATCTCCAACCTAACCATGAAATATTTGTCTTACTCGAATTTTATTCCTGCTATATACAATATATTTGGTGAGTGCGAAAGTTCTACCCGTTTTTTGGATACGCAAATTTGCAATGGAATTGACGCCTCAAATGGCATTGTAATGACGCAAATTGTTGGCCAATCAAACGTGTGGATGCCTCACATATAAATGCATAGTGTCTCATAAAGTAAATAATCTAAAAAAAAAAAAAAAAAAAAAACAGACGGTGTAACATGGAAAGCGAGAAGAAGCATATAAGACACTGTTTGTTATACAAGTTCGCTAAAAAGAGTACGTCAGCCGCAGCATGTCACAATGTTTGTCAAGTTTATGGGGAGGATGCAATAGACGAAATCATAAGTCGTCGATGGTTTCGTAAATTTAGGGAAGGTGACAGAAAATGCCAAGATCAGGCTAGGAGTGGACGGTCATCACACGTTGGAGACGACGATATTGACCTCGAAAGAAGACTGGTTAAGTTGCGTTTTACGAGAAAGTTGGATCGTTGGGTTCCACATAACCTGACAACTAATCAACGGTGTGACCGAATCACCACCTGTGTTTTCTTGCTTTCCCGGTACAAAAAGGACCCATTCTTGACACGAATTGTGACAGGAGATGAGAAATGGGTTATGTACCGTAACGTAAAGCATTGTAGGACTGTGTGTCCTCTTTCTGATCCGCCTGCATCGACTTCGAAAGCTGAACTTCACCCCAAGCAGGTGTTATTGAGTGTGTGGGGGGATGTGCAGGGAATAATTCACTGGGAGGTCCTGCCACTAAACAATCAATGCTGCTTTCTGCTGTCTACAGTTAGACAGGCTGCATTCAAATTTGGTAGCAAAGCGGCCAGGTCTCATCAATCGTCGCGGTGTTATCCTTCATCACGATAACGCCAGGCTATATCCTGCTTTCATCACACGCCAAAAGTTACTGGGCGTTGGTTGGGAGGTTTTATCCCACCTTCCCTATTCTCCTGACTTGGCACCGACTGACAATCACCTATTTCGTGCGTTGAACAATTCCTTCAGTCGGAAAATCTTTGATGATCTTGATGCTGTGAAAACTGCCATTCAAGACTTTTCTGACTCGAAACCGCCGGAATTTCACCGCCGTGGTATTCATCTCCTACCAGAAAGATGGCAAGAGGTTATAGATAGCAATGGGTATTATGCACAATAAAAAGTACTGTTCATTTTACGTTTATTTGCGCTTCTTTATGGGTAATAAAAACGGGTAGAACTTTTGCACTCACTTAATATATCTTTACAAGGTTCCTTATCAAATTTCATACTGATCCGAGAACTTTTCAGTCACCCCTCGTATTTTTCAATGCGTAGCATTATACTAGGCTAAACAGAAGAGTATTGATTCATTAAAGTATATAAGTTTAAGAAAATTCGATCTGGACATTTACGATTTTTCCATAACTTTGGAACCAAAATTAGCAAAAGCACAAATGGAGTGTCAAAATGTTTAGAATTGTTCATATAACTGCATACATATATTCAGGGTTCGTATGAACATGTCTTTTTTAAGGACTTTTCCACCAGATGTTTGGAACAATAAATTTATTTTTAAACTTATATGCTTTTTTTTAACGTAATAAAAACTCTTATACAAAATTAATTGTAAAGGAAAGGAAATTCAAGAACCGTAGGAATGTTCATATATTATATATATGGTAATATAATCTTAATTTCTATCAATCTGGCAGCACTGCACTCAATCTGGCAGCACCTGCAACCCATATTAAACGGTGGTGGCCTCTATTCCTTCTTTCTGTTATTTTTTATTTTATGTATATATTGTATAATTGATATTATATTAAAACACTCTAAGACTCCTTAAAAATAGTTTTTAATGAATCCTTATACAGCCAAAGAAAATCTTTTATTATTATTATTGTTGTTGTTGTTATTAACAGGAGTCTTTTATACGCAGTTCGTCAGAAAAGAATAATATTTTGAAAAGAAAAGTATTAAAAGGGAAATCTATTTATAGTAATTTAATTCAAGTTTAGTTTGAATTAGTACTTTTTCAAAGAACAATTCTTTCGACTTAAAACAATTGGAAGTAATTAAAGTAAAAAAGGGAACTTAGTTCTAAGAAAAATATAGAGAGCGTTTGCTTAACAACTCCAATAAAATTCATTGAAAACATTGTTTTAAACTTTTTTTATTCTATAGTACTATTCTGTTTATTTTAGATCTCCAGTTAACTATAATGATTTCATTTAAAATCTTTTTTGAACTACAAAATAACCATCAACGTTTTTTATTGATTTACTTTTTAATAAAAACAAAAGGGGGATTAATGTACTTAAGTTTCATCTTTGGATATATCTTAATAGGACAGTAAAGAAAAAAGAAAAAACAAGTTAATATTTCAAAAGCACTATCTATAAAACATGCTGAACTAAATAAAAGGAAAGGTTTACAGCTATTGAAAAGCAATAGTTACAAATAATTATAAAAATATATTTTAAATATATTTTACTTAAGACAAGTATTTTTATTTTATTTTTTATTTATTTATTTATTTATTTATTTTTATTTATTTATTTTTTTTTTTTTTATTTTTTTTTTTTTTTTTGTGTGTGTGTGTGTGTGTTAATTTAGAATTTAAAACAGTCTTGAAAATCCTTAAATTTGCATAAAATTTTACATTAAAAAAAATCACATTAATTAACTTGTTAATGGATCCATAAAACAATACACTGCATCACACTATAGTAATATAATTGCATGTTTAGAATATATATTTAAAAGACAATATTGGGAGAATGTTTTTTTAAATAACAATAAGGTAATGTATTTCAAAATTTTCCAAAAATAGCAAAAAACTAATTTAGGTAGACTTTCATTCTTTGAACCTAAACAGTTTTGAAGAAATTCTGTTTTACTTAATACTGTTCCATTTCTCATGTATACAAAATTTTACTTATTTTAAGATAATAATTTGCAAATAAATTTTATAAATTATAAGTTTTGTCAACCATATCCTTAATAAAATTCAATACTGTTTTTAGTACGACCAATTATTAAAAGGTTGTGAATTATGAAAGACCCAGTGATTACTTAACTGTCCTGCAAAACGGATATAATTGTAGAATCATTGAAACAAACCTAATTATTTCATATAGCGTAAGTATTTCATATTGCGTATTTGGGTTATCTTTCAGTATCGCAAATGTTAATATAAAATTGATCTTAAATATAATTATATATCAAGTTTTTCATCGATGGATATTCATATAGATTTAAAAGCTTTAAAGTAACTATTAAAAAACAATGCTCAAGTTTCATCTAAAGAATGGTGCCAATTTAGAATTATTTATCTGTAATTCATAAATTCAAATTTGTTACACCATTTTAATTGTGCCACATCAGCAATAAGTACTATTAAAACCGTAAAAACAAACTGCACTAAATTTCTTAAAATATTGGTAGTACATAAATTAGCCTAAACTGGCACCACTTATTTGATGAAATTTAAACTTTATTTCCGATTTTGTTGAAACAAAACAAGAGTTCAGAATTGTTTCAATTCTTATATATATATATACAGGGTGGCCATAAAAGAATTCTTTAGCATGATCTAATCGCAAGAATGCTCTCATCCTTTGTAGGAAGACTAAACAGGACGGGGACAAAGGATTCCGGGGGAAAAAAAGTAAATACATAAAATATAAAGTCTAAAATTTACCAGTAGGGCAATATGTGGTGCTGTTTTTCTAACAAGGAAACATTCAAAAGGTGTCATCATCAAAAAATATTGAAAAAAATATATGTGATTCTACTCTTCATAAAACACCAGAAAATGAAAAAAATATCGGCTGAAATTAATTACAGTGACCACAAAAAATTATAAAAATTAAGCATATTTGCGATTTAGCGCTGTTAGGCGATACGTTTTCTGGTACCGAGATTGCCGTGTACGAACAGAACCGTGTTTTGCTTCTCCGCCAAGTACGCAAAATCAATCGCCTAGCAGTGTGAAATCGCCAAATATGCTTAATTTTGATAATTTTTTGTAATCTCTGTAATCAATTTCAGCCGATAATGTTTTCATTTCTGGTATTTTATGAAGCGTAGAATCACATATATTTTTTTTCAATACTTTTTGAAGATGACACCTTTTGAATGTTTCCTTGTAAGTAAAGCTTTTGTTGTTGGCAAAAGAGCTCTGTTTCTCCAATTTCAAAATAATAAAGGGAACAAAAGCAGTGCTTAAAAAAGTGCCCCAATCGTCAATTTTCAATTATAGATTGCGACAAAAGCTTTACTTAAAAAACAGTGTAACACATTTCCTTAGCCGTAAATTTTGGACCTTTTTATTATTATTATTATTATTATTATTATTATTATATGTTTATTTATTTATTTTAATCCTCTTTTAATCTTCCTAGAAACCTTCGTGACATTCTTGTAATTAGATCGCATTACAGAACACTGTAAGCACACTGTAAGTTCTCAGTTTAATTATAGTCATTGTGTGTATATTTATATATATATATAATTAAATATTAATAGTATCTTTATTTTTAATGTTTCGTTTATTATTACAATGATTAGTTATATATATTTTTTTTTTTTTTAAGTTTATATCAATGATGTAGTTTCTTATACGAATTGCATTAATTTTAACTTCAAATTTCAATAAAGAAGTTTTTAAACTTGTTATGCTAACGGACCTAATTTCATTTATTTTATTTTTGAGTGTAATTTTTTTTCCCTTTTTCTATAACTAAGTAATGTTCATTCTAGATTTTATTCTACCTTGTATAAAAATTTGGGTTAAATATATTTTGCTTTCTTGTTTAATTGGTTTTAATCTATGTGGGTGAATTGAGCATTAATATCTATAATTTCTTGTCTTTATCTTTATAGATATACATAAATTCACCTATTTTTGCATACAATTATTCAATTAATGCTCTGACGAAGTTGAATATCGTATGCTTTAATTTTTTTGGATTCTGATTCTAGTTTTCTTATTATTATTATTTCTTTTTAATTAATTAGTTAAATCTTTGATTTCTTTATGTGATAAATTTTCTTTCTTCCTGTGAAATATTTGATAAGATTTTTACATACACACATAAATTTTATAATTGACTTTTTTTTTTTTTTTTTTTGAAGATGGTGGTATGGTGTAGGTGTTAAGACCATAGATATAGTAATATATATAGATCTATCATCCCCATGTTATCGAGCAAAAAATTTTGAGGCCGAAAAAAAGTTCTAAAATCAGCCATTAGAGAGTATTGAAAAAAAGAATAAAAAGAAAAATGAATTTGAAACTGTACCTGGAGTTTTTCATTCCCCTTTAGTAAATAAATTATTCACAAATTTTATTTACTAAATTATTCGTGTGTATTCCTGAGTGTAATTTACTCGGGGAAAGACAGCCATTAGAATGACTTTTCCCGAAAAAAAAGGCATCACTTTTTCCCTCTCCCTGATCAATCTATGTCTTATTACTATATCTATGGTTAAGACCGACTGATAACGTGAGAATCCTCGGGCATGTTAAGGAGCCCTCTTTGAGGGTCTTTTTAATTTGTTGTTGTTTATTTATTTGTTTAAAAAATTATAAAAATACAAAGTATTGGTATTACAAAAAATCCTCTTTTCTAACAGAATTGTGAATGATGTTCTTGGTATTAGTGTTAAAACTACTGACTGTACCAGGGTTCTAGGTTTGGGTAGTATGTCTCCGGGAGAGACCTTTCTAAGAGGTCGCCGCCCATATTTACGTAAATTTATGAGAAAACCACAGAAAACTCCAAACACTTAGGTTGGCGAGCGTGACCGTGGACTAAACCCGATACTTTCCGTCTACCAGCTTCAAGAGCAGAACAACTCAGGCCACGTTTGTAGAAGAAATGTGAAAAAAAAAATTAACTTAAGCATAACTTTAGGAATATTTGTAGCATGATCATTTCAAATTATTTCTCAAGTAATAATAATAAATTTATTTTCGTAATAGATTTATAAAATATGGAAAAGGAAAACATATTTAAAGAGATTTAAAATTCCGTCATACAAAAAATCACAGAGCTACATTTCGTTCTAAAACGAAAATGAAATATGTTTCATTCAACTGAGATTTAGAATTTAATGGTTTCTAACATATAGTCAAAAAAAAAAAAAAATCAGATGTAGAAATGTGGGCTAAATTCTGGATCTATTTTTTAACATTTGATCTATTTTTTTCCGAGATTAAAAAGAGTCTATGCTTTTTTCATTCGTACCCAATGATAAATTACTTTTTGAATATATCATTTTTTTTTTTTTTTTCATTTCGGATGAGTTTCTGCAAAAGAAATTTTTTGGAATGTATTTAGTGAAAATAAATCAAAATATACAAAAAAAAAAAAAAAAAAAGAGAGAAAGAAAAGAAAAGAAAAGAAAAGAAAAGAGAGAGAGAGAGAGAGAGAGTAAACACATTTACAATCTTTCTATGGAAATTAATCTTTAACATCATCTAATTTTATAATTTCTATGATATCCAAATCCTATGTAATGTTTTCGAGCAATTTATTGGTTTATAATTAGAAAATTTTTGTTCGATATAATTATAAATAAGAGAAAGATAATTTAAGACACAAAACTTTAAAAACATTTCATAAACTTATTTATTTATTTATTTATTTATTTATTTTAAGTATTTGAATACTATATACCCCCAAACAAATATTGTACTTCGATTTAAGCTTTTGTATTGAGAATGAAAATTTTAGTATAGAAAAAAGTAATAATCACACTGAAGAAGAATATATATATATATATATATATATATACATATATATATACACTGTCTTCATCTAGGATGAATAAATAGTCATTTTCTGAAACCCTAAACAAGAAATAGAGATTTACGAGCTATGCGTATAAGGTAAATAAATAATCTGGATACACAAATTGGGCTGTCTACACTTTTCTAGACAGTGAAACAAAACTATGAATATTATTAATCCTTTGTATTGTGAGAAATTCTCACTTCATCTTCTAGAATTGGGTCATAAACCAAGATTATAGTTACTAAAACTCACCTCTTGAATCCGCATTTATTTGCAGAGATTTTTAAATAAGTTTGACCACACGACAATATAGGAATTCTAATAGGGGCTTCTACAACTCGCTAGCAAAGGAAACTAGAATTTGTAAGGATGACATCGAAATATTTTTACTAGAGGTTTAGTTTCTGGATGTCATGCACGGAAATTTTCCAGTGCGAGTTATAATAACATGAAAGTAAATTAATAGTAAAATTTCACTGAAATAACAATTTAATTAGGAAGGTTAATTAAAAAATAAGAAATTTAAAATCATCGTTAATTACAAAAATCATTTTCATTAATTTATGTTAATCGCCGGAAGAGGTGAACTGCTAGAAAACACCTGTCGACCTTGATATTCCACAATACCCTAATACGTCAGGATTCGCATATAAAATCATACACCGTTCTTTCAACATGAAATAAGGGGGCAAGTAAGAAGCTACAAGGATCACAGATGACTTCACCCCCCCCCCTCCCCCCTTAAAAGTAAAGAACATCTTCCCTGTCGGATCCAACGTGATACTCGCCAGTGTAAAGTAATGTGATGCACTAGATGAGTGCGGAGAAGCTTAAAAGAGAGCTATGCTTGTTGTATTCTTCTAATGCGAACAATGAGCATCAGCAAGCACCACGGAAAAATCCCTCGAAAGCGAGCACGCAAAAAATCAAGTTGGTGTTTGGTTACAAAGTTCTAAATATTTTTTTTATTCAGTACCAGTTTCTTGATGCATTTTACTGCAGATTAATTGCTTGACAAAATTTCACATGAAGAGAGATTGGATAAAGTAAATATCATGAAATTGCGAGTAATCTCTGAAAACAGAATCAATAAATAGAAATTATTTACATAATTTCTATAAAATTTCATCTATTTTGTAGCTAAAATTACTATTTACTAAAACTAGACCCTTCTTTTTTCATAAATATACTGATGAATTTGCCTTTGAGAAAGCATACTTTCTGTGTTTGTGTGTGTGTGTATTCCGTATGTGTAGAAGTGATCTGCAAATTTTGTTGTTTTGTTAGTGAAATTACTAGTTAATGATTTAAACTGTGTATAATGGCAGCAGTTTTTCTTTAAAAGAAACCATTTTATGATGTAATTTATGAAACTGGAAATTTCCTTTTTAATGTAAAGACTTAAAGACAATGAATTGTTAGAAGTTGAAAATAACCAAAAGTTATTTTTTCATAATAATTTCATAATAATAATAATAATAATAATGATAACATACATTAAATTTTAAATATTAAATGTAATACAGACTTAGTTCTATTAGACATAATTTACCATTGCCAAAGAATACATACACACGCATAAATAAAACTTGTGTATTTTTTACTTTAATCAATATTAAAATTATTTTTTGATACAATAATGCAATTAAAATGAATTTGCATAAAAGTTGGATAGGTATAATTATTCTAATTATATCAAAATCCTTGAAGTAATACCTCAATAATAAATTTCTTTAAATATATATATATACTTTTTCACTAATCTATTTATTCTGCTAATGGCAGCCGGCACGAAGAATGTTTCCAAAATGCAGGATAAACAAAAAAAAAAAAAAAAAAAAAAGGGAGGGAAATCTAAATTTAAATTCGCATTTCAAACTTTCTTTGCAATTTTTCTTATTTTCCAAACAGCTTTAAAAAATCTTCACTCTAACGCGATTTAAATAGCATTTGCCAAATTTCTTTTTCAAGTCGAGAGGAAAATTGTGATGAAATGGAAAACTGTTTCGAGTAAAAACGAATAAAGATAATTTAAATAAAAAGTGCAATCACATTTAGAAATAACAAAACTACTAATGATCATCGAACTCTTAAAAATAAAAATATATGTATAATAATAATAACAAAGCAAATAAAATGAAATAAGTAAGCACTTACCTTCTAATTTATTTTATCTTTTAAAAAACTTTTTTTATATATATAAATTATTGCATTTTAATTCTGATATTTCTGTATTTCCGCATATTTATTCATATATTTATTTAGTACACTTCTAACATATTTTTATAAAATGTTTTTCGAAAAATACTTCACAAATTTCTTCTAATTCTATACAAAAAAAAAAAAAAAAAAAAAAAAAAAAAAGGTAAATTTACGCTGCATTGCTTTTTAAAATATAAGGGGTTTTCATTTATTGTAATTCGGAAAATAAATGAATGTAATTCAATTAATAAGAGAACTACATTGTGAAAATTTTAAATAAAATAAATTTTCCTTTGAAATAGTCTGTTACTGACTAAATATTCTCATACAATTAGCGAAGTAGATTTTTTTAAACCTTTTTTACTTTTTTCTTTTGCATTATCTAGTAAAAAATAAATAAATAAATAAATAACTTTTGACAAAATATTTCAATTGAAATAGTTCAATCATAGAATTGTTTAATTATTTACGATTAAAGAAATGTGTATTTCAATAGAATGTTTGAAATTTCTATTTATTTGATGCTATTTCCTTTTATTAAAATTTATAACAATTGTAATTTCTGTTTCTGCTATTCAAAAAAGCCTACACTAATCTTAATAAAGTTACTTCAAGTCATTTTCTTTTTTTTCTTTCATTATTATTATTTTGCTTGTCACCTGTTAGACTAAGCAATTTTTTTTATTAATGTTTATCGTTCATCCAGATGATTTTCTAGTAGATTATTACAAATTTGCAATTTTTTGAAATGTATTTTACTTTTAAAAAGTTGTGATTTTCAGCATGTTAAATTACTGTTTAACAAAAATTTGTTTTAAAAGTATTAAACATTACAGTACTATTACTTCAAATTAAATGCATTTTATATGGAACAGTTTATTTTATCTGCAGAGTAGTACATGTTTTAATAAAAATTCTATATACAGCAGGATTTCTTTTTTCCTGACAGAAACGATAAAGGTGTCATGGGCCAGATACGTTTAGCAGTATTATAGGCATTCAAAAATTGATGTTTTAAGTTTTGTTTCGAATATCATAATTTTTCCAAGTGTTCGTAGGTCAATCGACATTTTTCTAGGAGAAATTTTAAACCGTCTTTGAAAATCATTAATATAATTAAACTTAATATTATTTCTTTTGTTGCGCGCCTGAAGACTCTAGGAGCTACCTAGGAGCCCTTTAATACATCTAATTAATAAAATGACAATGCGTAAAGTTATTTTCTTCTTAACCAGAGAAAATCAGAGAGTTTTGAGCATTTTAATGGAATATTTTTGCGTTTTCTAAGTCTTTTTCAAAAACCACTATTCATAAATAAATTACACAAGTCTGCGATTAATTTTTTTATTATTTTTTTTTTTTCAAGGTGATGTGTTTTTCTGGATGCAGATTAAGGAAAAAAATATTAAAAAATTTTCATTACCTACAGTTTTGATAAAAATTAAAACTTTTGGGTTAAAGCGCCTTTTTTCAAATTCCATCTAAGTTATTTTCTAGAAAATCTGGGTGATATGTGTGAAGAATAAGGAGAGCTATTTTATCAAGACATAAAAGAATTGTAGAGGGAGTATCAGGAACGATGGACTGTTAACATGTTAGCAGATTACTGTTGGATGCTGCATAGAGAATCCCACCCCCCCCCCAACATGGGTACGAAAGAGAAAAAGCTCTAAACGGAGATTCGATATAAAGAAACACATTTAAAAGACAATGTGTAAATAACAATCTATTTATTTATATAATATAGATAGTTTCGAATTTGTATTTTATATGTCTCTGCTTCTGTGTGAATCCTTCTGTTCTTCATCCTTACTTTGTGTAAAACCTATAATGATAGTGTAGACAAGCATTTCTAAATCCAGCGTATCAAAACACATTACACATATCCAAAGCAGTAAAAAAGTAAATAAATAAATAAATGTATGATTTTGCAGACCTATGTTATATAAAAGAAAATCATATACATATGTTTCTTTAACAGATACTTTTATTATACCATTATACCACTGAATCCTCTTCAAAGACAGCGCTATTGATAATGCTTGTCATCTGTCCTTAAAATACTTTTTTTTTTTTTTTTTTTTTTACTAGAATAGAAGACGTGTAATAGCTCATGGATAAACATTTTTAAAAACGATGAGTTTATTTCTTTTCAGTTTGCTCAAGTAAAAATGATATATATATATATATATATATATGTTTTTTTTTTTTTTTTTTTCTTGTTAACCTTTTAATTTTATATTTATTTGAGTCTAAATATCTTTTATTTTGCATTCTCTTTTTCTCTTTTGTGTTTTTCAATGTTTTTATCCTAAACAATACTTTTGCAGTTATTAAAATATGGTTTTTAAATGTATATCTAGAACATTTTCAGAAATAACTAGAAGCATAAATTTCGATGAAAATTTTGAATAGTTACTTTAGATGAATCTTATAAATTAATCTTTCATTGTTTTAAATATCAGTAGAAAAGTTTTAGATTATTAGTCAAATCAAGGGGATAATTTAATTAATTATTAAACATAAGAGCTTAGCTTTCTCTAGGTAAAAATTGTTAAAAGAATCAATTAAAAATTCCTATATTTTTGCGTTAAGAATTGGTACAGATTGGTTGGTTGGATGGGTTTTACGTCGCGCTAGTGCTGCGCAATGGGCAATTGGGGACGGTCTGGGACTCACCCCCTAGATTTGGTCCGGAGACATGCCATTACAATTTTGATCCTCCAAGGAAGGGACGGCTCTCCCGCTTCAGTGGCCCACAGAGATATAATTTTTTATGGGAACATGGATAACATTGGGGCCACGACAGACTTTACGTGCACCATCCGCCATTAGTGTACACGACGGTCTTTGGCTGGATCGAGTACCGAACCCGCGATTTTCCAATTACGAGCCTGGTGCTCTACCGACGGGGCTGCCGCGATCCTGAATTGGTACAGAAAACTTATTTTTAAAGTAATAATGACAAGTAAGCAAAAACCCAGTCCATTGGACATAAAAAGGTGCACCTACTACTATCAAATACAAAATAGTACATTTATATATTTCTTAATCTATGTGCGATAAATATCGGGTATGGTAATATAGAAAATTTTACTGATAATGTTTATTAATCAGTAATTTTCATCTATAATTTTAAAGTTTGTTTTATATAAGGTTTACATCAAATTCTTATAGTTTTGAAATGATTTTTTTTTTTTTTGTTAATATTATCTTAGGCACGGTGTCGATATTTTATATTTATAATGCTTTCGTTTAACCCTATTACTATGTCCGGAAATGATAAAATTTATACGTTAGATGAACTCATCATAAGATGAGATGTCGCTGGCTATGACCTCTCAAAGTACGATAGGTATTATTATTTTCAGCAAGTGAAAAAGTTCCAGGTGTCCACCTGGGCCCCAGATGATAGTGGTTGGATTAAATTAAATATACCCAACAAGTGAGTTATTCAATGATTAATATGTAACAGAGAACAAAATCATATAAAAAACGTAGTTCTAAACAACAAATCATTGCAAAATAATAACAATAACAATAATAATAATAATAATTATTATTATTATTATTATTATTATTATTTTATTATTATTATATTATTATATATGCCACCCAGACGGTGTAGTGGTTAGCGTCCCTGACTCCTACACGGTTGGGCCTGGATTCGAATCCCGGAAAAAGCATGTTGTCCCTGTTAGGGGTAGCGATGGCCGCCCATATGGTCATCACGAATGGTCATCACGAATGGTCATCAATTCGGTGACCCCCCCCCCCCCCATCCCGGTCAATGCTTGTGGCATGTGTGCCGCGGCATTAGAAAATAATAATAATAATTTTATTCTTATTTTTAAAAGAAAATTAAGTGTTGCTTTTAAAGAGAATAATTCCATCTTATTTTCTAAAATCTAATGTTATTTTCATTATCTAAAACATTGTTTAAATTACATCTATATGCAAAGTTTGTTTGTTTGTTTGTTTGAAATTTATTTTTAAGAAAATTATCAATTTAAAGTTTGCTAAATATTCCATTAACTAAACGATAAATATGTACATAATTTATAGCTGCCACTTTTTTTTTTAATACCACTTTACACGTGTAGAAAGTTTTACTTCATTTAATCAGGGAAAACTTGAGCCTCGGTAGCGCAGTAGGCAGCGCGTCAGTCTCATAATCAGGGAAAACTGTCATAGAAAGTTATAAAAGTTTTCTAATAAAAAAATTCTGTACAAAAGTGTAAATGTTGACAGCTGTGATAATTCAACAAAATCATTAATTTTTTTAAGAAAATGTAAATAAAAATGTTAAATGTAGACATTTTATATTAATTGTAGTGGAGTTATCCGATAAGACAGTTACTGTCATAATTCTTTCATATAAGTGAGCAGTAGCTATATGCATTGGTCGCCGCAAGACATCTAATTTATATCTCTTTTATAAAATACTCAGTTCGTTTAACCCTGAGGTGACATAGAAAACAACTTTCACTAAAAGAATAATCCAATTGTTCACAAATCATATAATAATGATGCTTCATAAACAAAAGAAGAGAAGGTGCCCCACTCACAACGGAACTCTTTCTCAAAATCACATTTTTCACTTTTTGATAGACGGAGAAATTGGAAGACAAGTATGAAATTTTAGCCAAATCCAAAATCTGAATTACATATTGGCATTTAGTTTCTTCGCCACAGGAACACATAAAAATGCAGTTACAAGATAAAAAATGCGGTTACAAGGTTGCCGTAAGAATGCTGTTACATTAAAGTTACGTCGTATGTACTTTAATCTTAGTTAATAATTTTGAGCCCTTTAGACAGAAGTGCCATATGTATTAACCATATAAAATCGCAAAAATTCATTCATGCGAACTGATAAATCACAGAATGACATATGTTTCTGCACAAGCATATTTTGGCTAAATGATTAAAATTACGTGAGTAATTAGATTTTGAGTTAGGTGGGTGAGTGTATTGGTTTAACGTCGCACTAGTACCGTGCAATGGGTAATTGGCGACGGTCTGGGACGTACCCCTAAGGACAGTCCGGAGATATGCCATCACAATTTTGATCCTCCACGGAGGGGATGGCTCCTCCGCTTCGGTAACCCCTAGAGGTATAATTTGGATGTAAACATGGAGGACATTGTGGCCCCGACGGATTTTACATGAACCAGTCACCATTAGTGTACACGATGGTCTCGAGTACCGAACCCGCAATCTTCCAATTGCGAGCCGGCGATCTACCGACCGAGCTTCCGTGGCCCTCGACTTTGAGTTAGACAGAACGAGAATGAGATAAGTCATGTGGTATTTTTAGAAGACGAAACGGTGTGATTTCGTTTGCAATGATATTTTCTCCACCTTTCATGTATTTTTTATTTTATTCACGGAGAAAGAGTTCAGTGGTTACTAAAGAATAATAGTGAATACATGAGTAAATTATTCCATAAAATGCTAAAATAGATTCCAAATAAAATTGAATAGAAAATTTAAAAATATATGTGATTTCAACATAACATAAAATGTAGAATACTAGTGAATATTACTTGAATTTTATATATTTGATAAATGTATAAAAAAAATAAATGTAGATTATAATAGTAGGACTTCTATACTATCTGATTTTAGTTAGTATGGGGCTTCCTGCTTCTACGTCATCAAAAATTGTTAATGTTTTTTGATAATTTATGACAAAGATTGTTGTTCTTGTCTTTTTTTCCTGTCAATTTTCCATAGTCATGCCAACATTTTTCTTTTAATGGACTCCATTCAAATTAAAATATTGTACTGATATATACAGAAGATGTGTAGCTTAGACACGGAAACTTTCCATTTGCTCAGAACTTGAAACCTACCGCAGCTGAGTATCAGAAAAAAATATATACATATAATATATTAATGCATCAAACAAATTCGTTGAATATATTGTACGATAAGCCATAAATGCTACTCACTTTAACACCGTGATTGTTAAAGTCCTTGTAAATGAAAAACACATACCTGAAAAAAATATATATATACGTTATTCATTTTATGACAAATAAATACTTTACATTTTGACAACATCAGCAATATATTCAATTAATATAAAAGTCATTTATGATTGATGATATTAATTAAACTAGTCGCATGCACAAACAATTTTACAAACACAATTTTTAAGTTTATAGTAAAGTATTACTGAAAGCTTTTTTTTTTTTTTTTTTTTTTTTTTTTGGAGATGTATTTTTTTACATAGAAATTTTGGGAAAAAAGACTAAACAAAGATGCACTTATATGTTAATTTACTTTCAATGACAATTATCAAATATTTTCCATAAATATTTTACCTAGCTAATTTTAACATAAATAAGCTATTCTATTGATCTTATTTATCTTAAAAGTCTTTTGAAATTAGTCTCTATCATTTTTTTAGTAACAAAATGTAAATGTTTAAAATCTTTATTACCCTTTCACTTAAATCTTTGTTAATGGAATAATAATTAAAAGCTTACTATCTTACAATAACAATTCTAATAAAATATTTCCGTTCTTAAAGTTCAAATCTCAGGGGGAAAAACGAATTTTACATCCCATTTCCGTGAAATCAAACATAATAATGCTTTCTTAGATTGGTAGGGAGAAGCAGAGAAAGAAAAAATTCGGATGACCAAGAAAACCGGCAACAAAGTAATTTATCATGGTGGAAAACTGATCACAAATGCTGCTACTGTCTGTTGTAAGGGATGAAAAATTGCATGGGAATAAAATATTCTATGCTTCAGGTATTAAAAGAGATTTTGGTTGTCGACGGGAAAAATGATGACTTTACTTGCTTTTATTCTTTGTTCTGGTACAACCATATGTGCACTTTTTATCTTTTTGTGAGTACGTGAGATCTGAATTTTATTCCGTGGATTAAACTGAGGCTGAAATTTTTAGCAGCTTATATCTTTTCTTAACAATAAGAATCGGAAATTTTCGAAACGTTGTGGGGAATAAAAGACTGGTAACATATAGTAAGACCAAATCCAATGAATATTGCAGCAGATTACGATATTTTATCTTAAGGCTATAAGTCATCAGAAAATACAAATGTAGAGATTTACATATAATGTATTGTTAATGAAATTCAAAGATTTGCTTAGGAAAATAAGATATGTTGAAATAACAAAACAATTTCCATTTGGAGCACATGATATTTTAATCTGATTAAAAAGAATAAAGAATAAAGAATAAAGATAGAAAAAAAAATCAAAAAATATTTCAAATACAATTGGTAATGAATAAATAAATAAATATGTTTTTAATTAATTTATTTATTTTCCTTCAATAAAAAATTGATTAGAAAGATCAAGAATTTTTTTTTCTTTTTCTTTTTCTTTCTTTCTCTCTTCCTTCCTTTCTTTCTTTTCTTCATTTTTTTTTTTTTTTTTTTTTTTTTTTTTTTGTATTATTTAAATTTTAATTTTAACGTTTTGAAAAATTGGTTTGTTGTAATGTTACATTAAGAAATCACAAGGTTATTTAAAAATAAATTAATAACACATCCTAATTAAACATAATTTTTAGGAAATGCATAAAGAAAAAACCTTGATTTAAAATGTAATTTTACAACAACGACTCCGTTAAAGGACTTCGTTCTAAAGTTCAAATCTAGGGAAAAAAAGCAAAATTTTACATTCCATTTCCGCGAAATCAAGCATAGTAATACTTTCATAGATTGGTAGGCAACAGGAAAGATGAAAAAAATCGGATGACCAGAGAAACCGGCAACAAAGTAATTCATCATGGTGGAAAACTGATTACAAATGCTGCTACTGTCTGTTGTAACGGATGAAAAAAATTACATGGGAATAAATTATTCTATGCTTCAAGGTACTAAAAGATATGTTGGTTGTTGACGGGAAAACTGATGACTTTAATTGCCTTTATTCTATTCTTTGTTCTGGTACAACCATTTGTACACTTTTTATCTTTTATGGATACGTAAGATCTGGATTTTATTCTGGGGATTAAGTCGAGGCTGAAATTTTTAGCAGCTTATATGTTTTCTCAACAATAAGAATGAGAATTTTAGAGATGTTGTGGGAAGATAAATTATTGGTACTATATAATAAGATTGAATGCAATTAAGACTTTTCTCTTTTCGCTACACTGTTAAAAATTTCAGTTTAAACTATATGGAATAAAGTTATAAGCAATATCATAATATGGTTCAACTTCACTTTATGTTTTCAATTTCTTGCGATTGAATTTAAGTTGCACCAAAACCTGGAGCTACCACCTATTCACTCACAAAGGAAGTATGAATCAGCAAAATTCCTATTGAAACCAAACCAAGCTTAAATTAAAGAACCTGGTCGAAAACATAGGGTAAAGTGCAAATTTTGTGCAACAACTCACCCATAGGCCAAGATAAGATCATATAAAATTCAGTCCCTTTTATCAAAATCAAAGAAACAGAATTTTTTGTGGGCAATAAAGTGGGACACAGTGCCAGAGTGTTTGACTTAGTACAAAAAGGTCTTCAGTTAGATCCCCGTCTCGGTCAAATTTTTATTATTATTATTATTATTAACGTAGCACCAATATTTAGTTCAACATAAAATTACCAAATCATGGTAAAAGGTTAAACCATCGGGTGGTTGAAGCTACTTCGAAACCAAGTTTTGATTCTAACACCGAATTTTTAATCGTGTATAATTCATCAGTTAGAGAGAATATATCTGTACTGATAAGTATAAAGGATTTAAGTCCATATTCTTGATTTTTCAGGAGACGAAAAATAAAATTAAACTAACTAAAAACTAATCAGAAGAATCGATTAGGAAAAAGGATTATGTTGATTTATACCCTTTATACCGCTCAGTCATTGTCAACCTTCATTTAATAAAAGGAAAAAATTGAATTAAATATTTTATACAAAGATTAATGCTAAATTTCTGACTTGAATCTTTTTTTACCAATGGATTTTCTCAAAGACTATATGACAGGGATTTAAATCCTTTATACCAATCGATAGAGAATTTTTTTCTGGGTCTGACTATGTACTTAACTCAAAATCGACATTTTTGGACTTAAATCCTTTATACTTATCAGTACAGATATATGTCAAGATTTACATATAACGAATCATAAATTCATTTCAAAGCTTTATTAAATACAATAGGATAATCGTGAACTAATAAAGCATTTTTAATTTGAAGCATCTGATTTTAGCCGGATTTTAAAGATGTCAATTTTATTTAGAATGTAATTGGAAAAAAAAAAAAAAAAGTAAGATAGAAAGTAAGTAAAGAAAAAGAAGAGAAGACAAAAATAATAAATATTATTTGAGTTTTACTGACTTGTACTTTAATAATTAAAATAATAATAATAATAATAATAATAATAATCACTTTATTTATAAGTATGTATTTATTTAAATAGATCCCAAAATGTATATTTTATAAAACGCATAGAGAATATTTTCATTTCATTTATTATGTTATTAATAAAATAATAAATGAGTTGGGAACTCACAATAAAATTTCCATTCAAGGATTATTTTGTTGAAACTACATAAATTCTAAGAAAAATTCAAAATTAAATCATCCCGTTTTTGAGGGAATACATATATCAAGATATTGATGTAGCGAATTATAAATGCAATGTAAAAATACGTCTAATTAAATATATATATATATATATATATATATATATATATATATATATATATATATATATATATAAAATTAAACCAAAAAGAAAAAAAAGTGAAACAGTTGATCGTAATCGGTTAAAACAATAACCGATGTTATTTAAAATACAATTATTGTAAAATTATAAATGTATTTCAAAGCATCAAAGGCTTTTTCTAAAAATAAAAATATAAATAAATAAATGCTTTTATATTTAGATTTTTGCAATATTAAGTTTGTATTAAATTTGAATTCAGTTGTTGTATTATTTTAATATTCAATTCCTTTTTTGTATTAGTTTAATCTTTATTGATATTTTGGCATTATTTATATGGAAATTAATATTTCCTCCTAATCTGTCTCAATAAAAACTTTTGAATATATTTTTTAGAAACAAATCTATTTACTTGTATTTCTAAATACTCTTATTTTATTTATTTATTTACTTTTCTAAATAGTGGAATTTAAATCTTGTTCTAGCAGTGAGAAAATAAATTCAATTTCTTTGCGGCAAACATTTAAATCAAAGGAAGAAAAAAGAAAAGAAGGGAAAGAAAAAGAAAAAACTCTAAGGAGTTAGAAGAAAGTTCACTTGACAGGTAAGATCCGTGAACTGTTCACTCATCCAGAAATTTTTTAGAGAAAAGTCAAAAAGGAGATTTACAGGCAAGTTTCAAAAAGTCGAAACACAATTCAATATAAACTTCAGAGAGTAATAGTAGAGAATATACCAGGAATTTCTACGATAATCTTTAAAGAAATATGGTGTGCATAATGTGCTTATAAATTTATTTCATTAAGTTCATTATAAACTTCCACAAAATTATATGCTGTCCTACTTTAACTTCAATATTAAAAGTGAATATTTTATTGATAAAGATGTATATATATATATATACTTTTTTTTTTCTTATACGTAACTTAAATGCATAATGAAACGCATTAAAAAATGTTTGTCTTTTTAGTAAGTTTTCTTTTCTTATATTTTAAAATTATCAGAGAATTTGTCTTGATTATTTTTCCTAGTCTATTAAAAAAAAAAAAAAAAAAAAAAAGAAAAAAAACAGTCACAGGTACGGATATAAAAATAAACTGGTACTGGAAGAATCACAGGCCAGTTTAAATAAGTAAAACCTCCGCATCATTTCGCTTCAGTTGCCAGTTTTAAACCTATTGTAAACGTAGCGAGAACAAAACTGACAGAAGAAGAATTCTCATTCCATATTCCATTTTTAAAAATTCCTGACAAAAATTTGATATTTATATTTGTTGTTATGTTCATAGAATATATTTAAATATAATTTTAACAGTCACGAAATTTTTTAAATGAATATAAATTATTTTCGTAAAAGAAAATAGTGCTTGCCTCCATTGAGTTGAAATTTTATAAATTCTTCAAAATATAAAAGAAAATTACCTTCAAAATAAAAATTACAATAGTTAGTCTTTAATAACCTATTTGATAAAATTCAAATTAAAAAAAAAAGAAAAAAAAAAAAAAAGATTCTTTCAATTAATCTTTGGTTTTATTAAGATTTTTTTTTTTTTTTTTGTAATAATAAAATTCATAATGGCTTCATTTATTCTACAAAAAAAGAATATGTTTTTATGCAACTGTTTAATTGTAGCAAAGGTAATAATTTTCTTTGTCAGAATTATTAATGCTTCAAAAAAAAGTAATGATCCTCATTTGCATTAAATATATTGCATGTTAAACCCAATATCTTATAAAATGAACTTTCTTTTGTGTTCTTAATTATTCTATATATATATTTTTTTTTTTTCACATTATTTGAGAGAAAATAATTTCCCTTAAAATAAATAAAAGTTTAATTTTAAGTCCTCAGTTTTCTTAATTTTTCTTTAAAATTATTAAATTTCTTATTTGCATGAATTTTATTTTATTTCGTTATATGTGTGATGTCTATCTCACAAGATCACATAGTTTTTTAAATATTTTTTTTATTGAACTTCCATTTCTTCACTTTAAAAAATTTTGTGTAAGAAAACAGAACATTATTGCGGGAACTTATTTTCCTCAACCATGTTGAGAAATGTTATCAGCTATAGCTGTGTAACAGAGGCATATAGTAGAACGTTACGCAATTTACATCTGGTAACATTTCTCTACATGGTTGTGGCAAGTAAGCTGCCTCAATATTGAGGCAGCTTACTTGCCTCTGTTACACAGCTATAGCTGATAACATTTCTCAACATGGTTGAGGAAAATAAGTTCCCGCAATAATGCTGTGTATTCTTACACAATTTTTTTTTACAGTGTTCATGTGCGTTTTTTTTTTTTTTTTTTTTTTTTTTTTTCTTTTTCTTCTTCTTCTTTCTGTCAAATGTTTGAAAAAGTTTTTCATATATTTTTCATTCTTAATCATTACGCTGCTTGTCTATAGATTATTTGAAATGATTTTTACCATTTATTTCACCTTTTTTAATGCAAATTTTTGCATTCAATAATTTTAGATGCCTTTATTTGACTATTCTATTTTTCTAAAACGATGTTAACGAATACATGACTTAATTAGCTTCTGATGCGCTAATTGTATTTCTGCTTGTATTTCTGCTTTTAAATTATTAAGTTTCTTATTTGCACGGATTTCCTTTCCTTTCATTGTATATCTGATATCTATTACACACGATCATATAGTTTTTAAATCATTTTTCAATAATCTTCCATTTCCTCATGTGCTTTCTTTTTTCTTTCAGTGAAATGTTTTAAAAAAGGTTCATTTATATATATATATATGTATATATATATATATATATATATATATATATTCATATTATGTGCTGTATCATTTAATGTTACAGACGAAAAACGTCCAAATAAAACTGTTTTTAATGAAATTTGTGAATATAATTATCTTTATAAACGAAAATCAAACCCAATTTTTCAAAATAGATATATTTTTAATACAATGTATTAAAAAAAAAATAAAATAAAATAAAAAAATTGTTCCAAATATTTAACTATTGTTAATTATTATTCAAAAGTTAATCGCAATAACATAAAATGACAACAATACTTATTTAATGATTTAATGTTATAATACTGTTGTCTTGTAATACTCACAAGCTATAACATATATTTCGCTATACCAACTCTAAAATTTTGAACTGGAATGCACGAAATTTTTTATCGTAAAACAAATACATCTTTTGCTTTTTTGTATTTCATTTATTTAATAGTCCTAAAATTTTAGCATAGTCAACTGTACATCAGTCAGATAGCTTTCTTTCTCCCTTCCCATGTTATCCAATGAGATTTTCGTTGCTCCGTATCTCATTCAAAAATGTTTTTCGAATTCTTCTTTTTAAATATTACTCTTTGAATATGTAGCCTTTTAGCTTAGTGAGCAATTTAAAATAATAATGATAATAATAATAATAATAATAATTTAAATCTTTCCAGAGATCCCACCTTAGAGACCTAAGTTGACTTAATGAAATAAAATATTTAATTTTAAAAAATTGCCAATTCAGATAAGGTGACAAATTCAGAAAGTAATATTCAAAAAAAAATTCCAAAAAACTTTATTTTTGAATGAGATATCCTTTTAAAACAGAGCAACAAATATCCCATAAGGTAACATGGAAAGGAAGAAAGAAGGAATATGACTGATGTACAGCCTTACCAACGCCATTCGTTTTAAACCCAAAATTTTGCATGCATGGTTAATGAGATTGGAAATAGAATATTAAACGTATTAAACAGATAAAAGACCGCATAAAGAAATTTGCTTTACGTAATTCTGTTTATCTTTAAAAATGCTATTAATTCAGTATATTCTTTTCACAGAAATTTTTACTAGGACTTCACAAAATTTTAATTCAGTAATTTCAATCGACCTAAACTATTTCAGAATGAAAGAAAAAGATCTTTTCACACAAATGAAAGTTTTATAAATAACAACTTTGAAATTTTATTTGATTGTTATATAGATTTAAAAATCTTTAGATAAAATGTTTATTAATTTATATTAATGGTTCGTTTTTAAATGAAAAATCATAGAAATATAAAAACTTTCCTAAGACTTTTTCTATAATGCTTTTATATGTCTACACAAGTATTTCGGAAATTTTATGTTTTTTACACAGAATAATGTATTACCAGATTATGTATTATAATATTAGATTTTCTTAATTATTTATATAACTATTTGTGAAACCGTTCTTTTAAAGTTATTTTTCTGGAAGAGTAATAAATTAAAATGTAGTAATTAAATAAACCTTTATTACGATGAAATATATTTGCAATTATTTTTGGAATGGTGACAACAAAACAACTGCTTGCCAATAATACTAAATCGATATGATTTTTAACATTTTCGCGACCAGCATACTTTTCCCTTTTCTAAAACGGATTTCCAGGAAATACTGAAGTAAACTCAAGCTAGTTGTCGCAAACTTTTGATGTTTAAACATGGACAAAACTTTTTTTAAATATTACTCTTGTAATTATATGATTTTTGAAATGAAGTTTAGTCATATAATATTAGAACGAACCTATAATACTATCGAAGGTTTAATACCCTAATAATACTATCGAATAATACTAAAGTATTGTTTCCATAGAAATTTTTTAAATAATGTGAATTCATGTCAGTGGTAACCAGAAACAGAATCTGGAAAAACGTGAATTTACGTCAGCGGATAGAAGTTAAAATGACGTGAATTCACGTCAGCGGTCGCGAATGTGTTAATATCCAAAAATGTTAATTCGTTTATGTTTCTTTTGAAATAATTCTTATTTCTATCGCAAAACTAAATCTAACTGATATATGACAGATTCATTTTATAATTATAATTCATATTCTCATCGTTTTAACCTCTATAATATAAAAAATTCCTGTAAAAATACAGCATTTATTTAATATGAATGAAGCACAGGTTGGTGTAAATTTTTACATTTAGTTCAGTTAAGAGCGTTTAAATCTACACATTGTGGTGTAAATTGATAACGAACATTTTCCAGAGTCCTTTCTGTGCGTATTACGTGGTTCATTAACCATTTAGTGTCAATCATGACCTTATTTGCACTCTAAGAAATTTCACCACTAGATTACCATCAGTGGCTGGCCATAAGTGCGAGTAAAGTCACAGACACTTTTTGTCGCACTCACAAATTTGTCACTGACCGTAAAAATAAAGTTATCCAGGTAAAGCTCTCATGTTTATTTTCTTGAAAAAAGGAAGTGACCTTTTAATAAACGGTCAAAAGTCTGAAATTTACAGAGATTTGTTACAAATTTTCTGGAAAGTCTGAGTGCTGTGACTAAAGAACAAGGAGAATTATTTTCATGAGGACATCAAAGAAGTATAGAGGAGGTATCAGGGACGATAGAGTCTCAACATGTTAGTAGATTATTATTGGATGCTGTATAGAGAATCCCTCTCCTCAAGGCACTCAAGCCGTGCACAAGAATAAAAACTCTAAAAAGAGCTTTGATGTAAAGAAACATATTTAAAAAATAATACGTAAATAATAACCTATTTTAATGTATTTTATACATAAAGAATTTCGATTCTGCTTTAGATTTGTGTCAATTCTGCATATCTTCATCCTCAGTTTGTGAAAACTCCTTATGTGATAGAAAGAAAAGACAAGTGTATCTGAATTCAGCGTATCAAAACACATTAGAGACGCCCAAGCAGAGTAAAAAAATATGTATAAAGTACGATTTCGCAGACCTGTGTTATTACATAAATTAAATACACTTGCATAAACTATATTCCTGTTCTCAAAAACTATAAAAAGTACGATTCCGCAGACCTGTGTTAGTACATAAATTATTTACACTCTAATGACTTTAAAACTCACTAGAGGGCGCTATTTGTACAGCACAGAAAAAGAACTTTCAATTAAAGAGAGACTTTGGATTTGTTTTAGAGAGTGAATGATGCATCGCCGAGAAGTGTAAACGCCGGGTTTGAGTCCCGCTCATTTTTTATTTGGTGGACTGGAAAATCAAAGTTAATTTAAAATTATGTGAAATATTTACGTGTTTTATTTATGTTAGATGTGTCTGTGTCGTATCGTGTTTGTAAACCGAGAATTAAATAAATTTCTCGAATAAAAGGATCGCCTCTTCATGATTTCCAGCCTTCGATACATCACAACACTTGCATAATCTATATTCCTGTTCTCAATAACTACAAAAAGTACGATTTCGCAGACCTGTGTTATTACATAAATTATTTACACTTACATAAACTGTATTCCCGTTCTCAAAAACTTCAAAATTCTCTAAGAAATTTATGTCCCTTTTCGAATGTATTTCTAGTTTATTTATATTTTCTTTCTCTCTTATACCAATGCTGAAATGAATTGGTTTACAAAATGACAGTTCGTTTGAAGTTTTGTTTGCACCGATAAAAATAGTTCATTAAACAATGCACAACATTTAAATTTATTTCAATCAACCTGATAATTTTAGAAGTAAAGTTTAAAAGAAATATTCTAGAAAGGAATTTTGAAATGTTAATTTATTTTAAACTACAAAAGAATAAAACAGGCTTTAAAAAAAGGTTTTAAGTTTATCTTTCCAGCATTCTAATGCTGAATGTCAAACCGGTATGAAAGCACTTTGTTTGTTGAAATGTGCATTTTTATTTCAGAAATTAAAATGCATTGCAGTCGAATAAATACAGATAAGAATTTCTAAATAAAGCTAAGGATTTCGTAAGATTAATAACTGAGAGTGCTTTGCGTTAGAAAATTTTAGCGAAACTTTTAAGGCTCGTAAAAATAAATATTTTCATCTAACGTGAAATGTTTCTTTAAAATTAATGCTTTTTTGTGAAAATCAGGATCTGTAGTTACTTCAAAAGATAAAATTTTAAACATATTAAGTTGACATAAAAACATCTACATTTATTTAATAAGAAGTAAAAGCTTGAAAACTTTAATAAAAATAATTTTATTTAAAAGAAACCAAACACTTTCAAGGTTGATACTTGAGTAAAATTTAAAATGCCTACTTTTCTTAATTGGGATACAAAACCGTTATAAATCCATATGGGAAAAATATCCTTCTTTTTCTTTCTATTTACATGTACAAAAAGATTTATCATTTATAATTAGTGATCCAATTAAATAAATAATATTTAAATTTCATTTTTTTAATCTGACTATTATTAATTTTAAGGCTTGATTTATTGCTTATCTTTGTGGTTTTATATTTATAAAATGTTTGTAGGCAGCGTCCGTGCCTTAATGAGTTATATCTTATAAAGATATATATAAGCATCGCATGTCTATGTTTATTTAGTTAACATAATTAAAGAACAAAAGTTAAATTATATTTCATACACAAATCATCATGGTTATATATCAAGTAGTTTCAGCTGATAAAATTCGTTATAGGTCAGCCATGAATGGCGTAATTATTCGGAAAAAAAACAGGACTGATGTTCATAATATAATTATTGATATTTTTTTCCTCGTTAAGTTTCTATAGTTCTTATATAATGTCAAAGCATTCAAAGTCATATTATCCTTGTATTCAAGGATGTTTCATAATCAATGCATAATGTGTAATTTTTATTTCTCTCAACCGTAGCAAGTTCTTCACAGTGTTGTCTAAGAAACTTACGTGACTTGGTTGATTAATCGATTATATGGCACATTTAATAAAAATTCCGTATCAAATAATAACACTGCGCTGCCCCCTCCCCCCCCCAATATATATATATCAATCCCTGACATTATTTTTGCTGTTTTTTGATGTAAAATGACCTCCTGAATCCGTATAAGACACGCATTTCGCCCTATCATCCTCCGTTTTCCTGGGACGTCACCCCCCTTCCACAATTTTTATCATTGTTCTGTAATTTTATGGCCATGAATTTGATTTGGAGAATGGAAAAGAATTACTTTAACACTTAAAAGTAAAAAAATATAATGTATAATAAATAATGATAATTAATTAATTAATACAATATAATAAATGTAATTCATAATTTCCGTGGCAAATCCCCCCCCCTCCCCCAAAATATTCCTTTTGCTGCAAATGCTCACGTTTCAAAATTGTTCACTTCTGCAGCCCTTCAGAAGATATTTAACAGTTTAAAAAATCCTCCCCCCCCCCTCTCCCATCCCCTACAAATCAAATATATAGCCTTTAAATTACCGAAAAGTGAAAAAAATTGGGGGACATCCCCAAATAAATGGTGGGTAAAAGTCAAAATGGGTGTCGTATTCGGATTTAGGAGGTCATTTTTTATAAGAATTTCCAGAAATGATGTTGGGGCTGATTTTCCTCCAAAACAGTGTAATTAATTGTTGGTGGTAATTAATTACAATGTCTAATTAATTTTCTGAATAGGCTCTTCATTTTAGGTATTTTCATAGGTATTACTTTCAACAATGACTATTTAAATACTTCTAATAGTGGTTTGCATAAGCAGAACTTTTGACTCCTATAGTTGTACAGCCGAATTAAGAAACATACCTCTTTTATTAGTATTATTCGAAATAACCTATATATTAAATCACAGAACAAAGTGCTTATGAGAAATTGCTTTATTATACACAAGGATAACTTAAAAATTCCAAGAAATTTAGATTTTAAGTTTGATTTGGCACAACTGTAAACATCCCAGGTATAAAAGAGTTCTAAATTTTTATACACTATTTCCAATTGGATTGATTTTTATTATATTCATTTTTACAATATGTTTTTCTGGTTATATAGGATAGGGATTGTTGTTCAAAAATAGTAGTAGGAAAAAAGTCGGAAAGCTTCCATCCCTGAAACATCCAATTTTCCATTTAAATTTCAAATTATCACGTATCGGCAAATAACCAAAAATCTAATTATCATAAATACGGTGTGCATAAAATTCTTAAAACTGTGACACGTCCTGTGTATTGAATCTTGTGTTCACAACAAAGAAATTTCCTCTGTACGCACGGATTGCACTAACCAAAGAAAATAGGGTCAACCAAATAAAATAAATTTTAATTTATGAAATTAAAATTTAAAATTTTGATTTTAATTAAACGTATATTACCAAATATATAAGTAGATAAATAAAATGTTTAGCGTAGTATGAATGTCTAATATGTAAGATTAATATATTTCTTGGTGTGCATGAAATGCTTTATTTATATCTTTGAAATGCATAAGCACAGATATGAAATTCCAAATGAATAAAACAAAAAAGTATCAATCTCTTTTTTGTTAACAAATTGCAATATCATATTCTAGATGCAAAATATGATAACCAAACTCATACAGCATAATAAATAAAAAACACAAGCATTTTTTACAGTTACTCAGTTTAATTAAGCATTTCTGTTAAAAGCACAAAAAATATCGTAAATCGAATGCAGATTTTTTTTTACAAAAAAATGTTTACAATTAATTAGCTTAAGGTCAAAATGAAAGTGGTTCAAATAAATTTTTATATTAGAAATAAACGTAAAATTTGCCGTCTTAAAAAATAAATATTATTTTTCGTAAAGATCGTTCTTTAATTAAATTAATTGGCTGGTCAATCACAAGAAAAAACTGTTTTATGTAGAGAAATAAAATAATTTAAATGATCACATTTTAGTTAAAAATTTTTTGATCCGTGTAAATATTTTTTAGTTAATTAATTTAAGATCGTCAGAAAATAACTCTTTTTTTTTTCTTTAATAAAAGATTTAGTGATTAAAAAAATAATAACAATAAATTATAAATAATATTTATCATGAATAATATTCCATAATTAAATTAATTCAGCAGTAAATAACGCGTAAAATTATCAAACATAGAAAGTTTTTCCATTGAAGTATAAACATAATTCATATGAAAGTTTTTTTTTTTTTTTTTTTTTTTTTTTTTTTTTTTTTACCTTTTACAATAACTTAATATATATATATATTTCTTTATTATTATTATTATTACTAACAGTTATTATCATTCAACTATATTGGTATTTTATACAAAGTTACATTTTGAAATAGATGAGAAAATGTGCATAGATTAAATCATCTATATTTCTAATCAATGAATTATCAGTTAATGCGATAGTTTTGTTTCTAAACATTTGCCATAACAGTTGAAAAATATTTAATAAAAATATTCACTATAACGATGTTCAATATTACTCGATCTACAGTAACTAAATAATATTTTCTCGGAACAAAATAATAATAACAAATATTTTGTTGATGTAGTTTTTGTTATTTTTATTTTTGTCATTATGACATTCATGCAGATTTTAGAGAAAAAAAAAAAAAAGAAGAAGAAGAAGATAAATGAAATGATATTTAAGCGAAATTAATTGATTTATTATTGAATTAATTGAAAATATTTCTTCTGTTAAAAAAGCAATGTGAACAATGAATTTTAGGTCAAAATGCAAAATGTAGTAAACTGCATATTTCTCATTATGATAACAGCTGTAATACCTTAATGAAATATTTTCGAAACTGCTATTTAATAACGAATATATATAGTATTTTCCTTTTAAAAAATTTATCTTCTTTTCCTATAAAGAAAAGTTTTTTGAAAGAAGATTGTTTGAATTTTAAGATTACAAAACAATGAGCATTTTACAATAAAAATCTAGTGAAAAGAAACAACTTCTTCTTCTTTTTTCATTTTTTTTTTCTTTTAAAAAAATGGTTAAACTGTGAGATTGTGTTTATAAAAGTAGTTAAATCCGTATATAGTATAGAAATGCATGAGGGAAAACTAAAGCAAATAGATAAAATATCATGGAAGAAAAAAGCATAGTGTTAGATTTCATTATTAAAGGTAATAAACCAAAATAGCAATATCACCAAACATAATATTATAAGAAAATTAATATTTTAAAACGCTGTTACAAAATTAAAATATACATATTTTTATTATTCGTCCAACCATTTTAATCCCTTTTAAAATTTTTACGTAGTTAGGTTTTTGTCTAAAATCAATCCAAATTCACTCAGACTTGCAGTGTCAGTAGTTGAAAATAATACGCAAAATGCCTATTACCTGACGAAATAATTACCGTAGAAAAATATTTCTTGTTGCAATTATTTAAATCAGCACAATATATATAAATATTTGTGTGTGTGTGTGTGTATATATGTGTATGTGTGTATATATATATATATATATATATATATACATAAATGATAGATATCTTAATAAAAATTAACCTTAATATTTTATCATTTAATAGATACATGCCATTACCAACACAACAAAAATAAAACTGATTGTAACACATTTCTAAAACTAGCACAAAAATGTTGCGATACATGTTAAGATCCAATAAGAGACAGAAACAATTTAAATTACTTACGACCACTTGAGTAAACAAGGACCTTTAAACATAAGGACTGAGAAAATAAATAAAGGACCTCAGAAATAATAATTGGAATAAAAAATGCTTAAAAATAGAAGTATTATCTCATCAGGGAGCATGTACTTCATAAAGCTGTGAAAGCTGCAACGATTTCGTAAAACAATAGAGCTAACAGTAGCGAATTTTTATTGTTCATGCACCGATCGAGCAGCAAAACCATTTTGAATGATTAATGAAATAAAATATTAAATCAAATCTTCAAGGAAACCAGAGAGAAAAATAGAAAAAAATCGGAGTAACCATATGTGTAAAGCTTTTAACACAACCTGGAGAATAGGAAGTTGTCATCATATTATTGAAATTAAAAGTAAATTCTTTGCAAACTTCGATTAATCGATAAAGAATTAACAACTGAGCATTTTCATTGACGATAAAATTCACTGTGTAATTGTTTATAAAGTTAGTTAAATTTTAAAATTTACATTTACAAATGAACTTTAAAACCTTCAAGGAAAGGAAATTAATGACAGCAGTCATTAATACAGCCGTGAGCAAGTGCCATCTATCGTGTAGTTATCCAAACAATAATAAGTCAGTTAAATTAATCCTGTCATGGTCATGAACGCGTATACGCGGTCAGAGTTTTTTACTTCTGAATCATTTATTCATTGCTACGAATTTGCTAAATAGAAAACAATCAGTTTCTCAGTATTCCTGATAAATTTGTAATATTATTAGTATTTAATGACTTAAAAATATATAAAACACATCCCACTAAAATGGCTTCGAAACGAAAAAATTAAAAATGGCGTGACCATGAATGGGTTAATTCAGGTCATGAGATGCAAGCGTGGCCAGCATAATATAAATACATTTTAATATAAGTTTTATGATGGCCATGCCTTGTTTTTATTATGCGGGGCCTGTTTTACGTGAACCAGCCTGTACACATATTTAGCTCTACTTCATCCTTAAAGTAGTAATTACCTTTCTCGTTTTCTTATAAAATACGTGTTGATAAATACAGATAATTACACCAGGATTAGTACGTATGTAAACAGTAGTTTCGACTTCTGAAAGATTAGAGAAATTGAGAAAATCTATTTTTAGAAGAATTTCTATTATAAGTGGAAAAAATATAGTACGTTAATTTTTTTTCTCCCCGTAAATATTATTTAAAAAATTTTACTGAATAAATAAAAAAAATAATAATAATAATAAAGTCAATAAAAAAAAAAAAAAAGAAGAAGAAGAAGAAGAAAGGAAATATCGATTTTTTCCTAAACGCATTTTGAATATCATTCCGTTCCTTACCTTTTAACTATGAAAGAAAAATATAGTTTTTCTATGTGATATATGAAACACCAACATTTATACCTGAATGAAACATAGTAAACAAGAAACAATTTTAATTATCTGTACTGTTTTCTGGAAAGCATCCAAGCAACAGCTGAAGATTTCGTGACACAAATTTAATGAGTAAAAACTAGAAACACAGCTGTTGAAAAAAAAAAAAAAAACTCTCAAAAGTTAATTTATAAAGTTAGTTTCGTTGATAATTTTGTAAAACTAGCAAAATGAGTGTACATTTTTTTGCTCTTGACTATCTAAAATATTAAATATCAATGTTTTCATTCTTACTAATAATGCATAATATAATATAGTAATACTTTTTTTCCTGAAACCAATGTACATTTTAAATGTCGTTTTAATTATTATTTCGTTACACAAATTGAGTATTAAAATTGAATTCAGTTATTATTAGTCATTTATTCATTTTAAAATCGTATATAGTACTTATGTTAAATTAATTAGTAAATGAACTTTAAGAATTTTGATTTATATATAATCATTTTGATAGCAGAAGCAAAGAATGAGAACGAAGAATAATTAACACAGCTTTAATAAAGAAGCATCACAAAACTGGCGTTGTAAAAATTAATACTTACAGACTTTGAATAAACACCATAAAATGCAATAAACTCGCAACAATTGTTTCGGGTCGAAAAAACACACGACCCTTCATCTGGCGAACAAAGTAAGCTCGTGCTTACTTTGTTCGCCTGATGAAGGGTCGTGTGTTTTTCAAAAAAAAAAAAAAGAATCGAGATAAATTAATTTCTTGTTAACCCTTTCAGAGCCGGTGACTTGTAACCCTCTCTTTCCCAAGATCAAGGCGTTACTGCAGAAAAATTGCTTTGAGATGCCGCTTGGCACGTTTGGCGAAAAGCACCAGCACCGCAACTTTTTTTTTTTTTTTTTTTTTTTTTTTTTTGTCGTTGAGAATTTACAACATTCCACTGGTTACGTTTGCTATCTCTGGCGAATTAGCACACTTTTTGAATGAAGTGGGCTTAGCTAAATTTCAACTTCAAAATGGGGTCAGAATGACCCCATCTTGGGAAAGCGAGGGTTAATTCCCAACTATAAAAATTCATACTGCAAATTTTAATGAAAATTTTAGTTTAATAATATAAAGAAAAAACTTCATTTATTTCTTTTTGTTTAGACGTGTTCGTAATTTCTATTGGCGTTTTATTTTTAATAATAGAAATTATTTTACCCTTCCCTTCCACAGAGTTAAAAGATATTGAATTATAAACCAAAAAAAAATAATTTTCCAAAGATGCTCATTAAATTATAATTTTAAAATTATTTTAATTTTAGTTTACTGAACATTCAGACTTTTGAATAAATTAAATAGTATATTATTAGCTTTATATGAATAAAACAGTGCTAATTATTTCATTCACAATTTTATTCTGATATTATACATATTTACTTAGCATGAATCGAAAAATATTTATTTAAAATTATAAAGTAAGTAAAACTTTAATAGTTATAGATCATACTTTTTAAATAATTATTACACAGTGTTGTTTAGAAATTAATTGTAACAATACTTTCAAATAACAGTATATTCTTACTAATTTTCAACTAAAATAAAACAAATGGATGCGAGATTTGAAATGAGTAATTGTGCATGTAATTATTTATCTAATTATTTCTCGGTAGTTAGTCTTACCAATTCCCTTAAAGTTATTATAGAAATATTTTAATCATAATAATAATGCAAAAGAAGTATATTGCAAACAAGTTGTAAAATAACCTATTACAGATTTTATCCCGAATTGTTTTGTTCATTTATATTAAAAGTATTACATACAACATAATGGGTGCACAAAACCACTGATTATTTTACTAATTAATGGTTTCCTTAATATGTATTACTACATAATTAGGCAAGGATTTTTTAAAAATAATAACTCTGCTTTAAAGTATAAATCCAAAAATAGTATATATAAAATAAAAAATATACATATTATATACTATTAAGAACATTATTATAAAAAACACACGTTATTAAGGTATATTACATGTAGAAAAATATTACTCATTAAAAAAAAAAAAAAATTCAACTTTCAATCTTATCTCATATTTAAGAAAATATATATATGTATATATATATATATATATATATATATATATATATATATATATATATAACATGGAAAACTGTGATGCAATGTTATAATATTATTATCTATAAAATAATTTAAATATTAGAAGTACGCTTATTAGCATGTTTTTATAAAATTCTATTTTAGTTTGTCCGGTACAAATCTTGCAATCGATTTTTAACTAACTTCCCTACTAGCTAGACATTTGAAACTTTCAGAATACCTCGGAACCCGATGACAACACAATACTTCTAAGCCCGATTTTCAAAATTTTGATCAGTTTTCTTTTAATTAATTAATATATGAAAATAATAACTTCATAATAGCTTTAAAAATAGCCATTAAAATATTAGCTATATTTTAATTGTTGCCAAAAAAAAAAAAAAAAATTACGAGTTCATTTTCTTTCGACATAAAATAAATACATTTAATTAAACTTGAACGTAAAAAAATTGTAAGAATTTAAATTATGCATCTCACAAAAATTGACGTCATTATCACTTTAAAAAGTTTATACATATTGATTAAGTGCTAATGCAGTTCTAATAACTAAGATTGAACAGAAAATTTAAAAACATGGTACATAAAAAGTTTTTTATCTTATAATTGTTTTTATATCACTATAACTCGTCATCAATGTGTACGTCATTAATTGTTTCGTTAAAATGAAATATTTGTTGTTTATCAAAGACATTATAAAAAAACACTTATGCTATCTTAATTGCATCTATCATAAAGCCAAAATTCCTTTAATGTTTTCACGTATGTAACGTCTTCGTTAGATAAAGAAGAAGATATATTTTTTTTCTAAACATAAGGTCTATCCTTTACTGAACATCAGTAATAGTGTAAAAGACAAAAAATTAGGGAATCGGTCTAGAAAGAAAGATAACAAGAAGGGATGGGGGAATTCTGACTACTTGTAAACTTCTTAAAAGGGTCATTTGGAACCCGATAAGATTTACAATAGCTGCTATAAAAATAAAAAATAAAAAACTTTTTTCTGAGACATAAAGCGTCAGATAAGATAGTAACAAATGAAAAAAGGATCCAATCACGGAGACATATTCAGTTTTGCATTAATTAACAGACAAAAACATTAAAATGCTGTTTTTTTTTTTTTTTTTTTTTTTTCCTGTTTCAGATGTATAATGCATAATCGGTTGTGAGCGCTTGCAAAAAAATTTTCGAAATTGTGTCAGAAATTGCAAAGATTTACGAAGGTGTAATTAGTTCGAATGGTTTTATTGGTTAAAGCAAGGTATTAGGTGGAAATGGGGTTTTGTCAAAAAGGTTATAGATGGAGTTGCGAGATTTAGTATAGTATAGTTGCGAGTTTTAATGGAGTTATGGCTTTCGGTAAAGTTTAAGTTTTATTGCTGGATTTGAAAGTATTTTATATGAAGATTTAGTATGATGGTTATTAAAAATTATTCTTCAGCGCAATCTCTTTAAGAAGCGAGATATTCAACGCAAGTAAAGTTTTTTACTTACATTACCCTACTACCGTAGGTAATGGAAGTATTGTGTTTGGTCCAAAAATTCGATATCGGGATTTCACCTGATTTACATGTTTTAAGGTCCCCTGAGTCCAAAAAAGTGGTTTTTGGCAATTTCTTCCTGCTTAGGTAGCTCATCTTCAAATCTCGGAAATTTGTGTTTCAAAAAATAACTCTACTTTTTTTATCTCGCTATATGTAAGTTTCGTTTTACATGTCTTTATAAGTTTCTCTTACCGAAAAAATTTTAGGTTTCTACTTCTTTAGGTAACTTTTATGTTTTCTGATCACGTTATCTCTCAAAAATGCATATAATACGTGTAATAGTGGGTAATGGAAGTCGTATGGTTGTCTCACACCAGATTTTTTGGAGAATATTTCGAGAGCAAACTTGTGTTGTTTATGAAAATTGTTGACAAAAGTTTCAGCTTGAAACTGTCTCATCCAAGAGAAAAATATGTTGTTAACTGAATCAGATTAAATTGTCGCTAGTGGTCTACGGGAACACGTGCTCTATACACAATTTCATTCCGCATAACATAATCATACACTTCATTTAGCGGACACACTTTAAAATAACTCGTATCATATTACAAAAAAAAAAAATTCTAGCAGCAAAGTTGCCACAAAATATCCCTACACTATAGAAAAAAATACGCTAAAAGATTTTTTTTTTTTTTAGCAGAACAAATCAGAAAATATTCCTCTACACAATAGATTTTTTCTGTAAGCAAATTTTTTTTTTTTTTTTTTTTTTTTTTTTTTTTTTTTTGTAGAAAAAAAAAAAAAAAAAAAAAAGAAAGAACGAAAGAAAGAAAAGAAAAACCATATTAAATAAAATTCTCGAAATATACAAACCAGGATCGAACTAGGGCCCACCGCATAGCATCATAATTAATTGTTAATGACATGCAAGGAGATTTATTCATCACAATTAAATTTAATTTAGATATTTTATTTTTAACTGTTTTATGTAGTATGTGCGTATGTGATGTTTTTATTTTCAAACAAACAATGTTATTCTTATTTTCAAAGTAGAACATTGACAGAACACTTAAAAGAAAACAGAAAACAATTTATGATGCATTAATAAATAATATGTCTCAAAGATCAAATTCCCAGATTATCCAATCATCATTCAATCATATAAATATCAAATCCTGAAAAGAAAATTTAAAGTGGTTTATCTATATAATCATAAAAAAAGCATGTTTGCTTTATTACTGTTATAAGACATTTAAATTAGATTTTCGGGAAAAAAATGTTTCAATCATCTTTCAAAAAACAATTTTTACAATTCGATGATTTAAATTTCTCTTGAAGCCTCCAGCTATTTTTTAGAATGTATTTCGATTTGCAAACGGAAAATACTTTAAAGCTTAATGTATAATTTATACTCTGATTTTTAAAAGTAAGTAAAAGGATATAAATCTCACAAAATAAAGAGCATGTAAGTAACGAAATTGATAGTAAATTGTATCTTTTTTTTCTCATTAGTTTTTAAGAAATCAATAATTTCCAATGACATATGTTTCAAAGCAATTTCTATAAAAAAAAAAAACTTTCGAATAAAAATCCGGTACGTCAATTTTAAATGTATTATTTCAACCTCGAGGCATAAAAAAGTATTATGACGATAATGTAATTTGTGTAAAAATAGTAATTGAATTATTTAAATATGTTAAGTAAACTTATACAATATTTTCCCCCCCATTTTTTCTTTTTTTTTCTTTTTTTTTTTTTTTTTTTACTTTTGGGGGTTATTTAAAAGCATCATTAAAATAATGTTTAAAATATCGCCTCATGAAATACTGTAACCGAAAGCCAATCTATTTAAAGAAGTGAATCCTTCAAATTGCTGTATCTAGCAGTGAGTAATAATAAAATGCATCTGTTTTATTATTTACTTTAATTGGATTTAAATGCAAATATTCGTATTAAAATTGAATTAAAGAAAATATTTCAAACATAATGACAAAAATTAAACATTAGTTACAGATATATATAGGAAATAAGTTTTTAATCACAACATAATGTTATATTACTAATCAAACGTTGTGTTTAAATGAAATTTCACAAAAATAAATAAATAAAATAAGAATAAAATAAAATAAAAAATACATAAAACAGAGAGAGAGAAAGAGACAGAGAGGGAGCACTGCTTGCCAGTATAGTTTAAAAATCTAGATGTAATTTAGATTACCTAGCAATTCAAATATGAAAATTTATTTTGTATGTTTCATATTGCTATAGAATTCGACAAATTTATATTATTGTTGATTTTATTTTGATTTATTTATTTGTTATTAACACTAAGACTCCTATATGATAAGAGCTGGCGCAGTGTCCGCCATTTTCTAGGCCGTCTGGGAAAGTGTTGGCGGTAGAAAAAGCTAGGTTACCTGATTAGCGTTGTTATCGCCTTTAAACTTCTATACAGATCAAGTGAGCTAGAACTTCTTATCACGAAACAAACAAGTTGGCAATTTTAAGAACATCGCCAACATTCTCAAAACTGCAGCCCTTCACGTTAAAAGAAATGTAATATTAAAGTTAATTTTAAAAGAATTATAACAATAACTTAAAAAAAAAAAAAAAAAAAAAAAGTACATTCATATTAAATTTGTCAAACAACTTTGAAAATAAAATGAAATAATTTGAAAATAAGGGAAATCTTTCGCTACAAAGTTGTGCTCCTGCTCCGGGTATCCAAGAGTTACATCTGCAATTTATAATCCCCTTTTTTCTGGAGTTATTCGTGCAATTTATTGCCGAAAAACCATCAATAATAAATCGTCAGCCGGTCTTGTGGGCTAGAAAATGGCGGATGCGTCAGCCTATCTATCTTTCGGGACCGCTGGCGTAGATTCATGTCATTTGAAAATCTGTAACTCCGCCAGTGGGCGTTTCTTTTGCAATACGTATGTCATTTATTTCTTAAAAATATACACAATATTCATATTTATACAACCAATATACTATAGATATAAATACTTTGATTAGAAAGAATATAATTATAATGTATATCCATTTGTAATATGAATCTGAATATAGAAAATTTTGTTTTGGAATATTGTAACTTAGGAAAATAACGCCCACAGGCGGACCTTACTTTCAAAAAGACGAAAACAAGCGGTCGCGAAAGTGTTAATAATAATTTTTCATTCGTTTAATTTTTACAATTAAGTTTTTCAGAAGTAATATCCTTCCAAATGACATAATCTAAATTTTAATACTGAAATATAATCCAATTTTACATAAAATAAATTATTATTACTTAACATATTGCATTTTAAATAATGTGAAGTTGAAATAAATTTCAGTGGAATAAAATTTAGTTGTTAAAATTTATCACGTTTGCTAAGTATTGATTTTTTTCCCCCTAAGAAAAACATAGATTTATTCCCATTTAGTTGTTAACAAATTTAATTTTTTACTAAAAGAGTGGGTATATTTATAAAAAAGATTTCAAAAATATCTTACTGTTTAATAAAACGTCAATAAAAAGTTAATAATAATTCTGCACAGAGTCGCCATTGCCAATACCTTTCTCCAACACAATTTTTGTAAAGTTTTCCTTACTGTATTAAATCATGCACACATTTTAAAAGAACTTACAATTTATAAATCGTGTGAAGAACTTTACTAGCAATCCCAATACAATTCGACTATTGCATCTTAAGAAGTAGTCTTTCTATAATTAATTCTTTTTTCTATAAATCTCATAACATAATTTTTATGATCGAGTAAAATTCAAAACTATCATTGTAATACTCTATATAATGAAAATTATTTTTAAGTACACTGTACACAGCATTTTTCTCTTTTTTAACGTAGTATATAAGTGTAAAAAGTGGCTATGCGCTATTGACCACCTACAGCGTCAACTGATGGAAAATAATGGAATTAGGGATCTTATCTGTATAACGATACGAGATATGGGAAAAAATGTGAATTACTAAGTCACAGTCGGCGTCAAAAGTATCCGAGCATTAGCCAATAATTCCGCTAAAAAAAAAAAAAAAAAAAAAAAATACACTTAATCTTGTTTTGTTAAATAAATCCTTGTCGAATCATGTTCTTAGACTGACTAAGAACATGACTCGACAAGTATTTATTTGACAACGCAGTATGAAGTGTCCTTTTTTTAGACAGAGATTATTGCTAGTGCTCGGATACTTTTACTGTCGACTGTATTGAGCATCATCGATGACCAGATTAGAGTACCTTTATAAATTAAAAGCCTTAACAATTATTCCAATTTCCTAATTAGGAATATAATCTTATATTCGATAAATAATTTTCCTGTAAAAAATTTTAAAATGTATAAAAAACGGTTTACAAAAACGGACTGCATAGATTAAGTACAAAAAGTTGTTGCAAACATAACTACAAAAAAAAAAAAAAAAAAAAACGCTCATAACGAGCATTTGTTTGTTCGCAATTTCCTACACAGTGAAGTGTAGAAATGATCTTACTATTGGCAGCAAAATTATTCGAGTTCTAGTAATAATTTCTGTGTCAAAAAAGTGCACTTAATACTGTTTTGTTAAATAAATCCTTCTAGAGTCATGTTCTTAGTCACTAAGAACATGACTCGACAAATATTTATTTAACAAAGCAGTATTAAGTGTACTTTTTATAAATAGGAATTATTGCTAGCGTTCGAATAATTTTGCTGCCGACTGTGAGATATAGTGACCACATTAGAGTACCTTCATAATACATTAGCATTAATGACTGTTACAATTACCCAATTACAGAGATATAGTTTATGCTAAATAAATGGGAACTTAAATGGTAATAATCATGATAAATAATTTCCTTCTACCATTTTTCTAAATTTAGAGAAACGATTTCAAAATATGGACTGTCCTCGAATTTCGAGGACATATGGTCACCATATTGTAAGAAGAAGAGGACAATATCAACAAATACCCTTATTTCCGATTTTCAAACTTCTGTCCGTTAGCTGCAATGCACACCTGGACCTTTGTTTGAACTTTACGTTGCATACGTTGTAGGCGGTGAATGACACATATGCTATAGTCGGTAACAAAAGTATCCGAACACTAGCAAAAATTACGATATAAAAAAAATAGAGTTAATACTGTTTTGTTAAATAAATCCTTGTCGAATCATGTTCTTAGATTGTTAGTGTTCGGATACTTTTGTTACCGACTGTACGTAAATAAAAAATATACATCGAAAATAAAGGTATTTTGTCATAAATATATACATATATATATACTTCCATTACCCGACAACCGTAGGTAATGGAAGTATTGTATTCGGTCCCAAAATTCGATATCGAGATTTCACCTGATTTACATGTTTGACGGTCTCCTGAGTCCAAAAAAAAAAAAAAGGTTTTTGGCATTTGGTCAGTGTGTGTGTGTGTGCGTGGGGGAGGAGGATCTTCTGAGTATAATATCTCCGAAACTAATAAAGATACAGCTACGAAACTTCAGAATTAAGACAGAACTGGTGTACAGATGAATTTTCCTAATTTTGATGAGAATTGGAAAACCGGAAGTGGGACCGTAAGTCCGTATCTCAAAAACGACTCTAACGATTTTCTTCATATTTGCTACATAAACACTCTATTAGATGCCCTTTCAAATGATATAGTTTGTTAGTTCAGGAAAATTGATAGGCGCCCTGTATAAATAGCTCAATTTCAGGTCTGCGTTTGTTTTAAACGGCTGTACGGATTTTTTTTCATACTCGCCATAATTACTCGCTTTTAAATATCCTTTTGTATGTAACTATTGTTTTCCGGTCAATAACTGAGTATACCAAATTTTGGTAAAAGTTGGTATCTCAAAAACGGCTCTAACGATTTTCTTGAAAATTGCTACATAAATCCATTTTAGATATCTTTTCTCGTATATTATGTGGTTATTACAGGAAAATCAACAGTAATCCTGCTTAAGTAGGTCAGTTTTAGGTCTCGGAAATTGATGTTTCAAAAAATAACTCTACCATTTTTGTAAATAACTCTACCATGTTAACTCCATTTTACATGTCTACATATAGGAGCTTTCATATATATATGAGCTTTTATATATATATCAGCTTTCTCTTATAGGAAATTTGTTACGTGTCTACTTCGTTAGGTCAATTTTGTGTATTCTGATCACATTTTTAAAAATTGCATATAATACGTAAAATTGTGGGTAATGGAAGTCGTGTGGCTGTTTCACACCAGAGTTTTCTAAGTTCGTTTCTTTGCGTCGCAGTGTAGGTAATAGTGACACAAAATAAAAGAAAAAAGAAAGAAAGAAAAAGAGAAAAAATCACGTTTTAGGCGTTTTATTTTTAGTACTCCTCACTGCAAAGTATCTTTTTGTACTAAATCGATGATTCTCTACAACTTTATAAACTCCCCTTTTTTTTTTTTTCTTTTTCAAAAAAAAAAAAAAAAATCAAAAGATTTATATATTTATCCAATATTAGTTTATAATATATATTAATATTATACTAAAATATATTATTCACAGAATATAATCCTAATACATTTCAACTTCAAGCGTTATATAGAGCTGCCAACCTAATCCAGAGGATCGTTAGTACAGCCCTTTTTTCTACACCACTTAATTTTTAGAGTAATCCTCTTCAAGTGTATTTACGATGAATTAAGAAGAAAAGTACTCTTGAAAAAAGACTGGTGCGGAAAAATGGGCAGTACTGACTATTCTCCGGATTAAGTTGGCAGACCTGGTTATGTTTTTCTCTACTAAATTTAACTATATTTATTTTTTTTTTTTTTTCGATTTGCTAATTTAATTTAAACGTTCCTTAAATACATTCACATTACAAGCTCTTTTAAGTTCATAAATATACATATATATACATAAATGCAATATTAACTTTTATTTCAAAACATCACAAAGTGTTTTTTTTCCTATTTCATATCAAAGCTTTTCAATACGTTTTCTAAAGAAAAAGCTCTCAAAATTTTCCTTTGGCATGAAATTTATTAGACAGAAGATCTGAATTATCATACGGTCGTTTAAAAATCTAATCCTTTTGACAGTCGTTGGAAAAACACCATTGTAATTCATTGATGCAATTCTTTACAAAGTTCATGAAAACGAATTCTGAGAATATTTTATTTAAATACAGAAGAAAGAAATAAAACCTTTTTTTTTTCTTTTGTAAAGCAAAATCAGTACAAGCAATTCAATCTTCTTTACTTAGAAAAAAAAAAAAAAACTGCAATAGAAAATGTCTGGAATACTTCCAATGCTTTCTCACTTTAAAAGTAAAGCACGTCTATGAGGCCATTTTTCTTATAACGGAAAAGCATTATCATTTGGAAAAAAAAAAAAAAGCGTAGATTTTTCTAGAATAATAAGAGGGGTGGGTAGACTTTATTTTCTCTTCCAATTTTTAGATTCTAGCAGTCATATGTTGTTTTATGTTTCACAGGTGTTTTGAATATTAATAAACAATAACAAATCTAACAACTAAAAGTTTGTAATGGAAAAATGTTAAATTTTAGACTTTTAAAATGTCTATAGCATAATTCTGCGCAGAAATCTGAAATAAACAATCCTGTTTCACATTATATTGCTTATTTTTGTTTTTAATACATATGAAAATACATCAAAAGGCTTAAAACATAAAGTTTTTGAGAAATATTTACTTTGCTAGTTTTCAGGGGTACTCAAAATTGTTATTATAGTTATTTGTCCGTGCCAAGAAAATAGGGTATCATAAGCGCTTTGAGTTTAAAATTGAAGCCAAACATGCAAAACAATGACACCGTATATGTTTAGGGAAACTTAATGCATTTCAAAAGAATAAATTTTTCCTCTTTCATTATTAAACGGATGAAAAATACCCTACCTCTTTCATGACTATAGCATTCACTGTCGGACGGATAAGACATCCTTTTGCTCAGAAAATGAAAACTTATATTTATTTTGATTCCTTTAGATTTTCGTAGAATTAAATGATATATATATATATATATATATATATATATTTTAAATATTATATCTAACCAATTATGAAAAATGGAAAACTATGTTCTTAACAATAAGCAATTAGAAGTCAATAAATTTTATTTATTCAATACGTTTGTCAAATTTATATATATATATATATATATATATATATATATAGAAATATATACATATATGTATATATATATATATTTATTTATTTATTTATTTAATATTTACTGAAATTTGCTTAAAAATCTCACTCGATTTTTAGAAATAATAATACTTTTAATTCTATCAAAGTTATTAATAAGCCGATTTTTTTTCCTATATGAATAACAATAAAGTATTGAATAGGTGAAAATTTTCAACCCCCAATTTTTGATGAATTTACACGTTTTGAGGTGTCTTGAACGCGATTTGACCATTTTTAGAGAACATCTGCTTGTCTGATTCTCCGTCTGTGTGTCTTTGTATGTGTTTATATATATATATATCTATATACATATAATTTTGGACGCCGTATCTCATGAACCAGTAAACGAAATGTAACTAAATTTGATATTTAGGACTTACAATGATATTGGTTCAGTTTACATTTGGGGGGGGGGGGGGTTACGTCGCACTAGTGCTGTGCAGATGGGCAATTGGCGACGGTCTGGGACACACCCCTAGAGGTGGTCCGGAGACATGCCATCACAATTTTGATCCTCCACGGAAGGGATGGCTCTCCCGCTTCGGTGACCCCCAGAGGTATAATTTTTGATGGGAACATGGAGGACATTGCGGCCACGACAGATTTTACGTGCACCAGCCACCATTAGTGTACACGACGGTCTTTGGCCGGCTCGAGTACCGAACCCGCAATCTTCCAATTACGAGGCCGGCGCTCTACCGACTGGGCTACCGCGGCCCTTTTTTACATTTGGGAATTAATCGATAAACAGTGGCTCTGTCATCACATTTTCCCATAAACTTTAAAATGCAGTATAGGAAAAGAAATTCGTATAAATATGCATAATAATAATAATTTTTATATTTTAAATGTGAAATAAAAAAAATATATTTATAACAGTAATAGGTAACCACGAATAACATTTATGTGTATATGTAGGAGTATTGCTCCATCCTCTTACCCGGAGGTGTATATTTTTAAAATGGGTATCTTTCGGAAGTCTCGTCAATAGTTTTAAAACAAATAGTTATACGCATATTATATCTGTGATAATTAAACACAAAGTTATCTTTTTTTTTTTTTTTTTTTTTTTTTTCTTTCATTTTTCACGAAGCAAAACTTAGAAAAAAAAAATATATGAATCTCCTTAAATGTCTGCCCAAAATTGACTTTCTTTGAAAAGTGAGAGTTATGCATTCTGAAACGCAAATCTTCTGCATTCATCACGGAAAATAATTTTGATAAATAATAATTTAATAAATATCTTGTACTGCGTGAATTTGTATAAGATTAAAAAGAAGAAAATCATGTGTGTGGGGACGGCACAACAAACTAGCTTTTTTTTTTTCAATTAATCAAGAATCCTCTTATGCTCGTGAATTTATATATTATATGTATAGGTTTCAATTAAACATACCTAACTAGCGAGTTATTTAATTATTACTATGTAACAGAGAACAAAGTTATAGTATAAAAGTAGTTCTAAATTACAGACTGTTCCAAAAGAAAATCAATAATTGGCAAAACATCCGTGGAGCAGCGTTGCCAGATCTGGCGTTTTTTTTCATTTAATAGTCACCAATAACTTTGAGAAGTGACATTTGATACACATAATAGACTATCAGTCTTCGATGTGATTAGCCAAACGTTACAAATAAGAATTATTGGTGACTATTGAATAAAAAAAAGGCCAAATCTGGCAACCTTGCCGTGGAGACCTCCCTATTGAGACTTTTTTTTTTTTTTTTTTTTTTTTTATGTCTGTGTCTGTGTATGTCAGTGATGCCATGTTGGGGATTTTGTTCCCATTTTTGGGGGTTTTCAGGCTTCTGGGGACAATTTTGGAACCAAATGTTTGTGGGGACATTTTTGGGGAATTCTAAAATTTTTGGAGACAAATCTGGGGAGTTCTTCAACTTTCTGTCAATGTTGGCAACGTAATGATTTATCCCTACGACTAGAGACTTTCAATAGTTTTATTGTTAATTGGGGATTTTTTTCAAAAATTGACTCCATTTGGGGGAAAATATAAGCTTAAATCATAGAAAAATCTGCTTGATATTTCTTTCTTTTTTTTTTTTTTCCTTTTTAATAGAAATCGTTGGGGATTTTTTTCGAAAACAAACCCTGATTTGGGGAAATTTGAAGACCTGTTTGGGGAAATAATTTTCGACCATCTGGCATCACTGGTGTATGTCTGCAGATGGACCGCAAAAATCACTCAATTTAGTTGGTAACTGGTATACATGTTCATGATCCACACAAAATAAGCTGTATATTTTAACGTAAGTTTGTAATTCGTGCGCAAGACGTACAAAAGGAATGTGAATGTAGTTTCCTATAAAAGAGATGCTAACTTTTATAACTTATTCCACAGCAATTTTAGTTCCGCCACTTTATTTATGAAATATTTTTCTCTGGTGTATAACTACGATAAAATAAGAAAAAAAAAACTCTTAAAAAAGTGATATGAAAAAAAAAGTGACTAACAATGCTCCAGAATAAATTTTAAAAGTTAGTAACTCTGTAGAAATTTATGAGAACAAATATATGGTATGGAACTGAACATAGTCCATTTATGCCAGCTAGCTTTTTGAGTGACACCATGTATGATATAACTTCATGCATACAAAAACATTAAAATGCATGTTATCTGAACTAAATTCGAAATATTCAAAGAAAAAAAAAAGAAAGAAACCTATCTTGATTTACATTTTATTTTAAATAAATTGCTTTCCTTTCTAAAACAAATAACGTTATGCAGCTCGACATATTCCAGCATGATGTATTGTCCTTCTTTCTCCCTAACATTTTTATTCCTTCGATACATACTTTCACAAAACTGACTTTAGTCTCAGATAAACGAAAAGACTTTACGTAGAGGGGAAAAAACCGGGAAAAAAAAAAAAAAAAAAAAAAAAAAAAGTTAAGCATGCGAATATTGATCGATGTCTTTCTTTAAAATGCACCTAAAAAGGAAAATGCTGAAAAAAAAAAAAAAAAAAAATATTCAGTCAGCAAAGTAATGTCGAACAGTTTCGTTCAGCCGAATAAAAAGACCGTACATTCGTTCGAGTTTATGTCTTTCTGAAAAAGCATTTTTTTTTTATGCAGCTGTTAAACTAACAAAAGTCTAGTAAAATACATTAGCTTTATTTACCGTATTGCATGTTTACATTCTTATGCGTCTTAAGTAATATCTACATTTTCGCTCGTAACTCATAAATATTAATATCAGTTGAACGCGCATGTTTTCTACATTTTTATAGATCTTTTCTTGTTTTATTAACTTTTCAAAGCAATAATTTGTAGAAATATTGTATTTTTTTTTTTTTTTGACAGGCTATATAAACTCCCTTTGTAGTACATGATGTTAAAAAGAAATATTTTGTAAACCATTTTTAGCTTTCATTTGACAAATTAGAAGATAATAGAATTACTGTAACCTATTATCTCCGTCAATATTCATTCAAATATTATCCGTTGAAAAAAAGAAACTGAGATAGGAATAAATTTTACTCTTATATAATTTCGTTTTTGAATAAAGTGATAAAATAAAACTTATATTGTTTACACTAGTTATACTGTTATTTTTTTATTGTTTATTAAGTTTTTTTAATGATTTCTCTCTTAAAGTTATCCCAAAATGATAAAACTATAAAAGAATTTATTTTAGTTAATAATGTTCCTGAGCGTTTCATGAAAGATTTACAATAAAACTAAGATAAAATAAATAAATAAATAAAATAAATAAATATTATTACGTTTCATAGTACTATTAAAAAAAAAAAAAATCATACTTGATTTCCTTTTAATTTATAATAATAATAAATTACTCGCAATGCATGCTGCTTTTAACGAAGTTCTAGCTTTTCAATTATTTACTGAATATATACTCAAAACAGTGGTAGTATGTAAAGATTTTCTTTAACCATGAGAAAATTAAATGTATACTTAAATAAAGTATCTTAAAATAACAAGCATTTTTTTTTTCATTCTTTTTTTATGTTAGCTGTACTCGTGCCGCTTTAACTTGTGATTTTTTTTTCCAAATTTCGATGAGTAAATAATTTATCTTAATTTTTGTATATTAAATTGGTACTTTCTTATTTACCCAATTGGACAATGATATTTTTTATTGTAAATTTCTTTGAAGAAAATAAAATACATAGTCCATAAAATTTAAAACTGAATTCCTGAAAATCTTCAAATCTTTCTAACGCAAGTTTAGAATTTGAAAAAGACAATTATTTTGGATTTATTCAGATTTAAAATTTTCTTCGCTATCAATATAGGTATGTTTGATGCATTTGAAAAGAGCTATACAGTAAAAATATTAATAGATTTGTTTTTATTTAAAAACCACGTATGGCAACGTTAGGCGATGGTAAGGCTCATGAACAACCCTGGTACTATGAGTGGACAAGACATGCACCGGAGTGGACGACTAAATTTTGCACCCAGTCCAGCGCATAGAGGACGTATCAATGAACTGTATGGTTATATGTAAAGCTCCTATATATACGAGCTGGCGCATCAGGCATTTTATTGCCTTAGGGTTGCCACATGTACCCAGCCTTTTCCGTAGATAAACAAACGGCAGCCATTATTTCTATCGTCTTGTATTACTTTGGAGTTACTTTTTTAATTACTTTCATAATTTTAGCTCAGTAAATTATAATATAGTTGATTGTTTAGTGATACATTGCTGTAATCACTCAAGAAAAGAACAGTTCAAGAAAATTTCAGATTTCCATTAGATAATTTAGGAAGAATAAAATAGTTTAACTTTTATTTACTTATAGTTTTCTCTGTTTTTTTCACATGTTCAAATGTAAAAATACAAAGAATGTGCCATTTTAATCATAATATTAATGTTAATAACCATAAATTAATTAAAGAAGACCTTTTTATTACTGTGCGTTTGAGTTTTCGCGACATTTTCTGCGGTCGCCAAAGTTGCTTCATTTCCGTGTCGTAATTACATTTATTTATAGGTTCGTTTTTTTTAAATAAATAGTATGTGCTAGAAATAGCAGAAAAAGTAAATAAATAAATAAAGATTTTCCACTTTTAAATAATAAGCTTTTTTTTTTATGTTATGATTTGTATTTAAAACAGACAGAAATAGTCTTAACAACATATCTTATCCCCAGTACATCCCCACAATATTCTGAGGATGAAAAAACATACCAAGAATGTACTGTGTATAAATGTGTTGTTAGGGATATTTCTTATTGCTTATTACACTTGACCGATCGTATCTTCAGATTAAGATTTCTTAAAATCGCTAGTTAAGCGATAAGGATGCCAAGCGGGAATTCTGCCCTCATCCGCGGCGATGCGCCGGCCAATATATTTTATTTAAGGGGCTCTAGTTATATGCAACTTATGTGTTCTTCTATGATGGTATCTAACAATTATTGTATCGATAAAAGAAGTGCCTTGCTGCCAGTGGTAAATGCATTGAAAATTAGAGTACCATTTGAAAAGAGGACACACCGAATTATATTTTCTTTGTAAACTATTTCACTTTGCTTTGTTAATACATTAGTTACAGACGTGAGGCATAATTTTTTAACAAAGTTCGTACAAAGCAAATTTCATACTTCTTTAGTCTCCGTTAAAAAAAAAAAAAAAAAAAAAAAAAAATATTTTCTAAATTTAGAATACGTTTACATTATATTATTCATAAAACGCATTGAATTTTCAAATAATGGTCTCTTACAGGTATAAAACCGAAATCTATTTGTGAAATATTATTTAATAAGTACTTTACAATCATTTAAAAAGGAATTTCTTTTACGAGAAAAAATATATATATACATTTAAAATTAAACTTTAAAACATAAAAGGCTCTGTCGTTATATTTTCCTATGAAAAAATAAAATAAAATAAATAAATAAAAATTAAGATTCACATTTTTAAGTTTTTAAGTCAGGATTAAAAGATCAAATAATATGTATATACATATAGTCATTCAACAACGAAATATAAAAATTGGTTTGAAAATTCACGAAATTATTTTTAAAGTTTGCCGCTCAAAAGATAAAAGTTTCATTTTATTAATAAAAGCGTAACAAAGAACTATAACTTTCCTAGGTTCAGGAAATGTTATCAAAAACCTTTTAGCAGACTTAAAAAAAAAAAAAAACAATAATTTAAAAGCCATAAAATAAATAGCGCAATAAGTTTGAGGAAATAAAGATTCAACCAGCTTATTTTAAAAAGAGAATAATTTTCAAATAAAAGTTATACGACAAACGCTAAACAGCTTCAGTTTTTATGTCAAAGATGCATTACAAATTTAAAATGCTTCTTAAAAAAAAAAAAAAAAAATTATAATCCTGAATTTAATTCTCGTTTGTATATTTAGAAAATAATTTACCATTTCGAAAAAAGTATTTTAAATTCATGGTCTCTGAGAACATATTACGAAAAACATTCATTTCGTTGAAGGCATATGACAGTATAAATAAATAACATTTAATGTAACAGAAATTCTCTATTTATGTACTAGATTTTTCATATTTAAAAATCATAAGCGTGCACATTTTGAAAAAAAATAAATGCATATATATGTACTTAAAGTTCCTGTTTTTTTTTTTTTTTTTTAAATACTTAAAAATCATTATTTTTATGTTTATTCTTGATTAAAAATCACCTTTTTATTTTATACTGAGAGAAAATATTTAGGCAAAAGCGAAAGTATAATATTTAATGGCTTTCTTATAAGTAGATGTGTTCTGGTTTTAAAATCCCATTTTTTATCAGAGAAATTAAATTAATTTTAAAAGCAATACAGGAATTTTGAAAATAATTTCACGCTTTTAAAAATAATTAAAAATCTAATATGTGTAATAACTTTTTACATAATTCTTAAAGAAATGTTTAATTTTATGTCAGTATTAAGTGGTCCTAGGAAAGTAAACTAAAATTAAGTGTTGTATATAATTTTTTGTTGTTGAACTCCCCATCAGTAGCTAAGAAGTATTACCCTCAAAAATACTATACAGAATGCGTCGGGTTTGAACCCAGGTTGTGCTCATTAGAGTAGCTATTTGGTATTTTCGTGTTATTCTCCGAAAATCACATAAATACGGGCTATAATCCCTTTAAAAGACCCTTGCGGTGTGATTGGGTGAGGAGGGGGGAGGGTATCATATCCAAGGCTAAGTCCCTAACGTATTGCTTACAGGATCACACACACACAAAAGAAAATAATAATATATTAGTACTATATAAAAATCTGGTGTATACACAATATTTAAACTTTAAAACTTCTTCACACACCATAAAATTAAAAAAGCACAAACGGTTTCGAAAGGACGAGACCTTTCTTCATCAGGTGCGAAAAATACGTGCTACTGCCTAGGAGGCAAAATCAAGACCGTCTTGCTTTTGCTTCCTAGGCAGTAGCACGTATTTTTTGCACCTGATGAAGAGAGGCCTCGTCCTTTCGAAACCGGTTGTGCAGTTTTTAATTTTATGGTGTGTGAAGAAGTTTTAAAGTTTAAATATTAGTGCTATATTTGAAAATCGTTCGAAATGTATTTTAAGTTGTGTGATGTATCTATTTATATCTGTATGCTATGTTATGTGCAACTATATATCTCGGTAGCATATTATTTGCAGAAATATATAGGACTACTTTTAAAATTTGTCTAAATGTTTCAGAATGTGGTGTGAGCGGAAATTCTCAGAATAATTTTGATTAAATTTTAAAATTTAATAATCTTTTAAAATGTTCTATGAAAGTAGTTTGTAAGGCGCCTTACAAAGTTCATACAAATGTTTGGAGTTTTGGATAGAATTATTGTGTGAATTCTCTAACACCACACTCATCCTTAGTACATCCTGAGTATGTCTATTGGATGTATTTTTATCCGCTGGCTATCCTGATGATGTCCTGAGGAGAAGATGTGTTGTTAAGGTTTGACATCATGGTTGAAGCAAGGGAGTTAGGTTGAGTTCTTAAAGGGTGGACAAAAGTGTGTGAAATAGATATATCATTTTGTAGAGAAATAGTTTGGCTGGAAAAGTACTCTACAAAGTTTAGTTTGTTTCAGGATTTCATCGAGGTTTTCGATGTTTCGGATATTGATAAATTGGAGCGGATTTTGAATGGTGTCCGAATATATGCAAATTGATTCTCCAGTGATAGCATTTAATAGAAAGCAAATCTGCAATCGAGGTCAATTGGAGATTAATTGAAATAACACAGGTGGATGGCCTCTTGTAACCTAAAATACTGAGGTAGTATATTAATTTAATTTCACTTGTTATAGTCGGGGAGAATTTCAAATTGGTTTAAATATACACTAGTTAATTGCGAGTAATCTTGCCCTTTTACTCTTAGAATCAATAAACTTTTAATTTTAGTTTCATTAGAAGTTTCCTTTTCTTTACTTAAATAATGCATTCACAGCAGCAGAAATAGCAAGAAATGTGGTTAGTGGAGAGGAGTTGTATATAACAACATTACATTAGTGGGTTGATTTCCTATAAAGGTTTTTTTTTTTTTTTTTTTTCAAACCTTTGTAAATTTTATGTATTATGTTTTAAAAATTATTGCATACATTAAATACATTCAGGATGGTTATACCCCTATAGCTAAACCGGACATGCATAAATCGTCCCTATAACAAATTTGACGACAACCGTCAAAACGACAACCGACTCGTTTTAACCACAGAAAGCTGTCTGTAGTAAAAGTTTAATTTTTTTTTCTTCATTACTTATGAAAGTTTTAAGAATTTATACAGATTCATCGGCAATTTATCCTTATCGTTCTTAGTTTATGTGTCTTAGTATAAAAGTATTAGTATGCTTATAAGTCTTTAGTTTATAAATTCTTAGTATAATTGATTTCAATACACATCAGTTAAATGCCAGTAAACTTGCCCTTTGAATCTTAAAACCAATAAACATTTTTTTTTTCTTTTATAATAGAAGTTTTTTCTTATTTCTTTAAACAATGCAGTCATAGCAGCAGAAATGGCAAGAAAGGTAATTAGTGTAGAAGAATCAGCCTCATAGGTTATAATATTCATACGGCGGGTTTAGGGGGTAGCTTGCCTGACACAGAGAATTTTGTAAGTAAAGTTGTTTCTTAAACTGTTTTGAATTGTTAGTTAAAATACACTATAAATGTTCAGATCCAGTACATTATATGTAATTCCTTAAATTATGATAATATGTTTATTCTAATATAAGGTAAGAGAAATTTGTGCGAATGCCACACCAGATTGATAAAGATATAAAACATTGAACGTTCTGCTACGGCTCCCTGTTTATTTTAAAACAGAATTTATTCAAAACCTATTCTATTGCTTAGTATTATATACAATACGAAATTTTGAAACGGCTGCTTAATATCTTAGCATTATTCTAAAGGGCACGTTGGACACTTATTTTCTTACGAAATACAGTAAATTAGTTTAATTAACTGTCAAAATTCTTCCGATCATGATAAATTGAATTCTCCTGCCATAACACGGACAAAATTAAATATTTTAAATGTTCTAGCAAAGATAAAATGATATTTAAAAGCTGCTCCACAGAATTTTAAATACTTCTCCACTGTTCAGTGTTGTAAAAGTTTTATTCAAATGTTTAAAAATGCCGAGGGAATTTGTTCGCTTGTATTAGTATTCTTTGGGGAAGACTTAATTTGCATTTTGGGTAAGTAATTATTAACTTAAAACTTATTAATATTTTAAGCTATCGGGAATATTATCATCGGGCTTTAACTAAAATAATCTACTTAAAGTGCGTGTGTCTTTTGTTTACTTTATGATTATCGAACTAATATTTAAGAAGAAATTTTATGAATAAAAATATTAAATTTTAAAACGACTTTTATAAACAACTTTCATTAGTTCATCCAGAAAATGTTAAAGTTTTTTATTTAATGACGCAACTCTTGCTACTTGAGCACTGACCGGGGATGCGCCGAATTGATAGCCATTTGTGAAGGGATAACCAAGGGGCGGCCATCACTACTCTTAACAGAGGCAACACAAGGCGAAACATCCAAGCCTTGACTAGGATTTGAATCCGGGACCTACCGTTTGGGAGTGTGGTCTATCGGAAATGTGTCATATCCATCTGTGTAATATTCTCAACTGTTGTTAAATCTGCGGTTGCAAACACAGTAACTTTGCCAACGAATATTCTGTGAGAGATGCCGAGATGGTTATCAGCCAAAGTAGCTCAGTGGTAGAGTATCCGCACTTTAAGAGGAATGCCCGGATTTGATTCCCGGCTCTGGCATTTTTCACATAATTGGTAAAAAAACCAACTTTACACTCCAATTTATCTAAAAGAAACAATATACTGATTCTATTTGTGTGAATATCAGCTGATAGGTGGCACTGCTGTTCTGCAATTTATACAGTGAATAGGAAGGCTACAACTCGTATTCTATTGTATACAGTTGCAGATAACTTGGTATATGAGAGAGTCATTATGAAATACTATTCTGGTTGAATATGGGTGTATATCTGCCGACAGGTGGCGCTGCTATTACTTACCCTTTGTGATTTTCACCATGGCTTCAGCTTAGCATCTGTTAATTAAAATTGCATGAAACTTCATATGTGAAATTTTTATTGTGAGAAGCTGTGACTAAACTTTTGTGCATGTTAAACAGTAAGTACTGCTGTTATATAGAATGTTACAGAAGAAAGTTTTGTGATAGCCATAACATACTAGGTTTTTTTTTTTTTTTCTTTCTTGTCATTTTACTATTATTTAATAGCTCTCTGTTTCCTTTTCAAAATAATGGACGTTATATATATGTTATTGTTGTCCTAGAGTAAAGAAAATTTATATGCAAATACATTGAAATATTTTTACCGTTTCGTAATCAAACGTTTTCCTTCGTGCACGTTTTCGCAAGTAATAAGTAATGCTCAAAAAAAAGTCTGAAGTTTTAACAGTATACACAATAATGTTTATCAGTAATGAAATAATTAATCATAACATTTATTTATTTATTTATTTATTTATTTGTTTATTTTTGTTTATTTATATATTTTTTTCCTTCAAAAATTGCAGTATGGTTTTTGTTTATAATATCAGTATGAAATTTAGAGACGGGAACTAAGAAAAAAAAAACATTGTATAATTTGTTTCTACTGACTATTAATTTTCTTAGACACACAATTTATTTTTGATCGCAGAAGTTTATATATTTATGACTATTTCTATATCTTTATAAGTTTCCATCAATAGAAATCGAATGGAAGGCTAAAACAGATTTAAATCGTTAAATTTGGTTTTAAAGTTTCTAAAAAACTTTTAGAAACTCATAGAAACTTTTATTTAAAGAATATATAAAAAACAAAGAATTTAATATTTTATTAGAGAAATGATTTTGAAATAAATTAGTGATTTTTAATTAAAATCTTCTATTATTTTGAAAAAAAAAAAAAGTTAGTGATGGATAGAAGTAGGAGTCCTTTTTTGTATTAGTGTTATGGCCAAACGACCATCCCAGATCCTAGGCCTGAGGGGTGTGAGCTCTGTGGGCCTTTTATGCAATCCTAATCCGTATTTATGCAAGTTCCGGAGAAAAGCACGGAAAACTCCGAACAGCTAGTCCTGCAATTGAACCTGGCACCTCACGTCTGCCAGCTTTGAGAGAAGAACTTTTCGGTCACTGATAGGCAAGAATCATTTTTTAAATCATCATTTTCGAAAAAATTACCGGAAAAAAAAAGAAAAAAGTAAAAAGAAAAAAAAAAAAAAAGAAAAGAAAAGAAAAGAAAAGAAAAAGAAAAAGAGAGAGAAACTTTTGCAAACCTGTGTAACCCATAATAAAGAAAAAATATTAAAAAATACAAAATCCTGTATGTTGAAAAATTTATATTTTTAATTAAATATCATGTTTTCGGATGCTATTTCAAACTAACCATTAAAAAATATCATTTATCTAAATATTCACTGTGACGACATGTTTTTACACTATAATGAGATAATTTTTCAACACATAATCCTCATTTAAAAATTTAAACAGCAAAGAAACTGTCACATCTCACTGTAAATTAATGCACATAACAAATATTATAAGAGTGTACAGAGGAAATCAACAAAACGAAACAAGAAAGAAAGAATAAGAACCTCAAGAATTCATAACGCTGCTTAAATATCTGCAGAATAGAGCCATAAAAGACACGGTTTTGAATATGCTGTTCATTTGAGAAGATCATTAAGAAAATAAATGGATTGCAACAAGGTGCTGAACAGCAAAATGCACTTTTCTTTTAACATTTAAAAGATTTAGTGCGATCGTAAAATTTTCTTTTTTTTCTTGATTTAATGTTTAGTAAAATATAATTCATAAAAAAGAGTAACTTTTGGTACTTACAAAAAGGGTAATTCGGATATTTTTTACAAATATTGGATTTCTTTTTTTTTCTGAGGGCATTTAATCTAAAACTGTCGGGCGCTCAAATCTGGTGTACGTAATGTGCCGGGTTTGATCCCAGATCGTGCTCGTCGACCTAGCCGTTCGGAGTTTTTCGTGGTTTTCTCCGAAACTTGTGTAAATATAGGTTATGACCCCTTAGACACTTTCTCTCAGGCCTAAGACCCTAGTGTTGCCAGTCAGCCTTAATACCCACAACCCAACCCAACCTAAAATTGTCGTGAAATTTTAAGATATTCTCATATGTTTTGCGAAGCAAGTAATTACTTTAAGTTTTCTAAGGTTGCTATAACAAACTCATATGCCCTTTTCTTTCCAAAACCACAACTTTTGAACAGTAGTCTTCATTAACAATAAAAAATTATTATATAACCATGTTTTTCAAAAAATATGATTACAACTTCCTTTATTTACAGTGGGAAAGTACAAACCCTGAATATCAAAATATCTTTACATTCGGAACTGAATTTGACGATTTGTTAAATATCGGTAATCGAGTCATGATCCACATGTTCGGAATAATGTTGCTTCAATTAGAAAAACAAAATATTTTTGCACGCTTCAACAGAAACTTTGCTCTTATATATAATGCTATTTGTCCTTTTTATAACTTTTTTTTTTATTATTTTTAACATTCCTTTTCATAACGTTTTATATTTGTTTTGTTTTTTTTATAACTATGCTTTCTAAAACAAATGCTTATTATTATTTTTTTTTTAATGCGTTTAAATGGTGAGATTTATTTTACGTTTGAATGTCTACATTTAAGTGAAATTTCTTTCAGCATATCACTGATTCGAGCAGCTTTGACAAACAGGAGATTGCAGAATAGTACGAGGGTTTGGAACGGCTATCTTCTACACTACAGGATTTGTGTGTTTTTCTGGAATTTTCGTTGTAAGTACATTTGGAAAGTAGATCTATGATGATTAAATCAGCAATAGATGTCACGACTCTGGAATGTCAGATGGGATGCCGGAAAGGATGTCGGAAAGTATCCCGCATTATAAAGTAAAATTGGAGGCAAACCTCATCATTCAACACAATACAATACTGTCGAAGAAGAAATATTTCAGAATGCATAGTTCAACAGACACTGTTGGGTATGGGACAATGTAGCACATTCCCCAGTTATGTACCTCTGTTTATCAAGCGTCACTGTCAACTACAAATACGCGTAGCCCGGAAACATAATGATTGGTCCCAGATTCTGTGAAAAAGAGTTTTATGATCTAATGAATCACGATTCGTTATTTACCAAGTTAATGGTAATGTCAGGATTCTCTGCCTATAACGTGCAGCAAGACCTACGCAAGCCAGTGTGTGGTGCATTATGCTTTTAAGGACGATCCTTGAATTCTCTATTATGTTAAATCTGAGAAAAAGCTGCAGACAATTCTAACATCATTTGCAGGTCATTTCTGATTTCTCAAATGGAAATTGAATTTTCTAGCAGGACAATGCACCATGTCACAATTCTCGAATTGTGCTGTAGTGGTTCAGGGAGAATAATGATGAATTCCATTTAATTCATTGGCTTCCTAATTTTCCAAATAGAATAGTGCACAATTGTTATTTCATGTAGCAGCAGCTCAGAGCTCAAACAGCGCTGTAATAGAATATTGAGAAATTGTGTAACTACTGATTGAACATCTTGTATAAGTTAATTCCAGCCATCTACAAAGGACGTGTAGCATGCACTGGTAGGTCAAAGTTGTTTCGTGAGCTAAAGGAGTGTCATCGCACTATTAGGTCGGTGGTTATATTTCGTCTCTTTAATGTATATTTGGAGAATGTAAAATCAGCTTCAAATGTCTGTTTTGTTCGTTTGTATTGCACACTCAAATATACGAAAAAATTTAAATTTTAAGTTAAAGTAATTTCAAATTCGTAATTTATATATATATATATATATATTTTAATTACTTATTAATAAAAGTGTATTTGTATAAAAAAAAGGCGCCAAAGGCAGCACTAAAAATTATACAAAAATATATAATTTTGAAAATATGTAGAAACTTGAAGACAAATGGGAGTGGATAACAAGAAAAAACGTTTAAAAAGTAACGAATTATAGTAACGAAGAACAATTGTAAAAACAGCACTACATGCGAAAAACACCCTTCCGCTTCCACTTCAGTGTGTGGGAGCAGCAGAACAGACAATAAAGCAGCAGAACAGACAAAAACAGACAATAAATTTTATCACAAATATCGACTTTGTAGTTTTTGGATTCTTATATTAATTTAGTTATGTTGCTCTTATGAAGCACAACTATTGTTATATCTAATTTACATGAAGATTGTTATATATAATTTGCCAGTAATTTAATCTTGATTTTGTTGGGAGTATGCTAGTTTCGCCATGTTTCCGAAACCTGTTAGGCCTCTTTCAATTTAATTTATAGTCTGTTCTGCTGCTCCCACCCACTGAAGTGGAAGCGGAAGGGTGTTTTTCGCATGTAGTGTTGTTTTTACAATTGTTCTTCGTTACTATAATTCGTTACTTTTTTAACGTTTTTTCTTGTTATCCACGCCCACTTGTCTTCAAGTTTCTACATATTTTCAAAATTATATATACATATATATATATATATATATATATATATATATATATATATATATATATATATATATATATATATATGCTTAAAATAAATAAATTTTGACTTGTTATAAAAAGCTTAGGTTGATTATACACTACATAGTATCACATAAGAAGTACTGCGCGATATAATAAATTGCAAAGAATATTTGGAAAAAGGTCATTTATCTTTCCGTTTAGACTTAAGTGCAGTTTCCACTGAGGGTCGGTTGGAAATGTTTCGAGCGGCGCTATTCAGAATCCTTTGATGTGGTCAAGCGGTTGGACCTGGGTCTACGGGTTGGTTCGAAAAGGGAGAGTCCCTGGTTCTAACCCCCAGCTGAGATAATTGAGGGGCGTAGAGGCAGATATCTTTGTCAAATTTTGCATGCTTCCCTTTGAAGTAACTGCTCAATCTGATAAAAAAGGGCTACAAGACATTTGGCTCTTTGTGTCGGAAACGTGATTAATGACTTTTTGAACCTTGGTCTAGAACTCACAGTCGAAACCGGCCTTTACTGTTTGTTTTCCGATAAGTGTCCAATGAGGCCCTCCGTGGCCGAGTGATTATATCACCACACTGCTAATCGCCTTCGATCGTAGAAGAACGGTATCGATTCCCGCGCTGGCCTCGGGTTTTTTTCTATTTCTTCGTACTGTAATTCCGTCGTGTGTTATCTGACGAAGATTTACATACAAGCAGACTACAAGTCAAGCATACATATCTGATGTATATGTTTATCAATAAACAAACAAACAAACACACAAGCGTCCAATGAGAGTTTTTACGGATGAGTCAAACCTGCTACGATTTTAGCAAAACAGGGGTGGATGGAAACCGTCAGAAATACAATTTCGGAAAATGCTTATGCAAGTGATAGGATCCACCCCTTCTCGAGTAGAATCGCCTTTGTATGTTTTGGACATGAATTAAAGAATTCCCACTAACGACTTTTATTTCAGAATTTATAATGCAAGTAGTCTTATAAAAAGTATTTTTTTAATAGATTTCATCCTTCGAATTTTAATAGCAACAATTCAAAAACGTTTGCAAATTAAAAATTTGCTATTTTATTTTTATTTGCGAATTCCTAAATATCGCTTAGTAAACGCATTAGAAAACATATTTTTTTTTTAATTTATTCTGTTTATATTAAAAAAAAAAAAAAAAAAAAAAAAAAAAAATCTTTTGAAGAAATCGATTGTACAAAAAATTGTCTACGTGAAATATTTATCATTATTAATAAGAAAATAACAAGAAAAATTATCAAGACGTTGGATTACTTAGAAAATAAATAATGAAAAAAATTATAAAGAATTTAAATATATATATATATATATATATATATATATATTGTAAACAATTAAGAAACTGCAACTGCTTAATTTGCAACTAAAAAGACATATTCTTTACTTATAAATAACAATGATTTAAAAAACTTCGATTAGGTAAAAAAAATATAATTCTGCATAGGCATTTTTTTTCCTTTTATGAAAATTTTAAAACTTAATTTAATTAACACTTTTTCTCTTAGTGATAAATTGTAATAGCGTAAAAAAAAATATTAAAATTTTTATCAGTTTTTTTTTTTAAATTAAAAATTTGCATACATTTTAAATTTACTTTAGCTAATGAAACGTATGCCATTAAATTCTTAAATTTATTTTGGTCTTTTAATGCGTTGAAACAAAAAGAAAAAGGAAAATGTTTCAGAAATATTGTTTTAGAAAAACAAAGATGCAATTAATGTACCATAAAAAATATACATAAATTAATTCATAAGTAGCTTTTTTGAACAACACAATTCATTTCGAAAGTTATATAAATAGAGAAATACTGAGCATAATTCTTCCTCTATTTATTTATCATTCTTTGCATTTAAGCATAAAATATGGGACGTACAGACATTAACCAACTAAGCACTTAAAATTCCTTTTTCCTTTTTTTTTTTTTTTTTTTTTTTTTTACGAGTTATTTCTTATTTTGACAAAAATATAAAAGTAATAAATCCTAGAAAGATGCTTCAAAATACAACCGTGATAAAAAAAAAAATAAAAACATAAAGAATTTATGTTTTTCTTTAGCAAATATTTAAACTTTACGTTGAAATTTGCTTTTTTTTCCCCCTCTCATCCCAAAGGGAATAAATTTTAAATGTTCTTGCTTAAAATAAATGTTAAGTGTACTTCAAAGTAATAAATTAATTATTAACAAACAATGTGCATGAATTTTTCAGGAGACTTAAATAAACTTAAGAGTTAAAAAATTTTAAAAAAGACATAATCCTATTTAAGTAAAAGTATAGTAATTAAAAAAGAAAAAAATGTTGTCATTATAAAAAGAATTCACGACTAACCTTGAACGTTAATTTCTATTTTTGTTACGAATTAAATAACATCTACATAAATATATTTCTAACATCTTTCTACATAATATATATATATATATATTTTTTTTTTTCTTCTTTAAAACAATAATATAACTTTTAAAGATTCTTCAATTTTAAATATGGACAATATTTTCATCGTATTGCTTTTGTTACTAAATCAACTGAAAAAGCCTAACATTTAAGTCTAAATTGGTAGGTTAATCGAGAAGATTTTTTATAAAACAGTAGCACAGTTACTTGGAAAAATTAACAATCTCACTTTATTTCAGTAAAGCCTATTTATCATTTTATAATTTTGTTTGTATGTACACATACTTCGGCCCAAAATAAAATTACAAGCAAAATTTAATAAATATTTAAACTTTGAAACTTCTTCACACCATAACATCAATACAAACACTACCGATTTCGAAAGGAATTTCTTCTTCAGGAACAAAAAGCACTTGTTACTAACTTTGGAGGCAAAAGCAAGACTAAAAGAATGAAAAAACCGAAGGGAGAGAGCAACATATTCAGCCATTAGGATAACGGCATGCAACAATCAATCAGAGCAGGATACAACAAAAAACAGTAGACAGGAGAAACAAATATATCAGAAAAAGAGATTTAAAGAAAAAAAACTTTTAAGGTGGGGGTGTGTATTCTGGAACACCACCTGACAGTTTTTCTGTTAAATTAACAGAATTGTCATTTTCAGCGATATGACTTTTATATATATATATATATTATTTATTTATTTTTATTATTTTTATTTTTATTTGGATAGATTCTAAGATTTCAAAATCTGAACCTAGCCTTGAAACTCTAAATTAAAAATCCTGATACTGTTGGTTATTTAAAGTTAAAGGAGTGTAAGAACTACAGAAAAGTACACTTTCTTCTTTTAAACAGGTTTTTTTTTTTTTTCTGTAAAAATTATTTTTTACAGTGTGATCTTAAAAAAAGAATTGAATTTTTAATTATTTTCAAAATATTCGTGGTAAATTAGCATATTGCTGTTCAGTCTTATAAAATGAAATTTCAGCTAAAACCTAAAGACACACGCATGAATGCAATGAGGCTTTTTACGACACGAATTTTTACAAAAATTTCTTTTTAAACGGAATAATAAATCTATTAAGGTTTTTTTTTTTTTTTTTTCACATCTGAAGCAAAAAGATTACCTTACTTAAATTTTATTTTTAAACGTTCAAGTGTAGAGGTATAAATTATTTAGAATAAAATATAAACAGAATGCCAGATGCTCTTCAGTAATTGGAAGTTTAAAATATCTCTGAATATTGAATTAAAGTGCTGTATGGTAAAAAAGATCTAAAAGATAATAAAAAAAATTTCCCTGAAAAAAAAAAAAATGTATCTAATCAGAAATTTTATGTGTGGGAGTTTTTCTTCTAATCTTCTAGAAAACTATCTTTTTTTTTTTATGTCAAGAAAAGAATTATATACTGTATCCTTTTATCTTTTATCTACAAAAGTAAACAAAGAGTAATGAATTTTTTATTATTATCATTTATTATTATTTTTTTTTATTAATAAAAAACTAATACAACCTATTATCATAAACTGCACTTTATTGGTGAACATTTTTGGGAGAATAAACAGGTGAATATTTTTGGGTTCATTTATTCATATTTAATCAGTTTTCAATGAATTAACATTTGCATCGTTTATTTTAGTACATTGAATAATTTTAGGATAAATATTTAAACACGTATTTTACGATATTCTTTTTTGTACTTTTTACTTTTAGAACACATATTTGCTCGTTTGCCCGTCTTGTGGTAAATATATAGCGCATTTTAGCTCAGATCTAAGGCATCTAGCGTTAGCTAAATACTGTATTCTATTGAGTTCCAAATCGATAGGTTTGTTAAAGTTTACCATCACGCGTACCCTATAAATTTTCATAAGTGTAGAATTTATAATATTTTCACAGGGACACACAAAAGAATCTTATTTATTACGACCTAGGGATCTAAATTATACGAAATGGGGTAATGTTTAAATTCTATATTAGATTAAGATCAAGTTTAGTAGACATAGAGTCATCACCTCAAGGAGTGATTAGATTTTCTTTAGTGAAGAAATTAAAGCTCTCTTTTACAGGGATACTAGACAGAATTCTTACATCTTACAATTTATAAACTTAAATTATCTAAAGCTCGTTTTACTAAAATTAAATTGTTTCAAAACAAAAACAAAAAAAAAAAAAAAAAAAAAAAAAAAACGTTTTTTACATTGCATTGTCAAAGTATGACTATTAGTGGAAATAATGTATGTGTCAACTATAATTATTTCACAGAGAAGCATGAAAGGATTTAATCAAATTACGTCCTATGGGCTCTAATTATCTCAAATGCTTTAAAGTATTTCAAAGACAGTGAAACTGATAGATGTTTTAGAATTTTTTCATAGCATGTTTGTTACTGGAAATTGCATGCTTAGCATTTATAACTTTTTTGCTGAAACGCACAAAAGAATACTGTTATTTTAAGGTCCATTGTACAAACATTGCGAAGAAAAACTCAAACACCTATTTTTATTTTTCCGTTTGTTTGTTTACTAGCATTGATTTAAAATTTATTTTTACGTCCGTTTTTTACTAAATGTTCAGAAAGTCGAGTGGAGTCACTCCTTTTTCTTTTATTACTTAAAAAATAGTTGTTAAGACTTGTCTGCATCTATTTAAAATACATCAATAAAGACAATCTCAACTGTTACCTTTTAAACCGAAATTTTGTACTGTGTATATTTAAGAATTATATATATTATATTATAAAAATACAGTTTCTTTTTATTTATGTTTTGTATATCTCAAGTGCATTAAACGTGTGGAATCAGATTATTAAATCTAGCGGAATTGATTCCCCAGGCAAAATTAAGCTATTTTATTTATTAGTATTAATAATGATGAACGCTTTCAAATTATTCTTAAACTTATTCTTGCTAGAAGGTGAAAATAATATTTCAAAAGCTATTACATGAAAATTGGTATGATGTGGCCCTCACAAAACTTTATTCTATATCATTCTCTATAACAGCGCCTCTTATCGATTTAAATGCACAAGTATTTAATCGAAATAACTTTTCACGATATATATTTTATAAATACAGCTTCGTGCAATTTTAAAGAATAGAAACTGGAATATAGTCATCTGAAAAATTGCAGAAATTGAATAATAGTGTCACTTTTTTTTCGATATATATTCCAATTAAAATCAGCATACATTTTTAAAAATATCTATCTCACATACCAAATTTGATATAATTACACAACGTAGAAGCTCAGATATTGCCTTCTCGTAAATGGGAATAAATAGCTGAAGAGTAGTGCAACATATCGGTCGATATACACCTAAACTGAATCAACATAATCTTATATCATGACACTCGAATGTATCACGTTGTATGCTTTTATGCATTATGGAAGCTGAGATATAGCCTACAATTAAATAGGGGAAAATTGCAGCATTGCAGTGTCACCACTTGGACACTATATCCTAAAAGCTAATCAGCAACACATTAAGTCAAGGTTCAGTTATTATTCAACTATTTCAAATTCATTTAATTTATTTTACTAATATATTAATTATTAATAATAATCATTAATGAATTAATAATTAATTAATTTCCTTAAACCACCGCACTTTAGAATGAAATAAATCGGTAAAAAAAGTAATAGAAAATAGCATGTGAAGAAAAGGAAAAATGCACAATCACAAGTATGTTTAACACAAAAAACACTAATACTAGTGAGAAAAAGCAGGAAGAAAAGACGAGAAAAAGAAAATGAAGCAGGAGAAGGGTGATGTATGATTTAAAATTAATAAACAAAAAATTTAACCAAATATAAACTTACATTCAAAGCCATCTTTTTTTTTTTTTTTTTTTTTCCATGAAATACAGTGCTTATATGACATTTTGGTAACGCACACACACACAGACAAACAGTCAGATAAACATTTTCTAAAAACAGTCTAATTATGACATCACAAAACATGTAAATCCGTCAAAAATAAAGTAAAAAATTTTCTCGAATTCAATACATACTTCTCACGTTTTCATAAGAAAGGAAAAATTAATACATAGTGTCAACCGTAGTAATAGAAAATACAAAGTTTTACAATAACGACAAGATTTCATTAAATGTTTCATGAAAACGACATAACATATTTTGTTTGTAAACATTTGATGATCAAGAAATTAATCTGCTTCAAGTACTTGAGACTACCACTCTTGAGATTTGTTTCAATACTTGATAAAAACATTTTCTTCATATACCTGAACTGAATATTCGAAAAACTAATAATTTGTTTTCTAAAGCTTTCTATCACAGCATATACCATAATAAAACTAAATATTTCATAAATATTTTAATCAGTTTTGTAAATAACAATTTTCTAAAACAAATAAGGCTTGTTTTAGAAAATATTTGCTCTGCGGACAAGATATTAGAATACAATGAACACTAGCAGAACATTAGTTATTTAAAAAGGTTTATTCAAACATTTTTCATTTTAATATTCAAATAATAAAAATAAAGAACCTGATAAATATCTTTTTTGTTTGAACATTTTTTTGTATCTTGTTAATAAAAGAAAAAGAGAGAGAGAACATACCGTCATTAAAAAACTTATAACCATACATTTTAAGTATGCACATTCTAAACTCTTTAAAAATAATGCACCCTATTAAGTTAGACAGTTTTGGATTCAGTCCAGAGCATTTAATTTACAGCTTTCATATTTTTTCAACACAATCCATGAAAGAAGCTAAATTAAGATTTTTTTTTTTTTAGTATGCTTTGTAGTTAAATTTTATATATATATATATATATATATATATATACATTATTATCACTACGAGAAAATTATGTAAATAAAGCAATATTTCTTCTTAATTGTTCAAATTATACTTTTTAAAAATTATCGTTTTTAAAATCTTTTCTATTATTATTATTATTATTATTATTTTGACATTTTAAATATTCATATTTTTTATGTACATACGTCTTTGTTTTGTTTTTTTCCTTATAAATATTTGTTGATTATTAGCGATAATCATAGCAATTAAATTTTTCCGATTTTAATATTAGTTCAGAGTATGAACTTATGGCATTGAACTTATGGATGAACTTATGGCATTCCCTATTCAACAGCTATTTAAAAAATTCATTTTAATTTACTCCTGAATTTTTAAGTAATTCTTAAATCCTTTAGTTACGCAAACCTCGTTGCCCGGAGTATAAAACTTACAGCTTAGAAGTACAATTTTCGGCTAATGTGTTCAATTTTTTACAGTGTATATCTATCAGTTTTAAAACTAGAATTCTGCTTATAGTTTTTTATTTTATTTTTTATTTTTTTTATTTTTTATTTATTTTTTAACATTTTATTAAAACAATAAAATTTATTGCACTTTCAATCTAAATATATGGAAAAAATAACTTGATAAAAAATTTCAATTACAAATTCTTTCCATAAATGCCGCAGTGACAAAGACCTTTTCCTTAGAGAAAAAAAAAATGACATGGTCCGGTTTTCTTTCACTTTTATTATCTAACATTTTTGATAAAAGAAAAAAGAAAATAATCAATAACACGTGGAAAAAAAAAACCTTAGCTATTCCTTTTTTACATGACTTTCCACCATTGATAAATGAGATCTAACTAAAAGTAAAAGTTGGGATAAGTAAAAGAAGGAAAACTAAAATTTCCTTACGAGAAATTCCTGTAGGTAGGTGGAGACCAATAAATCAGAAGTTCTAAAACATTTTCTCTCATCTTTTTCTTTTCTTTTTTTCAGATTTAATTAAATATTATTAAACTTTTTTTTTTTTTTTTTTGATAAAAAACAAGATATACGTTAAACTTCCTGGCATCTTGGAATTAAAATCTGGCTCTATTTTGTTAAATAATGATCAGTTTTTCCAAACGGTTATTAAAGAGTTAGTATGTTTCTGCAAATGAAATCTCTTTTCATTTCAACGATTTTTATAGTGTTTGATATTTTATTAGGGGTGTTTTAAAGTCAATGAGAATAATTATGTATTAATTACCATACGACTTATGTCCTTGAACGCTACTGACTTTTAGTAGAAGAGCTACTATAAAACTACCTTACCCATTTCATAAATTTTCATAAGTTGTATTCATATTAGATACATATTTGAAAATAAAATTCAAGACTATGACGTAATTAATGTAACTTTTCCTTTCACTAAGTCAATTAATTTCCAGATTTAAGCAGTAAAACGATTCTTATATATATATATATATAATCCTAATAACTTTGTCAGGTATAGCAAAGTGCTACGGTTAAAATTCGCACTTTAAGAGTAACACATGAATACGAAGGTTTTAGGATTCAGTTGTTTAGTAGAGTTAGTTCTTATGTCAAACTAAATTGTAATATGCAAATATTTTGGAAAGAAGCTGTATAAAAGGAGAAGGAAGATTGCTTTTGGGTGTTAGTTGAGAGGAGGTAAGGGTGTTAGTTGGAAGGAGTGTTAGTTGGAGTGAGCTAGAGAGTTAGTTGGAAGGAGAGTGAGTTGATGGGGAATTAGTTGAAGGTTAGTTGGATGTAAGTCGAGTAGGTAGCAGTGTCAGGGAATCCTCCTGCTATCGAAAAGTTACTGAGCCGCGAGGATGAATAAAGTTAAATGTAGTAGTGGAAATTATTTATGGTTAATCATTTGAAGTTAGAATAGTTAGTATGGCTGCCCATTGAAATTTTTAAAGATATTATATACAATTAAAGTCCAGCGCCCTCATTCTTATTTAAGCTCAATTAAAGCTCATTAATTTTATATATCTGGACTCTGTCATTTCTTCATAAATTAAGTATTTCAGTTTGCAGCGTGCAACCTTAAGTCAACTATAAGTTAAAGGAAGATGACGACATCAAGGTCGTCACAACTTATTTAATTAGAATAAGGATCTATTACATGAAAATTTGATAAAATTTTAGTAGTTGAAATGTTTTATGTTTACCAGTAGAGTAGAAAACTTGTCGGGATATTCAGCCAGTATATAAGTGATACACAAATGCATTTCAGTTAAAAAAAATTCCTTGAGTAAAATTCGAGAGAAAGATGTATAATTATTTTTAACGAGAATTGAATAATTAAATTTTTGAAACACTATACTTAATTTAAGCCAAAATTGCATTCTGGAAAATTCATTGCATTATTTATTAGGTCTTTCAATATGACTTGCCCATAATTAGTAGTATACGACCTCAACACTATTCCTGTTACTTGTATTGCCCGGATATTTTCGTTTCATGTGATATACCATGTCTTTCCCGAAAAAATGTAAAAGCAATATTCACATATACAATTTTTTAATATTATTATTATTATTATTATTATTATTATTATTTGAAAATTTTTCATTTCTTTTGAACAGCAATACAAGATTTATGTCATATTATAACTAATCCAGGTAAATACCTTTACTAAAATATAACATTATATATTTTTAATAATGAAAAATGTAATATTTCTTCAGCATTGTTAGAAAGATTACTTTGTACGCAAATTTATTAAAGCATCAAATAAAATGCTTAGTTAAAAAAAAAATATATATATATATATAAATTATAATAATGAAGTTTACAGTAAACGTTAAGGATAGCTAAGAATCTTATCTACCTGCAAAATCAAGTAAAAGTGAATACAATCACTTAACTCAAAGAAAAAAAAATAGTAATAAATAATTAAGTGCTATTTAGAAAAAAGAGGTGACGAGCATTTGTAAGCTAAAAGTTGAAAAAAATACTGTGAAAAGAATAATATGTAAACGATTACCTTGAAAAAATATAAGCAAAATCATAGGGAAAAAAAGTGAAAAAGCAAGTTTGAAGGTTTTTCTTTTTTTTTTTTTTTTTCCCCTCTTAAAAAATAAAAGAGGATCAATCTTTACTTTTTTTAATAACTTTTTTTTTCTTTTTCTAAGTAAGAATTTTTTTCTCATTATCACAAACTATTTTTCCTTGTCTAAGAAAAAGATAATTTTAAAAACTTCTTTGATGCTCTTAAAAAATACTCAGTGTGGACAGAGGAAAAAAAAAAGTAGAAATTTTGTTACTGTAAATAAGTATTAAAAACAGCTGCGCTTTATCACACTTATTAGTTATATTTAATGCTTATTTTCCCCTATTTTTTCACAACATTTAAAAAAAAAAAAGTTATGAAACTAATAACTAAAAGATTTTTTTTCTTGTGAATATATAACACTGTGATACTGAAAATCGGTACAGAAACATTTTGTATTCGGTAATAAATTAGATTTATGCGTTTCAATTGCTTTAATTATAATGAAATTTGAAAATTTATTATATTGATAAAGTTTTTATTAGCATGATTAAAATTAATAATGATTTATAGGTGATTTCTCTTGAAAAATTAGACTTGACAAGTCTGTTGTCTGATGATAACGAAAAATATCTACTTTTACTCGCAATAAACATTATCTCTTAATTTGAATCTCTAATTTTTATGATAGGAATATTTGGTAATGCGAATATTTATTGTTTCGAGACGTAAGATTATATAAAGATATATTCTGATTCACTTATGATTGAATTTAAATTCATATCGATTTTCAAATTTTCAAATCTATGTATGTGTCCTTTAATTATTATGGGAAAAAAAAAAACCTATTTGTACATTTAAAGTTAAATTTAGATAGATCGTTGTTCATTTAGAAGCAAAATTTAACTATAAAAATGTTTTAATTCATTTTTAATATTCAAAAACTGTTTTTTTTTTTTTTTTTAATTCTGAATATTATAAAAGTGTATGACAGATATTAGATGAGACACAGCGTTATAAAATTTCCAACGTAAAATTGAAATGCATTTACGTTCTAGTAGAACTTCTTTTTATAATACTAATATATTTTCACAGTGAGTTTAGAACAGATACGTGAGGCAATAATATTTTAATCCGAGATTACACCAGGCATTAACGAATGCGAAAAAGAGTTACAATAAGTTTATAGTAAATGTTACATGACCGAAAATTCCCGAAGATTTAGAAACCTAATATAATAGAAACCTAAGAATATTTGACATGAAATATTTCAATAAATTACGAATTAGAATTTCATCTATTTCAAATAAAATAAAATAAACAAAATAATTTATTAAATTAAAGACAATTTAATTATTTAAATAAAACTTTTATTTTTACCGTGTTAGAATAATATTTAGATTCATTTCATTCTTATCGACAAAAACAGCTAGTTTTTTTAAAAAGATTTACACTTACAAAGTTTGCCGTAAATCGACGATTTAAAACAATTATACTACAAAATTTATTTATATGTATTGATAAAAATATCTTTAATACATTATTATTATAAAAATTTAAGCATCGGGGTTTGATTACGAATTTTTTATCTAAATTACTTAAATAAAAATCAAACATTACATTTAAAAAATTAACTACAAATTTTTATGCATGTATTAATGAAAATATCTTGCATGTAATATCATTAAAATTATTAACATTTAAACACTATAGTGTTTGATTTATAAATTCATATTCAAAACGAATAAAAAGGTTAGAATTAAAAAAGTCTAAGATGTCCAAGATTTTAAAATTTTAAATATTAAAACTATGTATACTTAAGAATTAAAGACATTTTATTAAAATTAAAATTTTAACTTTAATTTCAATTTTAAAAAATCGGTAATTGATAAAAAATATCTTTGTTTTGTATTATTAAAAATTTAAGAACTGAAATTTAAAAATTTTTGTTTATATACGTTGAAACAATAAATTTTTTTAATTACATAATTAAAAAAGCACATTATGTAAATTTTAAAGAAATACGATGACATAATTAAAAATTACGAAGTAAACTTTTGCCGAGTTAAAAATCTTAAAATTTTCAACGAGTTAAGTATTAATACATTAGAAGAAAGAAATACATAATTGTATTAATACATTAGAAGAAAGAAATACATAATTTCAATAAGTAATAAACCTCCTTTGATTTATGTCTTAAAATACGATCTCTGGAATTACATAAGTTTATACATAATTATTAAATAAAATAAAATAATGTTTCTCACACTTATAGTTTCATTTAATGCTGGTTACGAAGTGCTGGGGACAAAATGCCGTGGTTGAGTTTTATTAAATACTCAGATAAGAACTTAAAAAACCACAGTTTTTTTATTGTTAGTGTTAAGAAATCAGATTTCGGCTAATGCAAAAAAAGAAAACTGTTTCATTATGGAAATTGTATGCTTCATCGTGTTTTAACTACATATATAAGACTAAATGAAATCAGAAAAGGTAATACAATATCTGCTGTTATGGTAATTTGTTCTCTGAAAAAGAACTGCCAAAATTATACTATTGCAAAATAGGCATAATGTATTCACGTTTAAAATAATAATAATAATAATAATGTTGATGAAATAAAAACTATATATTTTAATATTTTTTGAACCATTACAGACAGAAACAGTTACAGTTAAATATTATGTTTGAAGACCACGGGTTAAAGAATTTAAAATATTTACTACTTAGTAAAATGTATGTTTATGCACATACTGTGAGTGATATAAAAAAGTTGAGAATGACATACAGATCAATCAGCAGTTTTGAAGAAAACGTTTTCTTTCTAAGACTATTTTTACAGTTTCGAATTATCAAACAATAAATGAAATGCTAATATTAGGCTAATTTAACCTTCTAGCGGGCACGCTGCTTATACGAACATGAAAGGTTTTCACATACACTACTGTAAAATATGTATTTTAAAGTATCTGGATATTTTAATTATACTATAACCATTTGAAGATTAATAATAACATTCAGTTGGAACTTTTATTCATTAAAACAAAACTGAAAGAATGAAACTGAAAGCACAAAATCAATATAAAAAAATCAAAGAAACATCGGAATTATAAGTTAATTAATTTTAAAAATATTTAAAATAATAATGTTTAAAACAAAAACAACAAACAATCGTTTTTAGCAGTGAAAAAAAAATCAAATATAACAAAACGTTACATGAAAGGTCGCGCGTATTTTTCAAATACAAATAGCAAATATTCAGCTTCATATCATTGTCTCAAGGTTCAAAAGATAACTAAAAATAGATCAATATATACTGAGTGAATAGCCAAAGATAAGTGTTTCAAATGCTCTCTGACTTTAAGATATACAACGAGATTTACCACAAGTGTATCTCTCAGATACGCGCGCCCGTTGGAAGGTTAAATCTCTTAAATAAATAATCAAAAAAATTGTAAGTTTTTCATAGTTAATCCTTTCCTTCTCCATGATGCCAATTGGAAACATAACATTTAAAATTTTCTTTCTTACCATCTAAAACTCCCACTAATTTAAAACAAACGGTATTATAATATATTTTCCTGTCGAAAAAATATACTTTTTAGATGGTATCACTATCCTTATTGATGAATGAAAACATGTTTCACTCTATTCCAATAATGATATGTGTGAAATTGTGGACTTATGCTCCTTCATAATATGGAAATCAGTTTCCTTTATTGAGGCAATTTAAGGAACTTAACTGTTTCATATATTTTTTATTTATTTATTTATTTATTTTTTAACACGATTTTATTAGCTTCACCTGTGTGTATGTTTGTATGTATCAATGTATGTTTGTAACCGCTTTGGGGACAAACAAAAAATCGATATTGTAAAAAAAAAAAAAAAGACTTTCCCTACGTGGACGCTGTGGCTGTGAGGTAAAGCTCCGCGCTACAAACCTAATGGTCTAGCGTTCGAGCCCAGTCAGGGGAGATTTTTTTTTAAATGGTTTTTGTTTAATTCTAAATTATTTTAATTAAATATTTAAATGTATGTAAATATTATGGTGTGTCACTCACACGATTTTCTCTTACACTGCATTTTAATACAAAAATAGATATTTTGTGCTTTTTAGTTCACATTTCTATAAAAGCGTGTTCTTTAATTTTTTTAAACTATAATATTATTATAATTTGTATTTTATTAAATGTAACAGGTATTTCTTACAAAATTTTTATATTTTTATTTATTGAATCGTTATCATTTTAAAGGGCACCTGTGGTTATATTAAGCACAAATAAACATTTCTTAGTTGCTTTGCTAACTATATTAATTTGTACTCTGCTATTACCTCTATTTTCAAAAACTGTATATATATATATATATATATATATATATATATATATATATATATATATATATATATATATATATATATATATATATATTATTTTAGAAATATATTTATATCAAAATATAGCACTTATTGTTTTATGGATGAAAAAGTTTGGGAATAAAAGGGCTAAAACTCTAACCCGTAACTTTGGCTTACTGGTGAAGAAAACTATTAATATCTCGACTAACATATTTTCTAGATGCAGAAATACATACGCAGAAATCCAGATATATTGAAGCCAGATTTTTTAAGATTGCAGCAATCTTAAAAATATAGTTATGTTGTGAATAAAAAAAAGGTCTAAAATGTCTTTTGTTTGATAGAATTCATCAATTAATCTAAGAGAGGGACTACTTTTACTATTTGTTAAAACCAGTCACAAGATGATTTGCTACATACTGTCAGATTTTTTAATTGAATATAACCGGTAAAGTTAATCGTTCGATCGTAGATAATCATTTGTGAGTTACAAGGTCATCCAAATTTTTCAAAACGCTTTATAAGAATAAGAGTAAGCAAAGAAAATCTTTCGGTAATTTCTGTAATTTTTTCATTAATTCCTAGTATATTCATCGATAATATTTGACATTGCTTGTTTTTCATTTAAAAATAAATGCGCAATTTCTGTCATAAATTAAAAGTTAAATTTATTGATTTTCATTGATTATGGGGAAAAAAAATTACACTAACTTTGAAATTTATTAAATAACGATAAATATAAAAAAAAAAAAAACTATTTAAACTTTTAATTACGCAAGTAATACATGCAATTACATGCTCAAAAACACTTCTTTCGAAAAATGGAACTTTTACTCAAAATTATTCGTCCAGCTTTTTGTCTGCCTAGATTATGAGATTTTAGATAATTAAAATTTTGTTGTAAGTTTGTCTTTGATAGAGAATATTATGCACTCTCTGAAAGTCGGATGACAACTTAGTAATATAAAGTAATTCAAGTTTAAACTCAAAACTTTATAAAACAATCAATAAATATCTTACCTGAATTAGGCTCTCCTGGCTTCATGTTGGGTCTGTCTGACGCTGCTCCATCTTCAGCTCGTACCAGAATAGCATACGCTTGCTTCTCTTCTCTGTCGAATTCTACTCTAGTATAAATTTCACCAGTCTCACGGTCAATGCTGAAGAATTTATCACCTTGATCTTTCGATTCGATAGCATAATAGACCTAAAATAAAAGAAAAAAAAAATCATTTCAATGAAATGAAGCATTAGAAAAAGCTGTCAAATAGCAGATTTTTATAGATAATACGTTAGAGTATTTTAGTATACTTCGAAATATATTTGTTACGCACGAAAGTAACAAAAACTTGATAATTCTTAATTTATAATTTTCTATTATTTATATTTTCTAAATTTGTAAATTCCACTTGAATAAGCTTTCTGAATTTGCACATTTAAAAAAAAAAAAATATGTTTTCTGAACTTGTGAATTCCAAAAATTTACGATTTACTTTTTCAAAATTTGCGAAAAAAATATCTTTGTAAATTACGAATTCTGTTTGCATATGATCTTACTATCGTAATTTATAAATTCCTCCAAATTTTGTTAATTTCGTTTTTTTTTTTTTTTTGTCATCATTCAAAAAAATAACATATTTTCGTAAATTAAATAGTCTACTTGTCTGTAACTTACTGTTTTTTTTTTTTTTTTTTTTTTTTTTTCATGTAAATATAAACTTAGAGAGAAGAATTTCTGTTTCTAGACGATAATTTTCATTTAAATAAGAAATATTATTGGTATTTTATTTTAATACTTTCAGCCGAGAAATTTAAATTCTCTACTTCATTAGTTATCATTCTTAAAATTCCATTAAAGATACGCAGTTACGAAGCTACGATAAAAGGATTACCTCATAAAACTTAATGGCCGCGTAATACTGTTATGCAGATCCTTCTTAGTTAAAATGTTTCAAAAGTATATGTAAGGCTAAATAATGTTAAAAGAGGATTAAGTTCAACTATACTTAGAGGTTTCGATACGGAAATACATTAATATTGCTCGTTCAACCTAGATAATAAACATTCTGATATCCGATGCAGTGGCCATAAAACGAAAGAATAGAGAAGTTCCATTCATTGTTTATTTAAATATGATTCTAATGTAAGAGATAAAAGTCTAGATTTATAGGCACTCTATCTTTTCATTGAAGAAACTGAACCCATTTTCATCTATATTTCTATAGAGTAAAGCCTTATTTCCCTTTTTGTTTGTATTTGTTTTGATAAAGAGATCTAGAGCATAAAATAATTTAAAGTCTCAATATTAATTGGAGAAGATATTTTATACATAAAATAAAAATAATAACTTTATTAGTAGTGAGCATGTTAAAATATTCTTAAATTTTTTATTCAATAAAATTGCGCAATTTAAAAAAAGCTCTAAGCGTAAAATAATTCAGGAATTACATATTACTTAGAGAAAATTTTTATTGTTTTTAGCAATTTCTTTTATAAAACTGATGATTAAATCAGACATAAACTTTAAAATAACTAACATAAATAATTATTTTGTATAAATAACTAAAATTCCATGCCCAAAAACGTATTCAAGGATCCAAGACTCTCTTTAAACACGTATGACCAACAGCCAAGTGGTTCTGCTTTTAAAACTGGTAGATGGAAGGTGCCAAGTTCGAAAACAGGTCTCGCACGTTCACAAATTCATTTTGAGTTTTCCATGATTTTCTTCAAAACTAGCATAAATACACGCTAGGACTCCTTAAAAAGACCTCCGTGGAAGCTGCACAACCCAAAACTAGGACCCTTGCGTAGTCAATTGGTCTTATCCCAAACAATAACACTTCCCCTTAAATACAAGTAAACGTCACAAAACGAATTATTTTAGGTGAACATAAGCGTTAGCATTTTAAAGAAATCTCCATGAAGGAATATGGCCTCTCTATAAGTTGAGAACTGCATTGGATTCTGTTTACGTCAATATTTCAGCATTTCTGGAAATTATAATGGGAATTTTTTGTTCTCAACGAACATGTTTAAAGTATTCAACTGGTAACATTATCATTATTCTATCTTGAAAACTCTCAGTTTTGTACCTATGTGCTCAGAAAAACTTATCTAAAATTTCAGTTCTTTTATTATTTTTCCACTGTGCTACTTATGTGAAAGATTCTTGTCAGTGCTTAGGCAGTGCTCTGACCTATCAATTCAAAAATAAAACTCTATAAAACTGTTTTAATAGTAGAAAAATAAATCATAATACTACACTGAAGAGCCAAATAAACTGTTACACTTGGTGACAAGTGGACATCACTAAAGTCAAAAGAGTATTTCTGGGGCCACTCCGTAGCAAATCTCGACATGTGAGGTGTCGCAATGTCACCTCTGTTTTTTAGGAATGGCCCCCTATTTTTATAATTTTTTCGGTGATTTTATGGCTATAAATTTGATTTTTAGGGAGTTGGGGGAGGATTATTTTAACTGATAAATATCTTCTGAGGGGCTACAGACTTGGAAAATTCTAAAACATGAACCTCTGCGTCAAGGAGAAAATTTGCGGGGGGATTTGCCACTGCAATTATATATTAAGTTTCTTATAATTTTTTTTAAGTATTAGTAATGTTATTTATAAAACATTATTTATATATATATATATATATATACATTGTTTTTACGTGTTAAATTATATTTTTTTCATTGTCCAAATCAATTTCCTGGCCATAAAATTACCGAACAGTGATAAAAATTGGGGGAGGAGGTAGTGTCCCGAGAAAACGGTCGATAACTGAGCAAAATGGCTGTCGTATTCGGATTCATGAGGTCATTTAGAAGACTGAAGTGGGACATTGAAAACCGAAATGAGATCCTATATCTGTATCTCAAAAACGTTTCTAACAATTTTCTATATAAGCACCTTTTTAGATGTATTTTCGTGTGCATTAGTTGGTTAGTTCAGGAAAACTGATAGACGTCTTGTATAGGTCGATTTTAAGCTTCACATGTGCGTTCATTTAAAAATGACCCTAACGATTTTCTTCAATTTTTTTAGATGTCCTTTATCATGTATTACTTGGTTACCATAGGAAAACTGACAGGCGTCCTGATTAGATAGGTCAGTTATAGATCTCGGAAATGAGTGTTTCAAAAAATGACTCTAATGATTTGCTTTAGATCTCTTTTATATGTCTTTACGACGTATTAATACATACGTCATAAAAATGTTTTTTCTTTAATCTGTTAAATCCTTTTTTTTTTTTTTTCTGACCACGCAATTTTTAGAAAACCTATTAGTATGTGTTGTAGTAGGTAATGGAACTCCTGTGATTGTTACAAGCCAGATTTTTTATTTATTGCATCTCTCATTTATATAATTATTTCAGATAAAAAATATTTCAGCAACATAAATAAATTTTCTGTTTATAAAATTTCATTAGACAGATTATCTGAGCAACTTTAAGCTTTACAAATTAATCATGCCTCAATTTTCAGCTTTTACTAAAAATAGACTATTTTAAATTCATAGGTCAGATTTTAAATAAATGCAATAACCCACCTTTTCATAAGGTTTTACAATTTAATAATAAAATTAGAGAGAAATCGAAAATTCAGCAAAATAAAGTCATTAATAATTAATGTAATATGTAATTTACTCTCAAACTTTTGAATTAGGTTCATTCCAAATGAGAAATTCGATTGCCTTTGTGAAATCATTTTCTATAATGATTCAAATTCAATATTTAATAATTTCCGTATCTTCATTTCTACTTCAGTATGTGATTTAGCAAAACACTTCAGTGTCACGTATTTCAAAGATTAAAATAGAAAACTACTTTCTATTCAAAAATTTGGTACGAATAAACACAAATATTATTGCTTTAATTTAAAGTTTACTTAAAAGTATTCAACAGAATTTCATAGAAACGAGAATCATTTTTGAATCAATGATTGCTATGCAGTTGCAATAAAAACTAAATTTTGAAACATTTGCGAAACATTTACTTGTATGATGTTGAAAATTGTTTTGAAAATGATAATAGAGAATTAGTTTTTAACTAAATTTTCAAAGCTCTAAAAATTTAAGAATTGAAGTTTCTATCTAGAAATATACTAATACTAATAATGATAATATAATGCTGCTTTATAATATAATTAATCTTTACTGAGAAAAAATTCTGTAACTGACATCTAGAATCTAAATTGTGACTCTAGAAAAGATAGTTTCATGTCATCCTTAAATTCTAGTCCCTTTTGAAAGCGAGTTCTAGAAACCCCTATTAGAATTCTAGAGCGTTTGTCTATATTATCGAGGTCAAACCTATTTGAACATATCTCCAAATAAATGCGCACACACACACACCGAAAAAAATATATTCCGCTTTCATCTAGAACGAATAGGTGGTTCTTTTCTAAATCCCTAAACTAGAAATAGAGATTTCCGAGCTACGACTATAAGGCACGCCAATACACTAAGAAACAATTCTATAACTGACATCTAGAATCTAAATTGTGGCTCTAGAAAAAATAGTTCCATGTCATCCTTATAAATTTCTTATAAAAAAATTTCTAGTCCCCTTCGAAAGCGAATTCTAGAGACCTCTATTGGAATTCTTGAGCGTTTGCCTATACTATCGAGGACAAACATGTTTGGAAATATCTCCAAATAAATGTAAATTCAAGAGGCAGGTTTCAGCAGCTATAATCTTGGTTTATGACCCAATTTTAGAAAATCAAGCGAGAATTTCTCGCAATACAAAAAATTCAGAATATTGTTTCACCATCTAGAAATGTGTAGATTAGAAATTCACGACCATTTCGTCTGTTCAGTTTATTAGCGTGCCTTAAGCGCATAGCTCGGAAATTTATCTTTCTAGTTTAAGGATTTAGAAAATGACCGTTTATTCATTCTAGATGATGGCGGTATATATATATATTTTCGCAGTGCAAGAGGCGGGTTTCAGCAACTATAATCTTCATTTATGACCCAATTCTAGAAAATCAAGCGAGAATTTCTCGCAATACAAAATATTCAGAATATTGTTTTACCATCTAGAAATGTGTAGACTAGAAATTCTCGATCATTTTGTCTATTCAGTTTATTGGTGTGCCTTATGTGCATAGCTTTAAATCTATATTTCTAGTTTAGGGATTTAGAAAATAACCACTTATTCATTCTAGATGGAAGCGGTGCATTTTTTTCCCCCTCAGTGTAGCATCTATAAATAAAAGGATTTTAAAAAAGAATATTTAAAGAAACAAAAATCATTTGATTAACAACATCTCACAACAATTCTAAAATAATTACAAATATAATGGTAATAATAATTTCTTCAATAACATAGTGTCTGTTATTTTTTAGCATTTACATTTACCTTTTATTGAAATTTTAATGACAAGAAAACAGAAGTTACGAAAAGCAAATTTAAAATAAATAAATAAATAAAATTTCATTCGATCAGCAGTATTTGACAAAGCCTCTGATAAAAAAACAAATTAAAAGTAACAGCTAGTATCAGTACCTTTCTATAGCTATCAAATTTACTTGCTTATCACTAGAAAGTTTTAATATTATCTGCTTGTTTGTTCGTGTATTAATTTTCTAAAAATCTAAACAATGTGTTAATTTCTAATATCTTTTCAGTGGGAAAAAAAAATTCAACGTCTGCATTGTTTACTAAAAATCTAAAAGGAATATTAGTAATTCGATGCCGCTTTTGTGATTTCAGGATATTTAATTAAATTTTTCACAAATCGAATATTGCAATATAAGTGATGTTTCATTTTTTTAAATGGCAACATGTAAGATTTTAGTTTTTTTGTTGAATATATTTAACGATAAATTTTTACATTATCTTGTAAATGAATGTGTTAATAATTAAATATATATATATATACTTAATAAACGAAATCATACAACATATGATGATTAATATCTTGCTTAGTAAGCAGACAGAAATAAAACTTTTTTCTATTATTATTATTTACGGTGCATTTATAAGAACAATTATTGTTAACATTGTATAAAGTTTATACTTATGCCAAAGTCTGGAAAAAGTAATGTTCTCTAAAACATTAATGATGAAGTAAATTTTGAATAAACATTTTTCTGAAAAAGAAAAAAAAAGTGCAAATTACGGCAACTTTTTAAACAATATTTTGTTTCTAAGCATATTTAACAACATGGAAAACAGCCTTGATTGTTGCAGATATGAACAGCTAATGTATGTTTATAAGTATCCACTTTAAAACTATTTTTGCGTATTATATCATGCCCAATTAATTTTTGGCAAATGTTGCTAAATAATTATTACTAGAGTAACTGAGTGTAAGCAAAATAATGTAATTCCACATTATCTTACAATCTTACAAATACTTAAATACGAAAATGTTAGAAAATATAACAAAAAGTTTTTTTTTTTTTTTTTCACAGTCTATTATTTAATAAACTTTTTATGTTATTATTTTTGTATAAACCCAACATTTGTCGTATATGTATATATGTATATATGTGTGTGTAAATATATTTATAAATATACAGGGTGATTATTAATAAAATGACTATATTCAATCTGCTCATGTATACATAATCACAAACATATATACATATATACATATGTGCATATATTATTTTTATATTTACACTGTAATCGTCATAAAATTAAAAAAAAAAAATTAATTGTTTAATGCAATAAAATAATTGATTATAGAATAAAAATTGGTTTCATACCAGAAGAAATAAATGGAGTGAAAGTTGATATATGTGTGTGAAACACTTAAAATGGTATACTAAGTTTAAAACCGGTTTTTGTACAATTTTAATTTTTCCTAGACTCACACAAACTACCTCTAACATAAAAAACAATTTTAAGTTATTATGTGTAATTATAATAATAACAATAAATCATGTGCATGCCATTTAATGCGCATGTTATTTTTTAAACTGTAACAGTATTTTAACAATTTCACTATTATACTAGTACATAGTGGACTTGTATACCTATGGAATTAAAAGGTCTAAATTATATATATATATATATATATATATATATATATATATATATATATATATATATATGAGGAGGGGGTTGTATTAACATAAATATGTATTATACAGATCGCAAGAAAAGTACTTAAATTTAGTCCAAATTTCAATGTAACATGAAATGACTGGCTGCATATGATTGTGACGTCATTAAAAATCTATGGAACAAGAAGACAGATTACAAAGCTGTTTTGTGTGGGAAAAAAAAAAAAAAAAAAAAAAAAAAACTATATTTCTAAAAATTATACTTTACTTATAACTGACAAAGACACATCGTTAAATTAAAGACAATAACTATATTTTAAATACGAGAGCTATATTTTAATTACGCTTAGTGTAAATTAGGCTTTCAAACACCACTATTTTTTTAATATAATTGATTCATAATTAAATTACAGAATTTCTCTTTTAAATAAATAAATAAATCTTGATAAAGATAATCATGACAAAGCATTCTAGCTTTAATCAGGATCTGCCTTTGCCAATTGCAGCTCGAGATTATACTAAGGTTTTCAAGTAGCTTACATGCAAAAATTACTAATTTTTTTTTTTCCCTGACATTTATGTTTTGAAAAATGTTTATGTACCATCTTAAATTTAATTTAATTATCTCAACTAACTTATATAATGTAACCTATAAAACTCTTTATATAGGCATTTTTCTCCAAAAGTTGTGGTTCAAAAAGATTTTTTTTTTAGCCTTTTAGATTGTACTTTGAAGGAGGTTTATAGGCATCCTAATACTCTCATCTAATAAATTCCATTGCCAACTATACAATGATTAAAACAATTTAAAACTTGGAATCATAGTATTCTAATACGCTCTGCATTATTTAATGTTTGTAATTTTTAATTCCATTACCCGACTACCATAGATAATGGAAGTATTGTATTTGATCCAATAGTTCGATATCGAGTTTTTACCTGATTTACACGTTTTAAGGTCTCCTGAGTCCAAAAAAGTAGTTTTTGGCAATTGGTCAGTGCGTATGTATGTAAGTGTGTATGTATATGGGGAATCTTTTGGCTATAATATCTCCGAAACTAAAAAATATAGAACTACGAAACGTCAGATTTGAGAAATGTCTAGTGTACAGATAAATTTTCCAAATATTGGTAAAAATTAGAAAATCGGAAGAAGTTCATATCTGAAAAACGGCAGTGACGATTTTCTTTAAAGTTGCTATATAAACACTTTATTAGATGTCCCTTCGAATGATATAGTTGATTAGTTCAGGAAAATTGATAGGCATCCTGTATATATAGTTCAATTTCAGGTCTCGCAAGTGCGTTCCTTTAAAAACGGCTGTACGTATTTTTTTTTTTTTTTTTTTTAAACATGGTCATATTAACTCCCTTTTAAATATCCCTTTGTATGTAATTATTGTTAATTGAGTATGCGAAGTTTTGGTAAAAGTTGGCATATCAAAAACGGCTCTAACGATTTTCTAGAAAATCGTTACATAAATCCATTTTAGATACCCTTCCTCATGTATTATGTGGTTATTACAGAAAAATTAAAAGCCACCATGCTTAGGTAGGTTAGTTTTAGATCTCGGAATTTGATGTTTCAAATAATAACTCTACCATTTTTATTTTTTTTTTCCTTATTTTTTAACTCACTATAAAAATTTTGTTTTATATGTCTTTATACACGTTTCGAGTTTCTCTTACTTGAAAAATTTTAGCTTTCTACTTCGTTAGGTCAATTTTATGTCCTCTAATCACATTATCTCCGAAAATGCATATAATACGTGTAATAGTGGGTAATGGAAGTCGTATGGTTGTTTCACACCAGACTTTTTATACATCTTATATTCTGCTCTAAGATGTAAATATGAAAGGTAAATTTTGAATGCAAATACACTTAACTCTTTATTACTTTTTACAAAATTGGATCTGTCATAAAATTATATTGAATCAACTAAAAAAAAAAGAAAAGAAAACACGAAATAAAAAAAAACAGTGGCGGCTCGTGCACCGAAAAATGGTGAAGAGGCACGCTGTATTTTACGCTGTATTCATTTATAGAATATAAATTTACATTTAAATAAGTATTTTTAATTAATTTTAGCTAAGACCATGCTTAATAAAAATTATGATTGAAAATACTTAAATATTATTTCTGAGCTCTTCACCTATTTTCGGTTGACGAGCCGCCGCTGAAAAAAAAGACTTAAAAACTGCAATACAAAAGAAAAAAAAAAAAAAAAATAATTTTCTTCTGTATTTTCAAAGTAGTTTATATATATTTATCATAGCGTCAACTTCTATGATCATTCTTCAAAAATGTGAAATTCTAATCTTTAATATGTTTAGATATATTTTTTTTTTTTTTTTTTTCCCCAAGGAACTTTATTTATTTTTGACCAAAAGAAATTATTTTGATTAATCAAATTTATCAGAATATCTACTCCATTACGCTCCGTATCCGTTCCCATTTCTAATGTACAAATAATAATAATAATAATAATAATAATAATAATAATAATAAAAGTTATTCGAAATGCAAAAAAGTGTACGATTTTTTAATAAATTTAATTGGATGAAAATGTTTTTTTAGACAGAAAAAACCTAAAATTACTTGAAAAATATATTATCGATTTATCTGAACATGTTTAAAATTGGAATCCGAATATTTTTGAAGAATGATTCACATAATTGTTATACAGTTTAGAAATATAGTATTAAAATCGTGAAATGATTATATATATATATATAAATATTTTTTTTTTTTTTTTTCCTGGAGAAAACTTGAATTCTATTTATCTATAGACGAAAGAGATACATTTTACTTAATAACTAGATTATTTTTAAATATTTTTTATTCTTATTAATTTGCTCTATAATTAAGATCTATCAGTTTTAATGCAATCGCAACATATCGATTAAGCAAAAATACAAAATTTATTCGCTAATAAAATTCATATGAAAATATTAAAATATATTAATACAAAAAAGCATTAATTTACTTTTATTTCAAATTTTATTCATTATTTAAAAATATATAACTTAATGAATACATATTTTTAAAATTATATGCTCACATTATTACACAATTAAAGCATTTATTAATTTGGAAATTAAAGAAAAAACGATTTATGATTAATTTTTCTCCGCAAAAAATTTTGAATTATTCTGAATTTTTAAAAGCATATTACAATTTTAAAACATATAATAGTTATTTTATCTTCCCACAAACAAGTTATATTTATTAATGAAGACTAACAATGCAATAAAATAATTTTAGAATTAAAATACCAGAAATTATTTCAAACGCCATAATTCCTATTAAAAAAAAAAAAAAAAAAATCTTTAAATGCATGCGACATTAACATTTAAATGAGTAATGCTATATTTTCAGATTAAATTAATATCCTTTTTAACTAAAAAATTCATATTTCAATTAATTTATCCTATGTAACTACACCTGCATCGTGTTATTAACGACCATCCATATTTTAAAATTAATTGAATTTTTCCTTGATAAATTATAAAGTTTCATCAAATTTTAAAAAATATATATATTTCTTAGTCGTTTAATTTTAAAAGTAAAAATAATTAGTTTTTCGGAGTTTACATTCACGCTTTCTTAGACAAAAAAAAAAAAAAAAAAAAAATGCTTTTGCAATTTGATAAAATAGGATCGTTAATTTTTAAAAAGAAAATTAATTTACATATTGTTATTTTTAGCATTTAATAGGGCTTTTTCCGTTTAATAGAATAAGGGTTTTAATCTATCTTATATTAAAATTTCTAAAAAAAATATAATATCTAGAAAGCTTGTTACACTTTATATTATTTGAAAATATAATTTAAAAAGTATTCGTGTACATTTATTCTCCTAAAAACTTCCTTCATTTAACTGCTTTCTGTAACATATTAAAATGATTTGTAATTTTTTTCCCCCCAGTATTTAAAAATAAGTTGGATGTAGTGTATTGAGATGAGTATATAAATTAAAAATAAATAATTTATAAATTCTTGTAATTCATGCAACTAAAGTTTCTTTAATACTAGTAATTATTTTTAAGGCAAATAATATGAAAAATGAAAGTTATTTTGACCGATAAGAATTCTAAATTTTTACAAAAAAAAAATTATTCCAGAGAAAAACCACAATATTTTTTGTAGTTTTTGTTTGTTTTCCATTCCAGTGGATAGCAAATATTGAAATGTAACCGAACGGGAATTTTCAATGTATTAGTAAGCGGGAGCGTGTTATTTATATTTTTAAAATTGTGAGAATAAAGGCTTAACCGGATGCTTACTTTTTTTTTTTTTTTTTTTCTTTAACTTTTTTATATATATACAGTAACCGCCGATTAATAAATTCACTGCTTAATAAAATCATCCGCTTTATCTGATCAAATTGCCAGGACCGGAACCAAATCAATACAGACTACTTTTAAAGTCGCCACTTAATAAAATCAACATCGCCGGTTAATAAATTCAAAAATACCTCCTCAGCAGCCAAAAATATCATTTATGCACACTAAAAAAGTTTTTATTTACATTGTGATTTTTTTTTTTCTTTTGAAATAGAAAAAGAAATTAAAGCACAACAAACCCTCCGTTATCGCTCATTGCCGGATATTTTACACTTGAAGCACAGTTACAAATTAAACACGGCCCATAACTTATCTCCATAACAATTTAAAGGAACGTATTCTTCAAAGAGCAGTAATAAAATACGAATTTGATTTGAAAGGATTTTTTTTTTTTTCTAACTAGTAAAAAGCAATTTCTATTTCTTTTTTTTTTTTAAATTACTTTATGTCACGAGGTTTAAACGGAAAGTTTTTAAATTTATAAGAACAGCGGGAACTTTGGTAAAGTAATGATGATTTTCCGCTAACGAAAGTGCATGGGAACTTGGAATGCGTTTAATTTACTTATATCGAAGAAACAATTACTTAATTACCTACCAAAAATTAATTAATATTGTTTACTAATTCCATTGTTCGTTACTTTCTGCAGTTTCTTTCGAGATTCAGGGAAGTAATACCTTTTCCTTAAGGGCAGGAACATTCGCTGGGTATAAAAATCAGCCGCTTAATAAAATCACTTTGGCTGAGAACGAATGTGATTTTAATAAGCGGCGGGAACTGTATATATATATATATATATATATATGTATCAGAAAGTAGTGGATCCGTGAAAAATTTCGAGCTCCAGTTTCCGATAGATCTACACATTTTGGGATGTCCTGAACACGATTTGACTGTTTTTAGAAAACGTCTGTCTGTGTGTGTGCATCATAAATTTTGTGGACACTCTATCTCACTAACCAATGAACGAAATTTAAGCGAACTTGGTATTTAGTTGGATCCTGACCTAAATTGGTTCTCATTAGATTTGGGGATCAATCGCTCAACAGGTGGTGCTGTGATACCATTTTTTCTAAATTTTTAACATGGCACTATAGGACAAAATTTCGAAAAAAAAAAAAAAAAAAGAAAAGAAAAGAAAAGAAAAGACGTACATAATGAAAGTTCTTTTTAACGTGTGATTGTAAAATTAATTATGAATTATTGATAGTAGTAGTAGTAAATTAGAAAAAAAAAGTTTGTGCATGAAGGAGTAACGCCTCCTCCCGTGGGGGGGGGGGGTTCTGGGGAGGAATGAATTTTCAATATGGATATATTTCGAAAGAACTCGTCTGTATCTTTAAAACAAATGAATAAACCATAGATCTGTGACAAATTAAAATAAAGTTATATATATATATATATATAAGAGAGAGAGAGAGAGAGAGAGAGATTTTCTATTTTTGAGCGAAAATAAAAATCACAAAAAAATCGCATTTTTTCTGATGTTGACACCAAAATTGACTTTCTTTCAAGAAATTAAAACTTTTTCACACACCATAAATTTTAAATCATCACAACCGGTTTCGAAAGGACGTAGCCTTTCTTCATCAGATGTAAACACGTGCAACTGCCTTGGAGGCAAAAGCAAGACAGTCTTGCTTTTGCCTCCAAGGCAGTTGCACGTGTTTGCACCTGATGAAGAAAGGCTACGTCCTTTCGAAACCGGTTGTGATGATTTAAAATTTATGGTGTGTGAAGAAGTTTTAATTTCTTGCTATTGTCTGTACGCCAGTTTTTTGAATTTATTTTTGGTGACTTTCTTTCGACATTTAGTATTATAATTCTATGAGATAAAAATCGTGCGCGTTGATTATGGAAAATTATTTTAATAAATAATAATTTAATAAATAATTTGTACTGCAAGAATTTGCGTAAATTTATATAGAAGGAAGTCTTGTGGCAACTATAGCATACTAGTATTTTTTTTTTTTTTCTTTTTTTCAAAAATCCTAAATTTTATTATTTTTATCATAAATTTTTACATTTTTATCGTAATAATCTTTTTAAAAAATTATCCAGGAGGTATTAGAATGTATATCAGAGAATATACGATTGGCATGCTTATTTTATAGTAATATGTAAGTAATAAATGTTTTACAGCTGAAAATTTGCTTAAAAAATAACAGGCTTCCCGGTTATTATTATTTTTTTTTCTGTATATATAACTTTTCACAGTTTTATTTTTACTTTCTGAAGATACATATGTGAGGAAAGTATTGTAGTCATGACAAAACTTCGACTTTGAGATTTTGGTATTTCTATACGTTTTGAGATCCCCTGGATGCATTTTTGCTATTTTTAGGTTGATGTATGTACACGTGTGTGTACGTGTGTGAGTGAACACGATAGCGTTAAACGCTTTGTTCGAATGAGCTGAAAGTTGGTACATATGTTATAGGTCACCGTAGCACGAACCCTATTGATTTTGGTGAATCTAGTATTTACAGATTTTTCACTGGGACACAAAGAAAAATTCTTTATCATTATGGCCTATGAGCTCAAATTATTTTAAGTACGATAGCATCTAAATACATTATTCGAATGAACTGAAAATTTATATGCATGTTATACATCTTCGTCGCCCACACTATATAGATTTTGGTGAATCTAACACTTATAGTTTTTTTTACAGGGGCAGAAATTAAATTTTTTTTTTATTATTATGGCTTACAGGCTCAAATTATTTAAAGTGCAATAGCGTCTAAATGCCTCATCCGATTGAGCTGAAAATTTACGTACATTTTGTAAGTCACTGTCGCACGAATTGTATAGATGTAGGTGAATCTAGCACTTATAGATTTTTACAGGGATACAACAAAATATTCTTTATCATTATGATCTCTATGGGCTCAAATTATTTAAAGTGCAATAGCATAAAATTAAACAACATACTAATGGGAGAAAAATACTCAAACATCCTATTATAATTTTCACTTTTGTTTATTTAACGACTTTTCTCACTTTAATTTATTTACAAAATCTTTAATTATTTAATGTTCGAAAAGTCGAGTGGAGTCACTCCATTTTTTAACTGTAGCAAGACTCCAAAATATATATTCAAAGTACTGATGGAACTTCGTTGGACGAGGAAATCGTTATCTGATGACTGAATGGCTATCGCTCTGGTTTTCAGTAAAAAGATGCCGGATTTGAGAAATCCTTTCAGGTATGGATATTCGTAATAGTGGTTCGAAATCCATATTAAGCAGTTTATCCTTGTCTAATTAGCCCTGGTGTACAAAACAATGACCATATTGCGAGAAAATAAACAAAACCAAACTGTGGCTGGCTGGTGAGTCAATGAAATTATTTTATTTAAATTGAGTTTTGATTCGTTGCTTCAAATCTTCCGAAGCAATAACACCTCAAACTATAATACCTTTTGTTTGTTCCACTATTACCGTTTTTCAATTTTTCTGTTGGTTAATCCCCCACATTCCACCAAACGTTATTGGTTGATTAAACGGTCGTAAAATGCGACTCTTTTCTTACATATTTGAGTACTTTCGTTTTATTTTCTTTATATACTGATGATGGGGCGTTAAATGCTACCGAAACAGCTGCCTGCTAGTTAATTATTACCTTTGACGTTCAAGACGTTGTTTATTATCATTGTGTTTATTTATCTTCTGTCAATATCCTTTAACGTTTTCATTTCCTTATTTTTAATTATATTAGATATAAGTTTGAATTACCTTAAACTCATTACAAGGTCCTCAGACTGATCTATCATTTTTTTTTTCTTTAATGTTCTTAATACTGCAAGCGTTGACTATCAAGAAGCGAACTTTAAAAGTGTTAACAAACCACTAGATAAAGCACTAGTCAACAGAGCTGTCTAATATAATCTCGGTACCAAAAGTGGACATTCCGGAAAACGCTATACGCTAACATAAAAAACTAAGCAAAAGAAATGAACTCTGCAAAAGTATTTTAGTCATATAAAAGCAGAAAGTAAAGAAATCAGTTCAAAATAATCGCATCCAAAGCAAACAAAATTTGGCTTACTTTATTCAAAACTGCAAGAGATGACGATAAAAAAAAATAAATAAATAAAATAAGAGTTAGTCCTATTTAATTAAATTGATCTTATTCTAAAACTGGTGGCTTGAAATCGTTCTGATTCAAGACATAAATTATAGAGTGTTGTACCACCAACCTGTCTCAAAATAATCACATTCAAAGCAAACAATGTTTGGCTTACTTTATTTATATCTTCAAGTTGTAACAAAAAACATAAATAAATAAATAAAAATAAAATAAGGTAACCTTATATCAGTTATATTGATCTTATTCTAAAACTAATGGCTTGAAATCTTTGTAATTAAAGTTATGAATTGAAGACCGTTATAACACCTCTCTAGCTGAAAATAATCACATCCAAAGCAAACAAAACTTGGCTTACTTTAATCAAAATTAAAAGAAATGACGATTAAAAATAATAATAATAAATATAAAATAAGGTAGATTTATAGCAGTAAAATTGATCTCAATCTAAAACTGACAGCTTGAAATTATTGTAATTCAAGATATGAATTGTAAAGTTATAACACTTTACAATTCATATCTTGAATTACAATAATTTCAAGCAGTCAGTTTTATCATCTAGTTCAGAATAATCACATCCAAAGTGAACAAATTTTGACTTACTTTATTCAAAGCTACAAAAAATCTGCAACAATAAAATTGGGGAGGGGGGGAGGGTAACCCTATGTTAGTTGAATTGATCTCATTCCAAAATTGACGGCTCGAAATCTTTTTAATTCCAATTATGAATTGTAAAGCGTTGTGACACCAACCCATATCATGATACAATACTGTGCACGAGATAAAAGCTTATTTTAGAGATTAAAATCTTAAACGTGCACGACTAGTACATTTTTACTGTTAATACACTTACCTTACTTATTTTTATTCACAAGTTGTATGAAGGAAAAGTAAACTATAGCATTAGTACAAAAATAAATTTAATTTTTAAATTACCCTAAAGTGTAGCTGTTACTGATTAAATAATGTGCCAATAATTTTAAATAAAAAACATCATTTTTTGATTTTTTAAGATTTCACTTTTCAGGGACAACTAACGGCTAATACTAATTAAAAATCATAATGTCAGTCATAAAACTAGCAAAACAAAAAAACTATAAAGTGTCTTTTAATATTCTTTACCATGAGTGAGATTTAGTCTTAAGTTTTTTTTTTTTTTTTTTTTTTTAATAGTCTTTTCATTTTTTATCTATATTTATATGGAAGTTTTAATGTTAAAATTTCTACTTAAACAATGACAAAAAAATACTTTGAAGTTACCTTAAAAAATAACTTTCAAAAAAAGTCTTTGAAAAAATTATCCTGCCTTTTATAAACAACAAAGAATATATTAAGTTTTTGTCATAAGCGTGACACGTTTAAGCATCTGATGTGTTTAAATTTTATTTTAAGATATAAAAAGAGAGATTGATGCAGTTCTCTAACTGAAAGCACCTTTAGTGCATTTTAGAAGTGATAATGACATTGTCCATAAAAAAATATAAAAAGGCATACGCTTTTCCGATTTTTTTTTTTTATTTTTTTCCTCAAAACTCTTTGCATTAAATTCATTTCATTATAATCAATATTGTTTTTATATAGCTTACTTATGAATAATTTTGAGGTTTTAAAATAATGAAAAGCTTTATAAAGAGGATCGCAAACAATCCCCTCTCCATTATCACTCTCTATCTCACTTTTTTTCCCTTCTTCTTTTTTCTGTATCGCAAGTGATTAAATGAAAAATTTTGTAAAATATTTATTATATTTTGTATGCGTGTGCATATGAAACAAAATGTCAATTTATGTAAGAAAAAAAAAAAAAGAAAATAGTATGATTTTCGAAACCTATTTAAATCTACATAATATGTATATATTTTCTAAAATAAATAAATAAATAAATGCAATTTAAACTAAAACTATACATAATCGCAGAGTATACTTAGATATGTACATGGATTAAAAAAGTTTTAACAAAAACAAATGTAACGGTACAATTTTAATTACCTACAACTCTGCATGAATGACCAAACAACTTATAAATAATCATGTCAATATACACGACAAAGAAGTGCAAGGTAAACTAAAAGTCCCTGACACATTTCAAACGTTAGTATAAAATCAAGCAAATGATGTGTGAGAATGCTATTTGTACTGCAAAGCTTCTTACGGTGAAAAGTTTGGTTTAAGTAAATAAAAAAATTAATTTCAAATTTTACTCTCAGATGGCGCAACTTGTTCTTACATTTAGTTAATATCACAACAGTGATATTGATAATATTTTAACGATACTTATTATACTGTTAAAAATAATAAATAATAAATAAACAAATATAAACAAAGCGGCAACCCACGTATTGCCGCTTGTTTTTCTGCACTTGTGCCTATTCTGTTCACCTGACGAACGGTCGTGTTTTATTTCGACACGAAACAGTTGTTGTGAGTTTTTTTTTTTTTAATGGCGTTTATTCAAAATCTTTTACTTATTACTGTAAATGTAGACTAATTTTGTTTTTATTCTAAAGATTATTTTTAAATCATTGTTAATCTAAATTAATCCATAGAACAATCTTTTGTTTGAATAATACGATTTGCTTTCTCCCTAATAAAATATATCGGACAGGCAGATTTCTTAAGCAAAAGTATACAGTTTCAGAAAATAACCTTTTCTTGGGCCACTAACACCAATCGATCACAATTTCCTACAGTAAAGGGTTTTATCTACTCCCTTAGGACTATAGTACGTTGCATTTGTAAATTAACAAAGCCCCATAAGATAACTGGATGAGACGGTACAATAATATTTCCCCGAAAGAAAAAAAACAAAGTCTGTTTTGTAATTAATTAATATTAAAATCGATATTAGATTTCATTACATTTCTTACATTGCTATAAAATAAATTACAGCTATATTGTTACCGTTACATTAAATATAGTTATATATCAAAGTAATTCATTTCTTTAAAAGAAATAATATTATCTAGCTTGTTAACAATTACTTTTGCTGTTTAATCAAAATTTATAATTAATTCTAGAGTGATAATGCAAATAATAAAATTTATTTCAATATTTAATTTTGATACATAATATTACTCTAATGATTAATTATATGAATACTAATCTAAAGTATATTTAGAAGCACAACAATTAGTATGTAAATAAGTTTCGTTCATGTACATTTGCTCTTTTAACAAATAAAGATTGATTAAATATCAAAAAATAAAAAAGTCGATATCCATAAAACAAAATTTTCAATACTGATTCAGTCCCCGAGTTCATATCACATTTTGTATGTTTCCTTTAAAATTTTAGTAACAAAAATTAACATTTAAAGTAAATATCAACTGAATGAGCTAAAAAAGAAAATATATGGAGAAATTTGTATTGGCATTTTGAAAATTAAATTAAATTTAAATATGGAGATTACCTTTGTAGGAAAAACTACAATTAGCGAATTAAAAATCAAGTAAAATGTAAATAAAAAATACGCTTTTTAACAGTAGAAGCTTTTTATTGTGAAGCCCTAAAAAGCGTAAAATAAAAATTTATTCTTGCAAAGACATTCTATAAAAAAATGAAAGTTTCAACACTAAGAAAGTTCTAAAGAAAGATAGATATTTCACTTTTGCAAAAGATGAAATTTTTTTTAATATTCAAAATATTGTAAAAAGTGTTCGAGACCATATTTCTTAGTTATTTGTTTTTGTATAAACATTCGTTAAGCAATAAATTTCAAAGGTCTCGAAAGCTTTTTAAAATAATTTGAATATTTAAAAAATTTCATCTCTTGCAAAAGTGAAATAGCTATCCTTCTCTAGAATTTTCTTAGTGTTGAAACTTTCATTTCTTTACAGCATGTCTTTGCTAGATTATTTTATTTTTTAATTTTTAGTTACAAGAAAAAAGCTTAAAAAAAAAAACATCAAACATTCTTATGATACTGTGTAGATATTGAAAGATTTTTTTTTTATCATTTCACACCTTTTCTATTAATTATTTCCAAAGTTTAACTAATCAGCTCTTGGAGGATCGAACCCACGACCATCACGTTATCAGTATGACACTCCATTCAAAAGTCATAGAACATTCCAGAAAAATCTAACAAATACATAAAAAAAAAAAAAAGAATATTGTTCTCGAATGCTTTTTAAAATATTTAAAAAATTTCATCTCTTGCAAAAATAAAATATCTATCTTTCTCTAGAATTGTGTTTAAACTTTCATTACTTTATAGTAGTCTTTGCAAGAATAAAGTTTTGATTTATGCTTTTTAGGGCTCCACAATAAAAAGCTTCTACTGGTTTAAAAAAAAAAAAAAAAAAAAATGTTTTTTACTTACATTTTTATTTTTTTGCTTTTTAGTTACAAGAAAAAGCTTCTAGAGAACTAATAAAAAATTCCTTTGATACTGTGTAGATATTGAAAGATTTTCTTTTATCAATTGACATTTTTGTATTAATTATCTCCAAAAATTAACTCATCAGCCATTGCGAGATCGAGTCCCCGACCATCGTGTTATCAGTATGACACTCTAACCAAAAGTCATAGAACATGCCTTAAAAATCTAACAAATACATATAAAAAAAGAATATTGTTCTCGAATGCTTTTTAAAATATTTTGAATAGTTAAGATTTTTCATCTCTTGTAAAAGTGAAGTATCTATATTTCTCGAACCCACGACCGTCCGTTGTCAATATGATGCACTAAACAACTGAGCTAACGAGTGATGAATTACATTTACATTAAAGGGAGTTTGCCTTGTTTTTTAGCGTGACACAAAGGCCCGATGAGAAAAATCCAATTTTAGTAAAAAGTTTCTAATAAATAAATAAATATATATATATATATATATATATATATATGATAAATATCTTAATAAACTTTAACCTTAATATTTTAGCATTTAATAGATACATGTCAATACCAACACAACAAAAATAAAAATAAAGCTGAAAATACATCAAAGAGTTGGTAAAAGCATATATCCACAAATAGCCAAATAAAATGATAATCATAAAGTTAATCAAAGTAATTAGATTAAAAACTGAAATAATACACATAAGAAAAAGCGCATATATATATTTACTTAATTATTACTTTGTTAATAACTAAAAAAGAGTTTCTTAAAAAACTCTTCAAAAATTCTTAGAGTACTGCGTAGACAATTAAAAATTTCCTTTTATCAACTGACACCTTTTCTATAAATTTTCCGCAAGATTTACCACATTGGCCCTTCGAGAATCGAACCCATGACCATTGCATTATCAGCATAACGCTCTAACCGACCGAACCAACGAGCGACGAAAACAATTGCTTACATTTCCTTTGAAGTGTAGTCGACTTGTTTTTTTTAGCGTGACACGAAGACGTGATGACACAATCTAATTTAAATAAAAAGCTTTTAAAAAGGAAATATAAAGTAATTCATTCCGCAACTTTTGTTTCTGGCATAAAGTTTTAAAAGGAAGAAGAAAGGAAATTGTATTTCATTCGTTTATTTTTTCGTACTGAGCATAAATTTATATGTATATATATATATAAACATATATGCCTATTGAGATCCATATTCTGTGTAAGGAAATTATTGTAATCATGAAAATTTTATTGTGAGTTATGGTGTATCTGTATGCTTTGAGATCGGTTGAACTCATTTTTGCTAATTTTACTGTTTCTTTTTCTTTCTTTCTTTTTTTTTTTTTTTTTTTTTTTTATGTGTGAATGTGTATACGCATGTGCACGTATATGTGCACGTGTATGTGCAAATGTATGTGCACGTGTATGTGTGTATATGTATATGAGCTAACACGATAGCATTTTAACGTTTTATTCGATTGAGCTATAAATTGATAGCTATGTTAAAAGTTACCGTCGCGCGAGTTGAATAGATTTGCATGAGTATAGGATTTATAGTTCTTTTACAGAGACTCAAAGAAGATTTTTAGTTTTTTTTTAATCATTACTGTTTATGGACTCAAATTATTTGAAGTGCACTAAAAAGTAAACTCTGCATTCGATTAAGATAATTTGGGTAGGCATGTTATATAGATCATCGTCACAAGAACTGTATAGATTTTTTATTAGTGCAAGATTCCTATGTATATTCTTTAAAAGGGAAACAAAATAGAATGTTTAGATATTGTGATCTATGTTATATCAAATTCCTTTAAATAACGCTAATCAAAACATAAATAAAAACTGATATGTTTTACATTAACTTGGTAATGTATGATTATTATGGGAAATGATGAGTTTCTTACTAATAGTTCTTTTACAAGGAAGCAGGAAGTGTTTTACATACATCATGTCCTACTGGTTCTGGTTTTGTGACTTCCATTAAATTATGTAAAAGAAACTGAGAGTGGTATATGCTTTACACCTTTCCAACAGAAAGTTTGTTATTGGAAATTTCGTGCTTACCATAGATATATACATATATATAGATATAGATATGTTTGTGTTTACATATTTTTTTTTACAGGAATAAATGAATAAAAGAATTTGGATACTTTATGGCCCATTGTACAAACATACGAACTGAACTTGGGGCGATATACTAAAACAGTCTATTTAACTTTTTTTTTTTTTTTTTTAATAATTGAATAATTTTCTGGACTAAATTTATTTGAATGTCTAAACAATACTAAATGTTCGGAAAGTCTAGAGGGGCCACACCAGAAATTTTCAACTTTTGCATTCATCGATTTTCAGTGGTTCAAAAACTAATATAACTATTAGGTTTTACGATTTCTCCAGATTTTGAATTGTTTATTTTATTTATTGTTATTATTATTATTATTATTATTACCACTACTAGGAAATATTAACACCTGACTGATACTTTTATACTTTACTTCATTATTTTTTATATTTAACTTAGATTTTATACGTTGATCATTAACTCAACTATGCATTTTTTTCTACGCAACATCAAAGGTTAAATAATAAATCATATAGTCAACGTAAATGATTAACATAAAAATACATAAAAGAGAAAAAAAAATTAAAAGAGAAAAGAAGAGATAAATTCTTTAGTAAAAGAATTTTGTATTAAAAGTTTCTCTAATCAACAAATAAGAAATTAGTTACAGAATTTTAACTGGTGATGTTATATCTATTTTTGTAATCAACGCTAGCAAATAAATATTATTTTATTTTACTTATAAAGTATGTTATGGTATTTTTTTTTTCCTTTAGATTACAAAAAAAGATAACGGACATAATCTTTCAATGTTTCCCCGTCACTTTAAGCGGGTGTAAAAAAATTATAGCATAATCTATGATTTTCATTATGTCACAATCTTGATGGATGGAAAGCTCAATTACATTTTGGAGCTTCCGATAAAAATTAAAAAAAAAAAAAAAAAAAACCTCTTTTTGTTTTTAACGTTATTTTCTTGCTAATTTTAAGATATCCCTAAGAGAATTTTATTTGGGATTGATCATGTATTAATAGTTTTCTTTCTTTATTTTTTCTCTAAATACATGTTATTATACTACTATGTAATTGTAGTTGTTATTGTACTACTAAGAGTTTTGAATTCCGCTTTTGACTATAATGGCATTTTATCTGATTCTCATCTCAAATCTAAACTTAAACCGGAAATTTTTTTAATAATATCTAAATTAATTTGAAGATCCATGTGTTTGATTTCTTTTATTAATTTTAAATTTCGTGTTTTAAATGTCGTGTGACATGATTATGATGACATTCTTGACAATCATAAAGTTAAAATAATATGTCAAACTTTCAACAGGTTGAAAGAAAAATATATGTCAGTCATCTATATTTGTCAAACAGTAAGACAGTTGTAATAATGCCTATTTCCATCTTTCTTTCGAAGATTTATTTATTTATTTTATTTTTTCCCAGGATAGGAGTGAATGTGAGGAATAATTACTGTAAAACTGAATTCTTTGAACCATGATGTAATATACAGTCGAACCTCGTTAACGTGAACAACACTGTTAACGTGAATTACTTTTAACATGAACTGTTTCCACAATCCCTATCAAAATGACGATTAGTTTAGTTATATGAAGATTAGTTACTGATAGCATGAACTACTGATAACATGAACAAATTTTTTATCCCCCTTGAGACTCACGTTAACGAGGTTCGATTTAGTTTAGGTTTGAGATGAGAATCAGATAAAATGCCATTATAGTCAAAAGCGGAATTCAAAACTCATAGTAGTATAATAACAATAAATTACAGGTATTTAGAAAAAATTAGGTCTATCAAAAAGTTCTGTCCGTTTGAATTAATAAAATTACACCGGAAATTTATCCTGAATAATATTTAAGACATTTTTTAGTAACTTTTAAGATGATAATTGGTAAAGTACCATATAAATATTGTTAAACAAAAACATTCGGTGTCATTTTATTAATTCAAAAGGACAGAACTTTCCGTTAGATCTAATGTTACATATTTTTTATAATATTCCTCCCGAAATTTTCTTACGGTAAAAAGTACTTTTTTTCTCTTCTTCTAAATTTAATTGTAAATTCTCGTTGCAGTAGATATTATAATAGGCATAATTACCTTGTGTTTCAAAAGATTAACATAATCCAAAATAATCTATATTAAATCTATAAAATTTGGTAAATGAAAGTGTTAAATTGTACTTTTTAACTCTTTAGAGCATAGTGGCATAGAAAACATACTACATATTCAATATTTTCATTTTTCCTACTAACAGTTATTTCAGTTCAGATACTTCTATTTAATAATTAAATTAAGCATTATATACTGTTTTAAAAATTATTGTTTTCAGTTTCAGTGACATGCTAAAGAGTTGATTAATTACGAAATATGTTTCGAAATGTATCCAGAAACAAGAACCAAACTACGCATATATGTATCATAAAAGTTTCGATCAAAAAGTTTAATATTTGCAGATTATTGTCAGAAAAAGTATTGTGTAAGTTCGTTACATAAATGTGTCTTGACTCTTAAACCGAAGTATAAATATAAATGAAGCATCAAAATGTTCATAATTGTTCATATATCAATGTATATTTAAAATTAGAAAAACTTGATTTTTTTTTTTTAAGTTAAAACTCTTCTAGTCTCCTTAAACAGTAGCTCATGCTTCATTTAGCCCTAGTGTTAAAAAAAAAAAAAAAAAAAAAAAAAACTAGTATGTTCTAGCCATCACAAAACTGTCTTTAATATAATTCTATGTAACAGCACCGCTTACTGTTGAACATGCATCAAAGTTTAACCACAGCTTCCCACAATAAATATTTTACCTATAGAGTTTGGTGCAATTTCAATCAATAGATGCTGAGATGTGGCCATGTAGAAAATTACAATAGCAGCGCCATCTAACGGCCGACATACATCGTTATTAAGTCAGAGTCGTTTTTATTATGGTTATCTCAAATATCAGTTTTGTGCAGCAATATGCCACAGAAGTTGAGATTTAGCCTTCCTATTCACGAGGTAAATTGCAGCACAGAAGCGCCCATTATTGGTCGATATACACTTAAATTGAATCAGCACAGTGTTTCATAATGTCAGCCTCCTATACCAAGTTTGGTGCAATTATATACAACAGAATCTGAGTTATATCATAGTATAGCAGCGCCACCTGTTGACCGGTTGGTACCAAAAGTTAACAGGCACTAATTTATGTCAAAGTGCATATATATGTATATACAAATTTATATGTAATTCAATATAGTAGTTTCTGAGATACAGAGGTGACAATTTTTTTCTCACACACACGCAGAAAAACAGACAGACATTTTTTTTTAATGGTTAGATCGTGTTGTGGACTTCAGAAAATGTGCAAATCTATAGAAAGTGGAAAATCAAAATGTTTTGCGAATCTAGAACTTTCTTCTATTGAATATGAAAGTAAGTAAAAAGAAGTGGTCCTCTAAAAATGGAGATGATACTTCTATTGCAAACTGGCTAAAATTCGCACCTCTGGCACTAGTAAAGGTAAAATAATTTTCAATAAACTCGTATCGCGTATAATGAAATAAATAAATAAGTTAAAAAGAAAAGCCTTCAAAAAAAATTTCTTTTCAAAAATAAAAGTAACATTTCGGAAATAACCATACAAAATTGACTGTATAAATGAATTTTTTCGGAAAATTCGTTCATGAAAATAAGTTTCTGTGGATACAAAAAAAAAAAAAAAAAAAAAAAAAAAAAACTTACCGAAATTAATCTTTATTTTTTATGCCGCACAGCTGCCCGAGAAAGTACTCCCACATAGCAAAGCCTTTTTTTCTTTTTTTCCCGCGTGAAAAGCACAGAAACATTACACTATACCCCAAGGCCTTCATTTTGTCGCCGAAGTGATGGATCGAAGACATGATTGCATTTACGAGCTTCAATATTCAAAGCGTAGAAGCTTTTTCCCGACAGCTAGATGTATGTTTTTATATTTATCTCACAAAATTGAGACAAAGCTGCTGAGATAATGCATAAATAGGGTTCTTTGTTTAGAGATTATTTTGTTAACACCGCTCCCTTTTTTAAAATTAAAAGCGTGAAAAGGAAGTTTATTAATAAAAGAATGTCTAAAAATGAAATTTTTATACATTAAAATGTTTAAATATTTTATTACCATTAAATATCACTAATAAAATTTCGTAGGCAAAAACTACAGTTTCGGATAAACACGCAATTATACACTCATGGACAAAAAAATTAGCGCACCAAGAAGGAGTCGTCAAAATGAAACGAAATTTTACATACGTAATGACTACTTTAATATAAGTAAATGATTAGAAAATCAAAGAAAAAGGATAATTTATTTCAGAGAAAAAGGCAAAAGAACGGAGGATTTAATATTCTGTTGGACCCCCTCTAGCGCGAATGCACGATGCGATACGATCGGGCATTGAGGCATACAAGTTCTGTATGATGACTTGAGACATTTCGTTCCATATTTGCTGTAACCTTGCCCCTAGTTCGTTCAAACTCGTGGGATGCCCAACTCGCCGTCCCAAATGATCCCAGATATGCTCGATTGGAGACAAATCTGGGGATCGGGCAGGCCAAGGAAGGGTAGTAACAGTGCGGAGACAGTCTTGTGACAGCCTTGCCGTGTGAGGCCGAGCATTGTCTTGTTGAAAAATGGCTCCTGGGAGCCGTTGCATGAGTGGCAACACATGTGGTTGCAGGATGTCATGGACATACCGCTGGGCTGTCATGGTGCCATGGATCAATACTAGGGGTGACCGTGTATTGTAGGCAATGGCACTCCATGCCATCACACCAGCTGTGGGAGCGGTGTGTCGCTGTAAAGCAAAGGCAGGATTGAGGCGTTCACCACGGGGTCTCCACACACGAACACGATTGTCATCACTGCTGAGATTGAATCTGGATTCGTCGCTAAAGACGACCTGGTTCCATTCCGCTGCAGTCCAGTTTCCTCGTGCGCGGCAAAATTCCAAACGGAGGCGTCGATGGGTGGACGTCATGGGCAGCACACGTAATGGGCGCCGCGATAGCAAATGTCCTTCAGCCAGGCGCCTTCGTATGGTTCGAGAAGACACAGGGGCCCCTAGTGAAGGTGCTACCTGTGCCTGGATGGCGGCCGATGAAGCAGTTGGCTGTACGCGTACATTTCTTACGATGTGGCGGTCTTCTCGACGACTGCGTTGTCGAAGGCGTCCTGAGCCTGGTCTTCGTGTACATGACATCTCTCGGGTCCACTGGTCCTAACACCTCCTCACAACACAATCAGGGCGGCCTAATTGACGAGCTACTCGCCTAGCTGACCACACAGCTTCTATCATGCCGATGATTCTCCCCCTCTCAAACTGCGACAGCTGCTCATATTGTCTTCGAAAACGACGTAATGGCATGTATACCTCAGCTCTTCCTTTGTGAACCATTCAGCACACTGAAATAATCTTTGGTTACCATTTTTATACTCCACAGAGAACGACGTTAAACGCCCTCTACCGGTTATACGTAATGCGCAATCACGCTACATTTCTAATCATTTGCATATCTCCCTGACATGGACCTTCATGCCAAGTTTCGTTACGATCCCGCAATTATTTCTTGGTGCGCTAATTTTTTTGTCCATGAGTGTACGTGTTAAAATAACTAATCACGTCTCTTCATAGCCAAATAAAAATAGCCTCAAAATCAACATAAAAAAATGTGTAGGCCCACCAGCGGCCGAGCGGTTCTGCGCTCAAAGCTGGTAGATGGAAGGTGCCGGGTTCGATCCCAGGTCGCGCTCATCGACCTAGCCGTTCGGAGTTTTCCGTGGTTTCCTCCGAAACTCGCGTAAATACGGGCTAGGACCCCTTAGAAAGACCCCCACGGAGGGCATTTCTCCTGTAGGCCTAGGACACATCAGGAGTCAATCGGCCTTAAATCCTACAACCAAAATGTGTATATGCTTGGTAAAAGGCCACGCTTATCTATTTAGACCAGAAACAATTGTTACGTGTTTTAAAAATGTATTACTATTAACAAAGTTCATATTCTACATTAATCAAGATCAGTACGTTTAATTTCGTGCACTGAATATAGTCCTTCTTTTACACGCATAGTAATTCTTTATTTTTTCAGATATTAAGCAAATAATTTCTTCTTATATAGACTTTAATAATTTCTTTGCTATATTCTGAATTCTTAATACGATATGAGTGAAATTTATTTAAGGAATTGATCGTACAAGTCAGATGTTACTTGTGAACAATCCTACACATAACTTCCTTAATTAAATAATTAAAAAAAAAAAAAAAAAAAAATCCAAATTTAGTTACATGTTTACTAGTATATAAATGTAGTACCTTAAGCATTGCAATACATAAAATAAATATATGATTTTTATTTATTTAAATATAAATAATTTGAGGATGACAGTGCATTATATCTAAATAACTGTATTTTACAATAATCATTTAAAAAAAAAAAAAAAAACATGCTCCAAAATGTAGATCGCGGAAAGGTAAAAGTTTAGAAGAATAAAAACTAAAAACACTCTTTAATTCTGATCTAATTACCCATTGAAGTGTAAGAAACAATTTTTGCGTGTTTTTTGCATTTTATGGTGTTAGTTTTTTCACTTATAACTTTGATTCCGTCTTTATTATCACGTAAAGAATTATTTTTTTTTTTTTTAATTCTAATATTCAACAACTTTATTTTTAATTTTAATTTAAATCACACTCAAAAAAGTTCTGTAACTGAGATCTAAAATCTAAATTGTGGCTCTAGAAAAAATAGTTCCATGTCATCCTTATAAATTCTAGTCCTCTTTGAAAGTGAGTTCTAGAAACCTCTATTAGAATTCTAGAGTGTTTGCCTATATTCTCGAGGGCAAAGTTATTTAAAAATCTCTGCAAATAAATAAGAGTACAAGAGGCGGGTTTCAGCAACTATAATCTTGATTTATGACCCAAATGTCCCAAATCTAGAAAATCAAGCGAGAATTTCTCGCAATACAAAAGATTCAGAATATTCAGAATATTGTTTCACCATCTAGAAATGTGTAGACTAAAAATTCTAGATCATTTCGTGTATTTAGTTTATTGGCGTGCCTTATGCGCATAGCTCGGAAATCCATATTTCTAGTTAAGGGATTTAGAAAATGACCACTTATTCATTCTAGGTGAAGGCGGTATATTTCTTTTCTCAGTGCATGTACAATAAAATTTGGAAATCAGACAGTTATCATACACACTCAAAATTTAATTTTAAAATATCAGTGCAAAAACTATCAAATTTTGTAAACAGTACAGATAATTTGCATATCATTAATATATTTTTTCTTGAAATAAATTTTATATTAAAACACTCTCTAGTGAAACACTATGATTTATTAATTTTTAAACTCTTTTAGTACAAAAATCATATATCTGCTATAATTGTTCTGAAATGTCACTATGTAGTATATATTTTCTGAAAAATCAATGATATGACCATACAATTCATATGCTGATTTCAACAATGAGTTCAAAACCTAAATATGTTTATAAAATACTTATGCTAATCAACGTCGCCTGTATTTGTCATATTTCAGCTCGGAATCAATAGATTTATAGTTGACAACATGTGCGACAATTTCTATTTTAAGATCTAATTCATGTCATATTTTGAAAGTCTGTTGCATAAAATTAAAACAGGGAATTTTAAACGAACGTTTAGCTCAGTTAATGAACTTTATACTTTACAGAAATGATTTTGTGAATTTTTTTTTTTTTAAGAATGTCGCTGTAATCAATCCTTTGTTAATTAAATAATCTTAGATTGCAATAAAGGAAAATCCAACGTTTAGAGAATCATCGAGATGAGCAATTAAAAAAAAAAAAAAATGTGTACCATGCTTAAGAGTCTAAAATTTATACGTTAGTTAGTTCTAAAGTTATAAGTTTAGCTACCGATATCTATATGTTTATATTTTTAAAAAAAGTCTGGAGGGATTCCAATCGACTTTCCGAGCATTAAATAACACTGCTCGGCATGAAAATTGCTTCTGACACCATTTTAGCATATTCTTATGTAAAATGACCTCCTGAATCCGAATATGATGTCCATTTTGCCCCATCACCCACCATTTTTTAGAAATGGCCCCCTATTTCTATCATTTTTCGGTGATATTATGGCTGTAAATTAGATTTTTAGGAAAGTGGAGGATTATTTTAACCGTTAAATATCTTCTGAGGGGCTACAGAGTTGGAAAATTGTAAAACATGGACATTTGCGACAAGGAAAAAATTTGGGGGGGAGGGGGGAATATGCCACTGAAATTATGAATTACATATTTTATTTATTTATTTTTAATCTGTTATTAATGTTATTTTTTAAGCTTTATATATATATTTTTTTTTTTTGTTTCTAGGTGTTAAATTAATTTTTTTTCATTCATCAAATCAAATTCATGGTCATAAAATTATCGAACAGGAAAAAAAAATGAGGGAAGGGATGCTGTTTCTAGAAAATGGAGCGTGACTGTGCAAAGTAGGAGTCATATTCGGATTCAGAAGGTTATTTTACATAAGAATCAGCAAAAATGGTATCAGAAATCGAAAAAGTTTTTTTTTTTTTTTTCAGAGCAGTGTAATTAACCGTTTGTTAAATGTAGTAAGAGAAGTCGTTAAATAAACAAAAGTGAAAATTATATTAGGGTGTTTGAGTATTTTTCTCCATTTAGTTTATTGTTCAATTATACGCTATTGCATTTCAAATAATTTGAACTCATAGATCATAATGATAAAGAACTTTTCGTTGTGTCCCTGTAAAATTCTATAAATGCTAGATTCACCAAAATCTATACACTTCGTAGGATGGTAACCTTTATCATTTGTGTAAATTTTCAGCTCATTCGAATCATTCAGCTCATTCATTTAGACACTATAGCAATTTAAAAATTTTGGTCCATAGGCCATAATGATAAAGACTTCTTCTTTTTGTCCCAGTAAAAACACTATACGTGCTAGATTCATCAAAATCTATACAGTTCATGCGACTGAGACCTATAAGATGTGCATAAGCATTTGCTCAATAAAATAAGGCATTTAGACGTTATCGCACTTTAAAGAATGTTGGCCGTAGATACAATGACAAGGAATTTTCTTTTGTATCCCTGTAAAAAAAAAAAAAAAAAAAAAAAAAAAGAGCTATACTTGCCAAAATATATGTAGTTTTTGCGACGGTGACCTATAATATGTGTATAAGTTTTCAACTGAATCGAATAGGGCATTCACACGCTATCACACTTTAAAAATTTGGGCACATAGGCCATAATGATAAAGAATTTTTTTGTGTCCCTGTAAAAAACTATAAGAGCTAGATTCACCAAAATCAATAGGGTTCGTGCTATGGTCAGCTACAACATACGTACCAAATTTCAGCTCATTTGAAAAAAACGTTCAGGCGCTATCGTGTTCACTCACACTTATACATACACATACACACAAATACATACATACATCATCGTAAAAGTAGCAAAAATGGACCTGAAAACGTATAGAAACACCAAAATCTCAAAGTCGGATTATTAATACGATTACAATACTTTCCCTACATATGTATGCTCGGAGAGTAAATAAATAAATAAATACGCTTAAAAAGACTATCTTTTTAGAAACATTTCTATTCAATGTATACATTCTAAATTTAATAATAAGAGATTTTTGGAGCAATGCCAAAATACTTCTTTTAATATGGATAATACTTAATGCGACATAATCACGCATAAAGTTTAAAAATAAAATAAAATTTCACACTACATTAGTTCAAAGAATTCAATTTATCTTCACTTAAAATTCCTTAAATGCCTACATGATGAGCGTTTACGTCAGGGATGCATTGAAGACTACTTATTACACGAGGCACTCTTGCCAAAAAGCGGGAATAGATGAGGCGTTTAATTGCATCCTGAAGAACCAATAAAACGTCAATAAAATTGCTCTTAAAATTGCTCTAAGTCTCTCGATTGATTTTAGAAATCTAATCTTAAATCTCATGGGAGTTGAAGCATTCTGAAATTCTTAGGATTGCAATCTAAATTAATTGTGATTTTATTCACTTAATACTGTAAATAAGCTGTCACTTGAACATTATATAAGAGTGGAATCTCGTGTATGAAGATAGAAAATGAAGTTATAAGATGCAATATTTATTTTTATTTTTGTAATAAAAAAAAAAAAATCTTAGAACGCCTGATAGAGTTGTTATTACATAGAAACTGTAGAAACATATAAATTTCCGACCATATTCATAGTTAAGAGCTGAATTATTTATGTTTAATCATAAAAATAATTTGTAAATTCTATGAAAAAATATGTTTTAAATTAATGCCACAATATTAAGGTTGCGGGTTGCAAAATGATGCAATCATAAAGACAGTCGACTTAGACTTTAAATAATTCAGTAGACCTTTTTTTTTTCTTTTTTTAAGATTAAAATTAACGTCAACTGTAAAGCAACTTTTTTTTTTTTTTTTTTTTTTTAGGAATTTTATAATTAACTTTAAAATTACACAAACATGACAATTGCTTATAAAATGGAAATAATAATTTATAAATATATTTTTAGCATTTAGTAACAAAAGATTATATAATCCCATAGAGAGAGAAACGTGCGTTTTATTTATTTATTTATTTTCCGATGAAGTTAAGTGTTTGTGTTTGTGTGGGTTAATGTCGATTAACTACGCTAGGGTTTAGTCCTAGGTGGAATGCCCTCCATAAGAGTCTTTCTAAAAGTCTTAGCTCGTGTTTACAAGATTTCGCCCGACGAACGTAAATTTGAATCGAACCTGGCACCACCCGCCTTCCAACTTTAAGAGAAGGACTTCTGGATCATTGTTAGACCAAACCAATGACATTTTAAATCTTCGGATAAATAAATAACATTTATTTTCTTTATGTGACATAAATATCACATCATCTCTGTGTTTATGTTCAGAGAGAGAGAAAAGGGGGGGGGGGAGAACAAGACATTTTAATAACAACATAAAGGAATAAAGATTTCATTGAAATGCTTTATTCCTTTATTTATTTGCATTATTTTCATACAAATGCTTTTAAAATATTGTTAATAATCCACAATTTAAAGATCGAGATATAAAAATGAAAAAAATATATTTATTTATTTACATAAAATTCATTTTTTTTTCCTTAATTGCATTGAATTAAATTATTTCCATGAGTAAAGACTATTATTCTATTTATATAATGCAAAATTGACATCATTATGTTTTCTATAATAAAAAAGAGAATATTTTAAAAACAACGCCAAATTTGCATGAAGAAGTCCTTATTAATTAGCGATGACACAAATATAACATGCAAAATATTTATTCCTTGCTTACATGCAAGATAATATTTTCTACGATGCATAAAACTGTTCACAAAATAATGGTAATTATAACTCTTTGTCAATTTTCAAGTCAGTCTCTTATTATTATTATTATTATTATTATTAATTTATCTTAGTATTTTTGGAACGCTCGATAATAGTCTCAAAAAGAAGTGAAAAGGTTACGTACATTTGTTATCAATCGTTTCCTTAGTTATTATTAGCCTTTCTTAATATAGAGAAAGCAATAAAATATTTTATTGCGTTCTCATTTTAATGTATTAATAATTATTACAAAAAATAATTTTTCAGGCTTTATAAAAAATATTATTTCAACTTTAGATAACGAAAAATATATATAATAAATAAAAAAAATTCTTTCTATTTTTTTTCTTAGTAAAGCGCCTGAAAAGCGATAATTAAGTTTTTGACATGTCTGCCTAGATTTAATAAAGCAGTTTTTATAAATATTTCAATACTGGGTAAAGAAAATAACGCGTAGGGTAGGTGCTCCAGTGATTGGCATCTATCCCGAAATAATTAATAGATAAGAATAAAAATAATAAAATCATATATTTTACATATAATAATTTTAACATTTTATGTCAAACACTGGAGCATAGGGTGCTAATAACTGGTAAAATGAATAACTAGCAGCGTCAAGCACTAGAACATAGGGGACCAATTACGGATAAAATGAAAAACTGGCAGTGTCAATTACTGGAACATTGAGTGGGTGTCAAATAAAAATTCATAAAAAAAAATAATAATTCTTATCAAATGTATATATTTTAACATATATGTGGTTCTGAATGTCTTTTATACCCTATGTACTAACTTAAGATCTCTAAAAATATTTTCTGATGACTAGAACATTAAAAAATCAGAGATTGCTCTAAAAGTGTCAATCACTGGTGCACTTACCCTATATCCATTTATTTGATTTAGAAATATTTTTGAATTATTAGCAGATCTCAGAACTATATATTTTTATAAATTATTTTCAGATAGAATTATTTTTAGGTTGATTTCTTTAGAAATCGACCTATTTATAACTTTTAGTTGCACTCAAAAAGTCAAAGATTATTATTCAGAAATGATGGTGCTAATTATTACATTGTAGTTAAAACTTTTTTATAAATTAGATGGAAGTAATATTGATTAATAAAGAAAATTGAAACACTACAATTTATTCTCAAAATTTATTTCATTTTATAACTTCATACGATCTCTTTATTTTCAATTCTTCTGGGACTATAATTATTTCATTAAATAACTATCAATCAAAAATCTTAAATTTCTTGGTTTTATGCTCATAAATTAAATAGGGGAAAACTGCCACTTCTTTGAAGCTAAACTACCGATTTCTCAGCTGGTGTTAAAAAATATATAAAGCAATTAATCTCTCTTTCATCTTAAAATAATTGTTGATTAATGAAAGACTGTCACGAACCTTCGAAACTAATATTTTTGTTTTCTATTAAGCTTTTTTCTAGTTTGATCATTTATTTGCACTGTTAGAGTACACGTACCATAACAATGTATAAAAGATGAATCCAATCAGACATGATTCTGGACTTATATTGCTTTCATAAATTAATGACGTTAAATGATTTATTGGAAAAACGATTTCAAGAAAAATGAAAGCGCTTGGATATGTGCCTCAAACCTATTTATTAGTTTTCTTCTTATTATTTATTTATTTATTTATTTTTATAGTAAAGAGCCATAAAAGGGATAATTAAGTTTTTGATATGTCTCCCTAGATTTTATTAAGCAGTTTTTGTAAATATTTCTATACTGCTTAAAGAAAATGATATATATATATATATATATAGAGAGAGAGAGAGAGAGAGAGAGGTCTATTTAAGTAAAAATTATTTTTGATTTATTAACAAGTCACAAAATTCTAAATTTTATAAACTAGTTCCGAATAGTAATTGTTAATATTGTTCTTATGTTAATCATGTTTAATGCTGAAATATGTTAGTCATTTGAATAATGTATATCAAGCGCCATTTTTGGGCGCCACCTTTTTTTCAGTCAGAATGTACTTGTACTCCGCAGCTAGCGGACGCTTTAATCTGCACGCTAATAATCATATGATTTAAATGAAACCTCTTTTAATTACAGTCCATTGCCTTGCTAACAGTAATGCTGTGAATAAATTTTAGTTTCATTGAAGAAGTCAAAAATTACTATTCAGAAATAGTCAGTGGTACTAATTATAAAATTGTAGTTGAGACTTATTTAAAAAAAAAAAAAAAAAAAAAAAAAAAAAAAAAAAAACTATTGTGAGTGATACTGAATGACAAACAAAGGTAAATGATACTAATCAAACACATTTATATTCTATTGTAAAAATGAGTTTTCTAACCATTACTTAAATAAGATAAAAATATTTTTTTTTTTCTTCTAGCGTAGATAAAGTTTTAAAAGATACATTTTTTTTTTTTCCTTTTAAAAAATTCTTCGAGCTTATCGCTTTAAGAAGATTTCACCAAAAAAAAAGGGGCAAAAACCACTTTTAGGTAAACATGTATTTTTCATTACATATAATTTAATTGATATTGATTGAAAATTCGATGATATAATATGAGTTTTTGTTTTTATTCTTTTTATCACACAGAACAACTGAAAATAGTATACTGTGGCAATTACAAAACCTTTTTCTATATCATTTTACGATATTAATTGGTCGGAAAACTGGGGAAAAAAATGGAAAGGGCTTGATAACAAAGGCATCTATCGTCCAATATGAGCCGAAATTAAATAAGAATAGTTTTTCATGAAAACAATCTTTTAAATGAATTGTAGTGCATATATGCACAGTAAAAACTGAAATGCAATCTTCTCTTAATGGAGAAAATTGCAGCTTCTTAGTGCCCTCTTTCAACTGATGTGCACCCAAATTAAGCCACATTATGGATGCCCTCGTACATTAGTAGAAGATGATATATAGTCTTTGCGTAAATAGAGTAAAGAGTAGCATATCAGCGTCACCCATCGGCCAATATGAATCCATTTTCTCTTTTTCATGATAGCTATCTTATATATAAAGTTTGGTATGTTTATACATAATAGAATCTGAGATATTGCCAACTCATAAATAAGAAATATTTCAACATAGGTAGTGCTACTCATCGTCCAATAAAAGACAAAAGTTTATAGACACCACATTACATCAAGGTGTAACTAAATACAATAATTCGTTAAATTCTGTGCATTAATTCTTAGTCTAGAGCTGCCAAAAAAAATTTTTGTCATACGCATACAGACAGACATTTCTAAAAATGGTCAAATAGTGTTCAGTACGCCACAAAACTTTTAAATCCGTCGAAAACTAAAATTCTTAACCTTTTCTGATTCCATTACCTTTTTCTTATAAATACAAAGAAATAAGTTAAAAGAACTCAAAAAGTAACCAATATTTACAAATTAAGACAAATAACATTACATTTATCTTAGTTTTGTTTTTTAAATAAATGAAAATTATAAAAATAATTTACATTGACTGTACTTTCAAGAAAAATGTAACTTATCTTTAAATGCATACTTTTTAATTAAAAAAGTCCGCATCTAAATTCATAAAATAGGCTTTTAATAGTTTTGTTTGTTCAAATATCGTTCCATGTTTAATCAGATATCCCTCTTCAACATTTGTGGACTTATTTGTTCATCAGAAATTTTGTAGTCATACGTATTATTCAAATTAACTTTTATTTCTGATACTATATTGCATTAATTAAGGCATGTAAAATGCAAATATTTATCTTTGTTTTATCAGCTCCATTTGTTCGAGCACAAGTATCAGTCAATGATTATATACAACAAAAACAATTTTAATCATCTGCCCAAATTAATCACAAATGAAATCAGGACTCGGATAAATCGAAATTCACTCCCAAGCAATCTGTAATAACATTGTTTTAAATAACGTTAATCAGCTTTTGTTTGGTGGAATTAATTCTCTCCGAATCAAAAACTGATTTTTACAGAAAATAATCAAACATACTCAATTAACTGAAGTAATTACATTCCAAAGGATGGCAACACAAAATGTCTTCCGTTTACATGCTATTGATTATTAGTAACAGAATAAAAATAGTGCATGGGGTTATGCTTCTAAGTTATTCTTCGGGGTTTGAATTCTTTTGCGCCATTTTCAGATGAATATTTTGGTTTCGGAGGTAAATATTTTGCTATTACATTGTTGAAGAGTATGCTGCTAGATAAAAATTGACGTCAGTAAATGTCAGTCTAAAAATTGCGATTATTTTGCTTCAGTAAATTAAAATTATTTTAATTAAAATATCTGTCAAATCACATATTTTGCATATCTAAATTAAAGCACTTGGATTTAAAATATTTTCAACAAAGTAAAAAGAAAAAAAAAAGTCAACTAGAAATTTATTTAGTAAATTAGCGTAACTTTTAATTAAATATTTTAATTAAATATTTCTAAAAGGACGCAAATTTAAAATCTATTCTTTCTTTAAATTATTTACTTTATTCAAAAAATGCTTTTTTAAATATCATTTGTATTGAATTGAAAATATGCAAAGATAATCTTTTGTTTGATGATTTTTGCATTTTAAAATAGCAAATTTTGCTCTATGTATCATTTAATGAAGGGACTTTTACAGTGATTTATTTGATCAGGATGTATTACTATAAAAATTTCTTTCGTATTGAAAAGAAACGCAATATAATAAAATGTATTTGAAATATATAATGAAAATTCAGTGATTTCAAATGAACTAAACACTTTTTTATCCTGAAACGTATTAGCCATTAGAATGAAATTTAAATAGGATCATTCCTATGAAACGAAAATGATCATATATTCAAATAAGAAATATTGTCACTGAAACTTATTTTTAAGTGTTATGTAGTAGTCCAGTATTGATATAATAGCTCATTGATTTCCTCTAGTTTTAAAATTTTCCTTTTAACTAGTAAATAAATATTTATTTTTAATTCCTGATGTTAAATATATGAAAAATATATTATATTAATGAATAGATGAAATAGCATATAAGTTTGGGCTCCAAGGTTACAAACACCATAGCAAAATGGCAAACTTCTTATGACATAGAGCAAAATCTCATATCTTATACACATATTGAAAGCAGAGACATAATTAAACAGAAATGACTCGAACCAGGTAATATATCTTATCATTAAATGGTGAAACATGGTATATATAAAAAAGTGTCTTAAAAGCAATTTCATATCCGAAACTTATATACATCCCAATGTGAAAAATATTCGATTTTTTTCGATTTTATGTTAAAATCTCTTTTTTTTTTTTAACACTTATACCTTTTTTTTATTTTTTAGGTTTCTTAAAAAGTTGCACCTGCAATTACTGAGGTGATTTAAGATAGAACAAAATTACTTATCTCTTTCCTTTATTTTGTTTCAAAACCAATATCTATTGTTATTTAGAAAACTTTAATGTATCCAAACGCTCTCAGCAGAGAAATTTATGAACTTATATACATATGAATTCTTTATGTCCAAAAACTTCCGAAAATTGGAAGTTCATTCAAAATATTCTATAAAGAAGCATTAAAAATATGTAAGGTTAAATAGAACAATAGAATGTAAGAATTCCAAAGCTTATCTACTTACCCAGTTTATGCGAAGTGCTTTCTTTTAAAGCATGCTCTAGTAAATATTACTAATGAAAAATCGATTCTGTTGCTAATTTGTTTGTTACAACTTAGAGAGAGGAAAGCATTCAAGGCTTGCTATAATCAATTAACCAGTCTAAAATCCGTAAGCAGGGTTTTAGGAAATATTCCTTTTGATTATTATTGGAAAGTAATAACCACCAAATCAATAACCGCTAATGAGACTCTCACAATAAGTCTCAAATGCAAAAACTTTAAGTGAAAATTGTGAAACAATTAAATGGTGAAGACTATAACAGTGAAAAATATAATAAGGATTTGGATAAGGACGTAAATAACTCACGAAATTTAGAAATTGTCTATTATTTATAAAAAATGCCAACTTGAACTTTTCTCCCATTCAAAAATGCATGTTTAAAAGAAAATTATTATTTGTGAAAATTATAAGATCGTGTTTATTATTACTAATGTTTTAAATAACGTTCAAGCGCATTACTTTTTATAAATTTTCCATATAATGAAAAATTTGTATTATTTATAAAGAAAAAGATTATAAGATAGTATTTATTGTTACCGATGTATACTGCATAACAAAATATAATGGATATACTCAGTCAAAATACATATATTAATTGCTTCTATATTTAATAAAAGAAAGTATTTAATTCATAAAAAAAAATTAGATTTCTTGTTTTTGCTATATTTATACGTTTTGAGGAATCAAGAACACGATTTGACCATTTTTAGAAAATGTGTCTCCGTTTCTAATAACATCGATTCCGTTATTTGTTCTTTACAACAAGGAGACATGAAAGCGTACAAGTAAGGCCACAATCAGTTAAGCAGTTTAAATCAGTAAGTAAGGATTTAGTAAATGTTCCTTCTGATTATTACTGTAAAATAATAAACAATAAATCAATTAACCCTAATGAAAGTCTCACAATAACTCTCAAATTCAAAAACTTTCAGTGAAGATTGTGAAACATTCAAATAAGTGACTTAACCACGTAAAGTATAACGAAAGTTTTGGAAACGAAAGTTTACGAAACGAAAGTTTTGGTTAACGAAAGTTTGGTTAACGAAAGTTTTATTTGTTTGAAAGTTTGTAAGGATGTAATGAAAGTTTTGGACAAGATAAGAATTTATCAATATTTTATTTAAAAACAAGTCCTTCCGGCTTATTCGGAAGGGTAGGTTGATTTCTTTTTCCTTATTAAGTAGCCGTCATTTTGTTTCAAAATGGTGGCTACAAATTATTAATGCACTTGGTAGAAATATTGATGTAGGCTATGCACATATGGAGTTTTAAGCAAATCGGTTCATAAATACCTTTTTATGCGAATTTAAAATTTTCAAGTGGCCGGCGCTTGGAAACAAGATGGTGGGCCAAGTTGACAAATATATCAAATGCATTTGTGAGATAAGACTACTGTACAAATATAGTTGGAATTAATTCAGAATCTCAAAAGTCATCGTGTAGAAAAATTAAGTGGCTGCCACTTGGATCAAAATGGCAGAGAAAGTTGCTTAGTGAACTAATTAATCTAAGATATTGTTGCAAATTTGAAAAAAAAAAAAAATATATATATATATATATATTTTTGTAGAAATTCTTTCAAAGAGGCTTAGTAAGTTGATTAAATGTTAATTTTCTGCATTTCTAGTTTGTTTTAACGTTAAAATAGCCTAATTTTCCCTTAAAAGCGTATTAAAAAGCTCCAATATGGCAGGTAATGGATTTGGCGCCAAATTTGGCGACTTTTCCACTTGGCGACTTTTTTGGAGACTTTTGGCGAGAAAATACATAGTTCATTAATAAACTTCATTGAGACAAATTCAAACAAATTCGGAATACACTTTTTACAATTTGAATTTGAAATTTTCAAGTGGTCTTCATTTGAAAACAAAATGGTGGAGATACTTGGTTAAGAAACTCATCCAAGATATTCATAATACAAGTTAAGACACTGTCCAAATTTGGTTCGATTTGGAGTATTATTTCGGAAGTTATCGTGATTTTAAATTTTCAAGTGGTAGCCTGATTTCAAGTGGCCCCGCTTAACTTAAGATATCCGCCACTTTATTAAAAATGGCGGATACGTTCATTAATAAACTTCATTGAGACACTTATATAATCTATGTATACATCAAAATTCAAACAAATTCGGAATACGCTTTTTACAATTTGAATTTGAAAATATCAAGTGGTCACCACTTGAAAACAAAATGGTGGAGCAACTTGATTAAGAAACTCATCCAAGATATCCATAACACAAGTTAAGACGCTGTCCAAATTTGGATCGATTTGGAGTATTATTTCGGAAGTTATTGTGATTTTAAATTTTCAAGTGGAAGCCTGATTTCAAGTGGCCCCACTTAAGATATCCGCCACTTTATTGAAAATGGCAGATAAATTTCATTAATAAAGTTCATTGAGATCCTTATGTAGTCTAGATATCCATAAAAATTCAGGCAAATCTTGCTTTAAATACGCTTTTTACAATGTGGGTTAGAAATATTCAAGTGGCTGCCACTTGAAAACAAAAAGTCGGAGCAACTTGGTTAACGAACTCATCCAAGAAACTCATCCTAGATATTCATAACACAAGTTAAGACGATGTCCAAATTTGGTTCGATTTGGAGTATTATTTCGGAAGTTATCGTGATTTTAAATTTTCAAGTGGTAGCCTGATTTCAAGTGGCCCCGCTTAACTTAAGATATCCGCCACTTTATTAAAAATGGCAGATAAATTTCATTAATAAAGTTCATTTAGACCTTTATGTAGTCTAGATTTACATAAAAATTCAAGCAAATCTTGCTTTAAATACGCTTTTTACAATGTGGGTTAGAAATATTCAAGTTGGCTGCCACTTGAAAACAAAATGTCGGAGACACTTGGTTAACGAACTCATCCAAGATATTTATAAGATCAGTTCACTGTCCAAATTTGGTTCTATTTGGAGTATTATTTCTCGAGTTATCGTGATGACAAAATTTTCATTATAGATAGATATATAGATAAACGAAGTGATTGCAATAGGTCGATTTCTAAAGAAATCAACCTAAAAATTTGTAAAATTAATAAACTTTTATTCAGTTAAACAAAGATAAAAACTGTGACTTTTTTTTCTTTTTGCTACCGATAAAGGATATTTTATTATTATTATTATTATTATTATTATTATTTTATTCTATTTAATTGCATAAAAATTACCGTTAAAATGTATCAAAAGAGTATTAGAAAAAAAAATCTAAACTCTCATCCCTGGTTAAAATATAAATGTTGCAAAGGGAATCACAATTTATAAAAAGTATAAGATCGAATTTTAAAAATAAGCACGATCTTACATTTTTTATAAGCAATAATGTTTTAAATAATGCTCAAGCTTATCATTCTTATTCATTTATAAATTCTAATTTTTGTGATCGTTTGATATTCATATTATTTATAAATCAGTGTTTATTGTTCCTAATGCAATACATAACAAAATTTAATGGTTATATTTAGCCAAAATTCAAACATTTTTAGTTTTATCAGACATTCTCTTTATTAACAATTGTAAAACTGAAATCCAGTGTTTGATGTGCATAAGTTTTTTTTTTTTTTTTTTTTTTTTTTTTTTCTTGGTGAGTTTGTGTGTGTGTTTATGCATACTATATATATATATATATATAGAGAGAGAGAGGGGGGGGGTGGAGAAAAAGAGGGATAGGAGAGGAAAGAAAGGTAGTGATAGAATGTGGATTGAATTCCAGACATGCATACCATATATATACAGAGAGAGAGAGAATGCGGAGGGAAAGGAAAGAAAGATAGTGATAGAGTGTGAATTGAATTCCAGACTAAAATATTCAACCGCAGTTTTGTTAAATCTATAGAATATTCTTATATTAGAAAATGGTAAATATCTACAAGGTTTTAAATCAATAGTAAATCAATATAAGTATTATGATTCTTTTTTTTTTTTTTTTTTTTTTAATTCTGGTATCAATTTAGTCTACCCCTGTTTCTTTTTAAATTAAAGTAACATTTAAAAAAATCTTTATTCAATTAATTAAATATATATAACATAACTCTTTATTTTCTGTAACTAATAATACAATTTTTTCACAATATTTAGTAAATTATACACTAACTGAAATTTACAATTTATCAGTCACAGTCTAGAAATAATTTTCGTAACTCAAAGCCCTATCTAAAAAAAAAAAAAAAATTTTTTTTTCCTTCTTCTTCTTTTGAAAGCAAAGTAAGAAACATGAATTATGCATACGTTCTAATTAATCAGTGTAAAATCAGTCGCTAAAAATATATTTTACAATGGAAAAAAAAAATTCTTGTCAACACTATGTATTAAACAGTAAATTCTGTTCAATACCAGAAAGTTCAACGCACAACGTTGGTCTAAATATCACAGTGCAAAATTATCCAATAAATGTATGATATTTTAAACGCATTAAGTCATATGACTATATTCACCACGAAGAATTGTGCTCAGAAGTAAACATCCTATTTAGTGGCGGAAATAGGCAGGTCTATAAAGCGATAGAGGATTTAATCAGATTTTGGAAAGCATAAACATTCCAAACTGCTAGAAAAACTCGCTTTTCATCGTTCTGAAATAAAGAAGAAAACATGGGAAAAGTAGACGGAGTCTCCTTCATTTTATTTTTTCACCTTTGCCATTTTATTTTATTTTATTTTTTCTGTGGATTGGCCCTTATTTGCTTTTTGCTCGAATTTCACGTTATCCGCGGGTAGATAATACTTAAAACTTTAATAATAAATGAATTTTAAAAATATCTTATTCAGATTCAGTAAGCTTCTTATTGATTAATTTGTATGCCAAAAATTGTTGTACGTAGATGCGGTATGAATTAAAAGACAAAGGTCAAAAACCCTGTTAAATGAATAATTATGAAAATTCTGTTAATTGTTAATTTGAAAATAAAGTTCTTCAACTTTGAAAACAGATATAAATCCTCAGTGTTGTAAATAACAGTTATGAAGTCTAATGTCCTTACCTTGTTGTTGGGATAGGTTCCATCTTTATCAACTGCCTGCACCTGAGTGACTTTAGTGCCAGGAGGCATGCCTTCAAGAACTGTTTCCTGCTCACGTTCGATAAAGAGAGGGATTTCATCATTTACATCTTCCAAGACAATGTAAACGGTAGCTTCCGAAGCCAATTGTTGCACACCATTATTCTGGAAGAGAAAGCAGCATACATTAAAAATATGAAAAAAAAAAAATGCAAGTACAACTTTGAACTTGTGTTAAGATACCAACTTGAAATTTCTTTTATTAACTCTCGAAACAAAAAGAAGAGTGTTAAAATTTTGAAAGTTTTATCTATTTTTATGTATGACTGCCTGTAGCTGTCTAGTTTCTAAACGAATGGACTTATTTCATCTCTCTCTCTCTCTCTCTCTCTCTCTCTCTCACTCTATCTCTATCTATCTATCTATCTATCTCTATCTATCTTTATCTATCTATCTCTATCTATCTCTATCTTTATCTATCTATCTATCTCTATCTATTTTTCTATCTATCTATCTATCTATCTCTATCTCTATATATCTATCTCTATCTTTATCTATCTATCTATCTATCTATCTATCTCTATTTCGATCTATCTATCTCGATCTATCTATCTCTATCTATCTATCTCTATCTATCTCTATCTATCTTTATCTAGCTATCTATCTCTATCTCTATATATCTATCTCTATCTATCTATCTATCTATCCTCTCCCCCTCCCTCTCTATTGTTCAGAACTAAACATTTAATATTTAAGAACAAGTTATAAACTTATAAGAACATATCATAAACGACTCATGAAGTTTGAAGCCTCTTTGATTCTAAGCCTTAGTAATTACCAACAAATGAGCCAATTTTAAGGCGATTTGCTTCGTCCAAATCTCATTTAATCAAAATGATTATTATCTATCTTTGGAGATATTCATATATTATGACAGATATCGATCAATACTTCGTACTGCAATATTGCAATTTTCCAGACTTTTATCCTTCCTATATTTGAATATCTATTGAATAAATTTTAAAAAGTTAATAAATTATGTGCTTATCATGTGAATTTTGTTAACTAAATCCTTGTGCATATTAACCGACGGATAGCGCAATTTACGTGGTAGCATTAAAAAATTTAAAACGATACTTGACATTATATAGTATGTAAAATTATGATTCGGCACAGAACGTTAATAAACTATGATTTTTTTCCCTATGAGTATCAAAATTGTTTCAGTTATTCTATTTGTCGAATAATGAATAATTTTAATGAAATGCCCTAACTATGAAAACAACATGATTATGATATTGAAATATATTATTATAATAGAGGATAAAACTGTGTGATGGGAACATCATACTAGTTTATGTACATGTGAATGATTTGTTTATTATATATTAATTGATAATTTAATAATATTTAGACCAGCATTATATAGATGTACCTTCCTCATTTGACTTCTGGAAATCAAAAAGTAAAATTCTATTAATTGAAGAGTATAGTGACGAATTTGGTAGAAAGAAACCATATAGCTAACTCAGCAAGGGCAAATATTCCTTTTAATTTAAACTGCAAATTTCTAAAGATTTAAAAGATGATTTTTTATCATATATATATATATATACCATATTTATTTTTATTTTATTTTATTTTTATTTATTTATTTATTTATTTATTTTTAACTAGCAGGCTACGCCCGCTTCGCTGGTCACTATATTTAAATGACTTTTCAAAAGAATTGGATCAGTATGTATTTTTTACATCACATCTTCAATCTGGGTATTTATAGACGACTTGTGGATGACTGTATCTCAGCATCTATTATATATTTTAGTTTTTGAACCATGTGTTTTATAGCCCCGTTATTTACACTATATTACGATTTGATTCCGACCAGTGCAATAAAATAAAATAAAAAAGTAGACTTTCTTTTAAAAGGAACTAAATACATGAAAAACAAACGAATTTTAATCAGTTTAATCTTTTTCCGCTATATACTACCATTCCTCCCCCCCCCCAAATAAATATTATAAATAAAAAGAAAGAAAAAAGGATTTTTATTTTAAAGGAATTAATTTAAAATGAAAAATAAAAAGTTGTTATACTATAAAAATTATACATAAACATAACAATTTATTTCTATTACATTACCATTTGATTTTCAATAAATATAATAAATTAAAAATATATATATATTCGCCTTCAAATGAATGTATTACATAAAAAACAAATAGTGAGATAACCGTTGCTAAGATACGCAGACGATTACAATCAAAAAATTAAATTTATGAAAAATGAAGCTTTAAAGCCAATATTTAAAATCGAAAGAACGTTAATTTAAAAAATTCGAAATTCGAAATTCGAAAAAATCTTGATGAGGTGCTCACCTGCAGGATCCCAGGTACCTATATGCCAAATTTGGAAGCTCTGCGATCAATAGTGTGAGCACCAGAGCGCAGACAGACACACACACACACACACACACACACACACACAGACACTTCTCTTTATTTATATAGATAAAAGCTCAGATTTGCGAAACTAATGCTAAAATGTGACGTCACTGCTGCAAAATTGCATTGATATAAAAGAAAAAAAAAATATCCTTGTTTTGCAGGAATGAATAAAAAACGGAAGAAGGATTATTTAGAATTTGGAGGGGGGTGGGGGGTTGAATGACATTACAATTGCACCAATGTGTTCAGAAAAAATAAAATAAAATAAAGATATTTAAAAGAATGGATATTCTAATGTAAGGACGTGGCAATTTGGCGGTTTTCTTTCTCAGCCCCCGCTAAAAACCGCCAAATTATGGGCGGTTTTTAGCGGGGTAAGCTAAAATAGCTAATTAGCTAAAATAGCTAAAATAGCAGATTAAGCTAAAATAGAGGGCAAACCCTAAAAAAAAAGTTAAAATTACAATAATAAATAATAAAAGAAATTAATATTTGGAAATATCTACCGCTAGGCGTGCGAAAACCGACTGGTATTGCAAGAAATATACAAAAAATATTTTTTAAGAATATTTTTTGTTCTGTATTTTTTTTCTTTTGTTTCGAAATGAATTGTACTAAAAATATTTTGAAAAATAAAACTACATATATATATATATATATATTCTATATCCGATTTTAAAAGCATTTTCTTAAATTCTGGATAAATCTTTCGTTATTCTATTTGTAAAATAGATGCTAAATTTTACTGTGTTTTATTCAGTATTATTGCTTAGAAATAAATTATATGAAATTGTTGAATAACATTGAAATAATACCTCTCACTGATTAGAATATTTCAATGTTATTCAACAATTTCATTTACTCCGATCAATACTGGCTACTTAAAACAACAGCTTCCAAAACAGTTCATTTATCATAATAAATAATAGGATTCTGCAATTAACTTATATATAAACAAAGATTTATATCTATTCTTTAATTTGTTTCCTCTAGAATCAAAAAATAGACAGCAAATATAAAGAAACGAAAACAGAAAATTAAACTAGTTGAGTAAATTATTTCAAAAATATATAGCAACACTGTTTCTTAACAACCTTTGTTAAATATTTATCCAGAAAACAGTTCTAAGGGCTATTTGTTTCCGAGCCAAAAATTTCTTCGCACAAGTTGCTCGAATGATTAATTTTATCGCCATCATTAATTCTTATAACTAAAATAAACTACAAACTTCGGGACATCTGCCAAACAGCAGGAATTCCTATTAAAATGGCGTCAAGATAATATTTTGTTAAAGGAATATTAATAATACCACAGGCATTAATTTCCTAAGAATTGAGGTTATTTCGTAACGGTTACAGGGATAAATCCTTAAATCGAAGAGTGTCCGAGAGTAAACTGCGGAAGATACTGGATTTAACAGTAAAGAAAATAAAAGGGTAAAAGTTTTTAATAGGTTAGAATTAATGAGAAATAAAAATAATGTTTACAAAATATGTTCCGTTTCGACTAACTATACATCAATAAAGTCAGATTTCAAAAATAACTTTTCAAAATCATATCGTTAAGAGACTTTGTGAATATTCTTAGTTCATTTTATAATGTTTTCAGAATTTGTTGATGATTTTAAAATTTGTAGTCTTGTTTTGTGTTTCATATGAGAAGTATAGGAAAAAAATACAATGATGTATTAAATAATGATGGAATACAAATGTGAAGAAGTTTCATTGTCAGTTTTTTTTCGTTTCTTTATACAGAGGAACATTAAAAAAAGGCTAGTAGCACAAGTCGAGACATAGTTCATCAATGGAGGCATTGCCGTCCAGTAATATAACTTAAATTGTTTTTTTATCTCTGTTATGTCCGATAAGCGTATGCGTAATCCATGAGAAAAGTTTGAGTATACTGCGAATGAGAATTTTCAACAAAATAAGAATGAATACAGCCCCTCCCTCTCTCTTGATCCTTGTAGAAAATAGAGAACCACTGGTCACGCAGACCAAGATTTGTGAAGAAGTTTCATTGTCCGTGAAATTAGTGGAACCATTATGAAGTACATTGCTTACAACAATAACCAGGCTTGAAATCCATATAGTCTTTTAAAAGAGAGTGCCACTTGACAAAAATAACATCAGTCATTTCAAATAAAATAGTTTTTTATTTTTATGCTAAAAAGATGAACAATCAAGTAAGCACTTGCACGGTTTTTGTAGAATTATATAGGCTAGAGAGAGAGGGAGAGCAAACGAGGGTAGTTGTTTTCTAAACCAGTAAACAAGAGATATTGACTGTTTGAAAGCAAAAGGTGTACTCAATTGCATTCGCCAATTCAAACCGAAATTAATAAACCAATGCCAAATAAAGCGCCAAAAGAATGTTCTAATTGGTTAATTTAAAAATTTCATCCGTTATTCAAAAGACAAAGCCAAGCTTGGCAACATAAATTATGCCAAAGTAATTATTTTTTATCGGCGCCACCAATATATCATTAAGAATTTATTTGTTCTTTGTTTTATTTTATTATTATTATTATTAAAAGAAACGAATCCACATCTGTTGGCGCCAATAAGACTGAACTAAGCTATTATGAAAGCATAAATCACCGGAAATGAAATAAATTTTGCAACTTCTGTTTATATTATAAAGTAATTTAGACAAATAAATTATTTTCTATCTATAATTAAATGAGATATTGGACATACCGTTGATGAAAAGGGGGAAATGTATCTATCTACAAACGAAAAAGTCCCCTAGTGAAAATACAAATTAAATTAAATAGAGATTGCCTTTTATAATAGAATGAATTGAATTCAGAGGATATTACAGAATAAAATGTTCTTTTTATTGGAATAAATTAAATTAGATTTTATATGTTAAATGAATGAATTATATTTATAACTATTCTTAATAAATTGACTTTTTTATTTAAAATTATAAATTGAATTATTTTGAAAGAAATTAAATATTTAAAAGAACATATGTGTGAACTTGTTCTCACAACAAAACTATAACTTATAGATTAATTCAAAATTTAAGATATTCAAGATTCTTAAGCGTTCTACTCTTCTTGATTTTTTCTTTCTTTTTCTAGTAAATCTATATATATAAAGCTGAATGTTTGTCGTTGTATCTGTGCAAATTTTTAGTTCGCTATACAAAGTCACACCATTCAACCGATAGCAACGAAAATTGGTACACTTATTAATTAGGACAAAATCTAGCTATTTTTTAGTTCAATCGGATAATTGGTTCAAAACATACTAAATTAAAACCTCATTTTAACTGTAAAATTATTAAACAGTGGGGAAAAAAATTTGATGCAAGTATGTTTTTCACTCTCTCTTTCTTTTTTTTTTTTTTTTTTTTGCAAAGATTTGATTGCAATGTCAGGTGCATCACCACACTGGTGTACCATCATTTGTAGTTCTTTGAATGACCATCCCAGGTAGGCCATCGAGATCACCTGATATAACGACACTGGACTTTTTCCTTTGGGGATTCGTAAAGAACATCGTTTACAAGAGAAAATTGTTGAATGTTGATGGCTTAAAGACCAGGATTACAGCCGCAATAGCCTCTGTGGAGACCGACATGTTCGTCCGTACTCTACGAAAAAGTGACTACCGTCTTGATATTCTCCGTGTGACAAAAGGCACACATGTAGAAGTCCATTGACAAGGGCCATAAAACTTTTTGAGTCTATCTAACCATTAATGTTATCAATTTAAATATATCTTCATTACTTTATGAATTATTAAACATCAAAATGTGTCCAACATTTTATAAACACCCTGTATATCAATACTTTGCTTACAGATTAAAAAACAAGTATTTACTTGCAAAATATAGAACTGTTATACATGAATAAAATATTTATACATAAAATACATTATACGTGAGTATATTATAAATAGAGTAAGATATTTCATTTTTAAATATAACGTTCATGTGATAATTATCTTATACACTTCCAAACTTGCTCGAAACATCACTAAAATCTTCTGCCACATATCTTCATTGGGATCACTTATTGATAATTAATTATAAACAAAATATAATAGTTAACGAAGCTTATTCTTTTCAGCCTAGCCTCTATCGAAAATTCAAACACGGCTTGAGTGATTAAATGTAAACCTTTCAAGTTCATCACATGCATGTACTCTATTGCAAAAGATTCCATTCCGAAAATTGTTTGCAATTAATTACGCCGATAAAAATTCCGCAACTTCATTAGACTTTAATTCGAGAGAGCTAAAACCATGGCAACCAAAAGATTCTTGATAATTTACCCTAACTGGTGTTGACAAGCACTGACACTATTTCATTAGCATCGGATACTTGAAGCTACCAAGAAATTAACGATAGAGGATTTTTTCCCCTATTATTTTGTACGAAATTATGCAAAATAGGAGATATAACAGAGACTCTTTTAGTTGATTAAACACTTATAAAATGAATCCTTTGTTATGGTAATTCTTCCATAAGAATATTCATATTCAATATTCCTGGTTTAAATACTTTACGACTCCGAAATTATTCTACATTGATTCGAAAAAAAACAATATTTGTTTTAAATCTTAACTCTTTAATTAAAGAATTGCTTTTAAATATAGGCATCATAGAAATAGATAAATATATACAGGTGATTCAAAATTCATGCGCAAAAATTTAAGAGGTGGTAGAAAACATCTGAGCAAGCTATTTTCACCCATTTTCACAAGCCATTTCAGACTGTTGTGGTATTTTTCGGTCTGGCACGTGTGTTCTCGAGAAACGCTGACTGTACAGTCTTAAGGCTTCCAGAACTTTCCGATTCGCCAGACCTTACATAAAATGCATGTCCGCTTTTTCCTGATTACTGTATGTCACTATGCCTACTGAAATCCACGATAGAAATGACGGTGTGTAAGGAAACGCGCGCGTTATATTTTCCATTACAGCGCCCTCTAGCGGTCACCGCTTGCTCTCAGCCCATGCATTGTATGGTGAAAATGGTTTGTTTAGATGTTTTCTACTATCCCTTAAATTTTTGCCTATGAGTTTTGAAACACCCTGTATACACACACATACTGTTTATTTCTACTATCTCCGTGCGTATCGTTTAACATGTGGATTTCTTAAAAATACTTATTCCTTGTATCACTTTTGGTTTGTGTTATTGTTTAATCTAATTTCCTTTTTTTATTTTGTTTTGTTGTAAGATAGAGACTTGAGCTGTATATTGGCTTGAATTAACTATGCAGTTTTCTGAAATCTTGCACTCTGCTGCTAGAAATGCAAGTTTCCTGATGGTTGAACATTTCTATTTTTCAGCATTTAAAATTCCAATTTTCAATTCATGAATTCTCTTTTTTTTTTTTTTTTTTTTTTTTTTCCTTTTATCGGATCTCTTTGGTAATTTTTATCCTTATCTCTTTTCTATAGAATGTTGACTGTTTCTATTACTTTAATGGCTCTTGCAAACTATTATCTCATCGTTAGGCTTATGTGTTATGTTTGTGTCATTTTTCTTCTGCGTAAGTACTTTAACTTGTTTTTACTAACAATTGGTACTCAAATTAAATTATCACCGTGACAATAAATTTATTCGAAATAAATCTCATTTAAAATTTAATTATATGTTATTATTTTCATCTATCTTTTGTTTGCTGAGTGTTACAAAGGTATTAAATTATTCAAATTATACATATATATATATATATATATATATATATATATATATATATAATTAGAAGGCAAAGTATTCATAAAAATAAATTATTTTTTATTTTACCGTTAAGTCTAAATCAATGTGTAATATGAAATTAAAAAACACGTTTTTTAAATATTTAATCGCCCTAAATAAATTTCAAACGGCTATAACATATAAGAAAATAAATCTCTTCTAAACCAAACATAATCATAAACATTTTCTTAAATATTTTAAAATAATCTCATCATGTCAAAGTAAAAGAATTACCGTTTAAAAGTTTTGTCAAAACCTATGGCCCCAGATGGTGTATATGGAATATATTTAAGTTGTAAAAACAGAAAGTATTTTTTTAATATTAATTCTCTAAAAATAATAATAATAATAATACACGAAATTTCATTTGATCCAGTGAGATTTTGTTTCGTATAAGTAGGAAAAGTAATAGCTTATTTTGTCTTAGAACGTTAATTTATAATTTTGTTTTTCAGAAACACAATTAATTCTAGTTTAATATTCGAGTTGATACGGCAGTTTTAAACTTTGAGACAAGTTACAGTCGAAAGCAAAATTATTTGAGTACTAGCAATAATTCCTATGTAAAAAAAGTATACTTAATACTGTTTTGTTAAATAAATCCTTGTCGAATCATGTTCTTAGAATAACTAAGAACATGACTCGACAAGTATTTATTTAACAAAGTAATATTAAGTGTACTTTTTTTACACAGGAATTACTGCTAGCGCTCGAATAATTTTGCTGCCGACTATAAATGGTGTTATAAAAATCATAGATATTAATAAAATAAGGCATAGATTGATCATCGCGGGGAAAATATTATTCCTTTTCACTCACGAAAAGACGGCCATTACAGGGAATTGTAACATAGAAATAGTGAAATATAACTTACTGATGAAAACTTATCCCAATTACTTTCATATATTTATTATTACAATTAAAAGTGATGCATGATTTCGGCATTTTCAAAATTCATCAACATTCTATACTAGTCTTGTTGCCAAGTTCCGATCCCCTGTAATGGCTGATGCCTAAACTTTTTTTGGTATCAAACATTTTTTATCGATAACATAGGGGTGATATATCGGCATAAATTGCTATATCTATGATAAAAATATGTTCATTCAAAGTTTAAGAGTAATTTTATCAGCATTAAAAAACAAGACTTTATGATTCTATATCATGGCAGTTAATTTACGCTACACGATCAAAACACTATAGTGAGGAAAGTATTGTAATCATGTCAAAAATCCGAATTCGAGATTTTGATGTTTCTATACGTTTTGAGGTCCCCTGAGTCCGTTTTCACTATTTTTACGATGATGTATGTATGTGTGTGTATGTGTGTATGTGTGTATGTGTGTATGTGTGTATGTCTGTGGGTGAACACGCTAGCGTCTAAACGCTTCGTTCGATTAACCTGAAAGTTGGTACGCATATTGTAAGTCACCATAGTACGAACCCTATAGATTTTGGTGAATCTAGCACTTATAGTTTTTTTACAGGGACACAAAGAAAAATTCTTTATCATTATGGCCTATGGGAGCAAAATCTTAAAAGTGCGATAGCATCTAAACGCCTTATTCAATTGAGCAAAAATTTTATACACATATTATAGATCACAAATACTCAATCTGTATAGATTTTGGAGAATCTAGCACTTATAGTTTTTTTACAGGGACACAAAGAAAAATTCTTTATCATTATGCCTATGGGGCCAAATTTTTAAAAATGTGATAGTGTCTAAACGCCTTATTAATCCGAGCAAAAAAATTGTACACATTTTATAGATCACAGTTGAACTAACTGTATAGATTTTGGTGAATCTAGCACTTACAGTTTTTTTACAGGGACACAAAGAAAAATTCTTTATCATTATGGCCTATGGGACTAAATTTTTAAAAGTACGATAGCATCTAAACGCCTTATTGAATTCAGCTGAAAATTTATATGAGTATTATAAATCACTGTTGCACTAACTATAAGCATTTTGGTGAATCTAACATTTATAGGTTTTTACAGGGACACAACGAAAATTTCTTTGTCATTATGATCTATGGGCTCAAAGTTCAGTAGCGTTAAATAAAACAACGTGTAATAGATGGAGAAAAATACTCAAACACTCTATTATGGTTTTCTCTCTTTTGTTTGTTTAACAACTACTCTTTCTTTACTTTATCTACAAAACTGTTAATTACTGAATGTTCGGAAAGTCGAGTGGAGTCACTCCAGATTTTTTTTTTTTTTTCTTGCAATCGTCTGCTGGTGTAACTCCGAAATTATTCTAAAGTGTTTTTCTAACATAATCATTATAACAGTTTTTTCTAACATTCACAAAACACATTAAAATAGAATGTTTATAAATTAAATACAGTTTAAATGTTATGTTATAAATAATACATTAAAAACTACTTATTTTGTAAAAAAAAAAAAAAAAAAAAAAAGTGACTAAACTTAAACCTGAAATTTAATTTACGTCATCTGCTTTTTAACGTTGCCAAAAGATATGTTATTCAAATCCTACAACAGTATTAAATAATCTTGGATTTGGTATTTGATAAATATGAAAAATGAATATAATGTGGGCATAATGAGAATCTTATTAATATAAAAGTTCACTATAAATGCATCTTAATACGGTTACTTTAAAATTTTACATAATTTAAATTTTTTTTTTTTCTATCTAAATTTTTTAAATGTCCACATAAAAAGTAGTATTACTTACCGGCTAAAATTTTGTGTATTCATTATGAGAATTGTGGTAGAGTTTATGAGAATATTCTGCTTAAGGGTAACGCTATTTATGAAATTGCTGCTCTCATAAGAGTAATGAAATACTCCGAAAAACATTTCGTTTTAAGGTTAAAAGTAATATTATGTAATGTGGATTTAGAGCATAGTTTCATCTAAGATTGTATATGAATATATATATTTGATTACTCGTATTCCATTTATCTGTGTTGTACCATATGGCGTAATAGTTCTTAAAATTATTATTTTTTTTTTTTTTTCCTTCTTTAGAGGTCATGAAAAATTTCTAGTAGTCTATATGTTTTAATATATTTTAGAAGCAAGTAAGCTAATTTACTTTACATCTAGATACATGTATAAAAAAAAAATGATAGGAAACGCTATTTAAATTATGAAATTTTTTTGATGTATTTATAAGAAAATTTTAAATATTGAAAAAAAAAATTATCATTTTTTTTCTTTAGTGTTCTTGAGAATTTTCTATTAGTTTCTACCTCTTAATATTTTTGAAGCAATTAAGGGCCCTCTTCACTCACCGCCGCCGGAAGTCGAAGCTAATGTTATTCTATGGGAAATTTTTCTTTACAAATAACTTATTAACTAATACATATTTTTAAATTCTGTTTTCACATTCTGAAAATTCCCAGCTGTTAAATTGACGGACCTTTTTTAAAAATGTATTTTTTTAATTTTTAATATTTTAATTTGAAATTGCAAAATGGAAAAATTCCATATATTGAAAATTCGTATTTTGCTGCTTCAAAATAAAATATAAAAAATAAAAAAAATATTTTTTTAAAAAAAGGTCCGTCAATTTAACAGCTGGGAATTTTCAGAATGTGAAAACAGAATTTAAAAATATGTATTAGTTAATAAGTTATTTGTAAAGAAATATTTCCCATAGAATAACATTAGCTTCGACTTCCGGCGGTGGTGAGGGAAGAGGGCCCTTAATTGCTTCAAAAATATTAAGAGGTAGAAATTAATTGAAAATTCTCAAGAACACTAAAGAAGAAAAATGATATATTTTTTTTTTCAATATTTAAAATTTTCTTATAAATACATCAAAAATTTTTCATAATTTAAATAGCGTTTCCTATCATTTTTTTTTTTTAATACATGTATCTAGATGTAAAGTAAATTAGCTTACTTACTTCTAAAATATATTAAAACATATAGACTACTAAAAATTTTTCATGACCTCTAAAGAAGGAAAAAATAATAATAATTTTAAGAACTATTACACCATATGGTAGAACACAGATAAATGGAATACGAGTAATCAAATATATATATTCATATACAATCTTAGATGAAACTATGCTCTAAATCCACATTACATAATATTACTTTTAACCTTAAAACGAAATGTTTTTCGGAGTATTTCATTACTCTTATGAGAGCAGCAATTTCATAAATAACGTTAACCTTAAGCAGAATATTCTCATAAACTCTACCACAATTCTCATAATGAATACACAAAATTTTAGCCGGTATTTAAATATAATTTTGTATCCTCAATTTCAGGTTGCATTCATCTGACATTAAATTATTCAAAATATTCAACTAAATTTCAGAAGCATATTTGTGTTTGAACAAACTCTGGCAAATATTTGAATTGGCTGCTTTAAACTATTGCATATATTACACAACTTATATAAGCATTAAATTGATGTGAAATGTTTGCATTTTTTTTTTTTTTTTTTTTTTTTAATTGTATGAAGTACTTAAAAATAAATTATTTCAATTGAAACTTTGTTTGATGTTTCAAAATAAATGATAAAATATTAATGCAACTTTTTCATCAACAGTTAAAAAAAAAAAAAAAAAAGAACCATAATAGTAAAAATGGAAATTTGAATTTACTTCATTTATATATTATGATGTGTTAAATATAAATGTGAATGGAAAAATTTTAAGAGGCATATATGAAATTATATTTTCCTAACTAGAAAAGCATGTTTTAAAAAATATTTTTACAATGGTAGGGATTTGAGGACACACAATAACCAAAATGAAACAGTCGCGAGAGAATTTAATGTGGCCAACATATTATTTTCTCTTACTTTTTTAATTTTAGAAATTGCTTTATTTGGTGCATATTTCTGTGCGAGGGGGGGGGGGGACTCCTGAACTCTATACTAGGGCAGAAATGCCGACGTCCTAATTTATTCAGAAGCATTGTTAGTATTTACCTTATATTTACACCACTTTTATTGCACAATAATTTTCTCCAATATGCAATTAAGATTAAATAAGAAAAAATTGCTCTTCAAAAAAAGTAGTATGAAAAAAAGTGGGTACTAACAAAGCCCCGAAATAAATAAAAAAATGTTCACAACTCTGTTATAGCTACATTCATAAAACATTTAAGCCTTTTATTACATAGCTACCCAGTTTTACGCATTTTGGCTGTCAGAAAGTTTTGATAGAATCATTACTGTATTAGTTTTCATTGATTGAATAAAACAAATTTTTCTACACAGTTAAAATGATATAAAAAAAAATCGAAAAATTTGGCAGTTATGGTATTATATTTAAAAATAATAATAATATTATTATTATTCATAGAGCTTTCATGCATACCACTCACTGACGTGTACCGACTTTGGTCAAACTTTTCAAAAGAAATACTCATACGATCTTCAAAATATTTACAAAATTTGAACTTGCTGCATTTATTTATTTTTATAGGTTATGCTGAAAATAGCCATACACACATATAAAACGATAAAAACTTAATTTTCGTATTCAAAGGGCCTCAAAACGCATAATTATAGTAAATACTCAGCTTTGAAAATTTGACTCAAAAACAACACTTTGTCTATCATATGGTTAAGAGTAAGTACTTCTCATTCTTAAGCAGTGTTAATGGACATGGTAAAATTTACTAAAGTACTTTCATCAATTACATCCAATTGAAAAGAATATATTCCTTTAATTTTAGATAGCTCTTTTTATTGTCTATAAATTGCATAATCTTCACATATGTACTTAAATTTAGCACAGTAAAAAAAGAAAGAAAGAAAGAAAAGAAAAAAAAAAGACATAAAACAATTTGAAATGTTCTTCAAACGATTTCCAAAAACGGAGTAAATATAAATCGAGAAAGATTTTGGTTCAAAAATCAAGGTTCTTCCATACAGTAGAACCTCAAAAAAAAAAAAAAAAAAAAATTACTAAAATAAAATAAAAGTGGAAAAGTTGATAAATAGTAGTGTAATATAAAAATAATAATAATAATAATAATAATCTTTAAGCGATCAAACCTTTAAAAAATCGGAAAGTTTGAATCTTGTTAACATAAAAAGTACATACAAAACTTCTCAAAAATATTTTAGAAACTTTTCCTTTCGAATTACTCTTACAAGAATCCAACTACACAGGATGATCAATTTAAAAGAGTACCTGTTGGTTTTACTTATTACCCTTAAATATGACGGTTGACAACTATTCTATTGAAAATCATGTTGACAACTATTCTAACACTGAAGTATAATTGTTTGAACCTTGTTTAAGTGTGGGAGACAATTTCCAACACTGTTGGACTGTTACAACATTATTCGTGAGGTAAAACAGAAATAGAGACGCACAATGTTATTTAATCCTGTGATAATTTTACTTAAGAAAAACAAAATTTAATTCAATTCTTTTACATTATCATTCCGACATTACATTTACATTATTATTATCATTTTTACATTACCATTTCATAGGGTTTTCCAGAAAAGTCTTGCAAACATGGATGAATTAAAACAAATCATAACTTAAGAAATCTCGCCAATAACACCAACAATGCTGCGAAGTGTGTCAAAAAACTTGGTTCGACGCGTTCATATTTGCATTCAAAATGGTGGCGAACATTTTCAACATTTTCTGTAAGGAATGATAATGTAAAAAGTTTAAATTAAATTATGTTTTTCAAAAATAAAATTATCACATGATTAAGTAGCACTCTGCGTCTCTATTTCCGTTTTACCTCACAAATAAAGTTGTAATAGCATAACAGTGTTAGAAATTGTCTACCACACTTAAACAAGATTCAAACAATTATACTTCAGTGTTAGAATAGTTGCCACATCCGTCAGATTTAAGGGAAATAAGAAAAAATTACGGGTACTCTTTTAAACTGATGACTCTGTATATAGAGGTTTTAAAAATTTAAATAAATATATAAATTTAGGTGCAGATCTCTTAATATATTGTATTATAAAATGTTCTTTTATTATTTCAGTATGCAATCTGGATATACATACATTCACATTTAACTAACAATCAAAAAATATTCTTATTTGCCAAACAAAATTTGACTTAAAACATATACAAAAAAGTATACTTAAAAAATATTCAAAAGAATTCATCATACTTTTAATGAGTAATTTCCAATCATGTTGAAAACGTACTTTTTTTTTTCAACAAAATGCTCATACTGTGTCGATTATTTGGCAAAATACTTTAACAAAATTATACAGTACTTTATTCGATTTTATATTTAATTTGACTTTTATATAAATTTCTTTGACATTTATATTTCAAGATGTGTCTCTGTTATTTTATAAATTTAACAATGGATATGTACATGCTGAGTTTCAAACAAATCGGTTCATAAATATCTTTTCTTTTAGTAGAAGTTTGAAATTTTCATATGACTGTCATTTCGGAACAAGATGGCGGATCAAGTTGGACGTCGAATTCACCAAAGATCTTTCTAAGATAAATCTCTTGTCTAATTTTTGTTCGAATTGATTTCAGTATTTTGGAAGTTATCATGACGACAAATTTTCCATTGTATAGATAGACAAATTATAGATAAATAAATAGATAATATAAATGATTTCACTAGATCGATTTTTAAAGCAATTAACCTAAATGTAAAATGTAATTTTTATCGTCTTAAACCTCTTTTTAAAAAAGTTTACATATCTGTGTTTACAACACTTTTATTTCGTTCAAGATGGCAACTGTAGTACATCAATATTAGTTGTATTCCCCCCCCCCCCTTTTTTTTTAATAAACTTTTTTATATGTTTAACATTCACTGAAATATTCACTAACATACTTTCACTTTTACTATAATTACATTCCATAACGTTGAAAATATTTCATAACTTTATCGTGATGCAAGATTTTTTTTTTTCCTTTCTCTTTTTAAATTACGAAATTATCTAATAAAATGTGTTATTGAAATATTTTTATTTTTCATTTCTAATATTCAAGTGTTTCATTTGAAAGTAAATCCATTGTTAAATTATTTTTCAAGCAACGACATCTTTTTTTTCTTTTCACCGAAATTACAAGAAAAAGCCATTCTGAGCTATTCGTAATTAGCAATTACAGAAATGGATTCCACAATTTTTGATTGCATGATGCTTCCTGATTAATGATAATTATTTTGTATTTATAAACATTATGTATAAAGTTTTTTCTCATTATTGTATGATAATTCACACAAAAACAAAACACGTGGCTTTAATTATTATTTTTCTTAACAATTACATTTGAATTAAAACACACACACACACACACAAATAATTAATGATGAAAAAAAAATTGTAACTGTGATACATTGAGAAACTTTTTCTTCGTACTAAGTGCGGCGTGTCATTTATTGTGACAACAATTCCACAGGATTTTTTTTTAATTTTTTATTCCTCTGGAAAACAAAGCATAATTTATATATGGTAGCAAAGTTATTACAAGATTAAAAAAACTACGACACTGAAGACGAAATTATTGTGTTTTTCTAACAAAAAGAATTAATTCTAAGTAAAAATACATTTTGTTTGTTACATTTAATGAATATATGTCAGATACAACGCTATGCAATTTTTATTTAGTTATTTATTATGAATAATACATTATAACAAGTATATGTGAATCAATTGTGTAATATATTGAAATATAAGTACAAAACTTTGAATAAACACAAATGCTGGTTATTCATTTATTATTTATGGTTTATTATTTTTTGGTGTTTATTCAAAGTTTTGTACTTATTACTGTAAAACGCCAGTTCTGTGGTACTTTCTTATTATTGAAATATAGCCTGAATCACCTTAATTATATTAACTTATTTGACTATTGTAATTTATTTGTATGAATGGAAAATTATGTTTTAATCTGTCAGTGAATGCATTTTGGTGTATGCATTTTGATGTACGTATGTATTTCTATATGTAATTATATGCGTACCACTATTTCGGTGAAGAATGTAAAAAGAAAATATATATATATATATTATATCCATTAACGTATTAAACATACGATTTCGTTCGTTTAAAGCTGTGTTTTTTAATATATTAACTAATTAGCGGTGTAATAGCAATACAACCTATGAGAATTAACTGATTTGAATATTTTAGATATCATTAGATTCGTCTGTAATTCCCAAGAGTCCAAGAATGAGGAATAGTATAAATTGTACAGTATGGTCAAATTGTCAAATTGGTGGACAGTTTTTTTTTTTTTTTTTTTTTGTTGAAACTATATATACGTCAAATTATAGATTTCAGCATGGCAAAAATAAAAATGCATAATTTAGATATAAATAAACGACAGGCATGAAAAGTAGGACAATTTCATAGTTTCTCCATTTTTAAAACTTTTTTGCTTTAACAGTATTTTTTTTTTTTTTTCTTTTTAGTCTGTAAAATTAAAGAGAATTATCTGTGTGCCTCTGTGGGAGTCTGCAAGAGGGATATCTTGGACCTTACAGATGCGAACAGTATCAAGATTTTTTTAGATTTTCGAATGTGAATTTTTTTAATTAATATATATATATATATATATATATATATATTAATTCATCCATTGACTTTTCTGTTTCATTTTCTAAAATTTGTTCTTTCATTTCAGTCGTCTGCGTATCTTAGCAACGGCTATTACACTACTTTTTATTTATTTAATTCATTTATTTAAAGGCTTTTTTTTTTTTTTTTTTTTTTTTTAACTAAATGGCAATATAGTAGAAAAAAATAAATTATTAAATTTTAAATTCAAAAATGATTTATAATAGTTATGTTTATTTATAATTTTTATAGCAAAACAACTTTTTATTTTTAACTTTATTTTTTATTAATTTCTTTGAAAAGGAAACCTTTTTATTATTATTACTATTATTAGTATTATTTATTGTATTTATCGATGTATGTAATATAGTAGAAAGGATTCAACTTATTAAAAATTAACTGTAATTAAAATGTGTTTGTTTTTATTTTTTATTTTTTCCTTTTAAAGTGAAACCTGATTTTTTTTTCTATTTATTATGTGGATTAGAATATAATGGTAATACAGAGTAAAGAGCGACGGTTATAAAATATATTAGTGCAAAAGCTAAAATACTTAATAGATGCTGAGATACAGTCATCTTAAAATCGTTGTTCTTCAATAATAGCAACTCCACCTGTCATCGATAAATACCCAGATTGAAGTCCTGGGGAAAGACGTTTCTTCAGGCAATGGGAACCTGGAGCCGATGCAACGAGGGTGGGAAAAGCGCTGCCATAACACCGGGTCTTCGAAGCGAGGTTTATAGTAATTTCAATTTATTATTATTATTATTAAAGTAATATAAAAAAGTAAAGTGATTCAAAGTTTTTGAAAATTCGTTTAACTATGGCGATCAGCGAAGCGGGCGAAGTCTATTAGTAGTTAATAAAATATATTCCTCAATTTTCACAATTTATATTCCAAACAAAAGAACAAATTTTCATTGCAAAAAATGTATCATTTTTATTTTAGGTTGTTATAGGGGTTTAATTATATATTTAATGCATGAAGTAGGCAGAGATTTATACAAACTAGTTCGAATATATTTTCTCTATTTTCTCTACTAATTCTATCATTACGTTTATTAATTGGGAATAATATTCATTAATTAAAAGATATCATTCCAAATATATTTTTGTTTAAACAAAGAAAAATAAATTAATTAACTAAATATTAAAAAAAGGAAGGGGAAATAAAAGAAATTTTTAATTCCATGTATATTTAATTAAATATTTTATATTTAACCTACTTCAACTTTAATCAATTATATAATTAAAATTTAATTATTACTTTGGCTTTACAAAATTATTATTAATATTATTATTTTTTACAAATATTTGAATACTGAGGAATGTAAGTACCGAAGTATGGTATCACTTATCACATCACACCCAATTTTTAATTAAAACAACATAAAACTACGAGAGGCAGAAATTAGAATTATCTTCATTATTAATTTTTTATGCGATAATTATTTCTTCCATATCTCATTTAATTACCATAACAAACAAAATTTATAAAATATAAAAAAACAACTCTTCAAAAAATTAATTATTTTTCAAATTCTTCACTTGTTAAAAACAATATAGAAACATAATAAGTAATTGTAATCCTGATGAAAAACAAGCCCCTCTATAAAATTGGATCCTGTTTTAAAACTATATTATCCTTTATCAATTAATAGAAACAATTTTTTGAATATGCAAAGTAATTAAACTTGCTTATTAAGACAAAAAGATTTTAATTAATATTATGCATTAAAACTTATATCCGGATAAAGAATCTAATTAATATTTTAATTATATTTTTAATTTCTGCACATAAATTTAAAGTCAGTGCCAAAAAAAATTAAATTTATAATGTAAATTTATCCATTTTTCTGGCCAAAATATTAACTAAATTTTTCAATAATAACACAGGCTTGCAAAATCATGCTCGGGTAAGTGCACCAGTGATTGACACTTTTAGAAACTTTGATGTTTTTAATGTTCTAGTGAGAAAATATTTTTAGAAATCTTAAGTTAGTACATAGGGTATGAAAGACATTCAGAACCAAATATATGTTAAAATATATACATTTGATAACACTTTTTTTTTTTTTTGAATTTTTATTTGACACCCACTCAATGTCCCAGTAATTGACACTGCCAGTTTTTCATTTTATCAGTAATTGGCCCCCTATGTTCCAGCGTTTGACACTGCTGGTTATTCATTTTACCAGTTATTAGCACACCTTTTCATGTTTTAAATAATGAAATAATGTCGTGTCTGTATAATTTTTTTTTTTTTTTTTTTTTTTTTTGACACCCAGTCAATGTTTCAGTAATTAACACTGCCAGTTTTTCATTTTATCAGTTATTAGCACCCCATGCTCCGGTGTTTGACATAAAATGTTAAAATTCTTATATGTAAAATATAAGATTTTATTATTTTTCTTATTTATTAATTATTTCGGGATAGATGTCAATTACTGGAGCATGCCAATCACTGGAGCACCTGCCCTATTCTTTTTTTTTTTTTTTTTTTTTCCTTCACTGCGTTGGGTGTCTCTAATATGTTTTGATGCACTGAATTCAGAAATGCTTGTCTTTTCATCCTATGACGTAAGGATTTTTCGCAAAGTATGGATGAAGATCGGGAAATGTCACACAGAGGTTGTAATTAAATCGAAACTATTTATAAAATACATTAAAATGAGCTATCATTGTCTTTTAGAGTGTTTCTTTACGTAGAAGATCCCATTAGAGCTTTTTCTCTTGTACACGGCTTGATGGCCTTAAGGTGGAGAAGGGGGCCGATTCTCTATGCAGCACCGAACAATAATCTGCTAACATGTCAACACTTTATCGTTCCTAATATCTCCTCTACATTTCTTTAACGTCTTAAGGAAATAGCTATCTTTATTTTCACTCACAACACCCAGATTTTTCCAGGAAATAACTTAGATTGGAGTTGAAAAAGTGGAGTTTTAGGCTCAATCAATCCCATTTTTTGTCAAAACTGTACGTGATGGAAATTTTTAAATAGATTTTCCTTAATCAGCATCCAAAAATATTTAGAAAACGCATCATCTTGAAGGAAATATTTTATCGCAGGCCTCTGTAATTAAAGCAAACAATTATGGTACAATTTATAGCATAACATTCGTTTTGCTGAAATAAACATATTTAATAAGATAGGAAACACCAATAAGTTTAATACTTTACACATTTTCTGTAAATAGGAAAATATTTACCTATATTAAAACATTTATATAAAACCTATCACAATATCACAGTATCCTAATAAAAATAATACTGAATCATCCAAAAAATAAATAAAATAAAAATTTAAAAAATGAATTGTTAATAACTTCCTTTGCTAGTAGGTTGAGTGTGTGTGTGGATTGTATGTCTCACTACAGCTACGCAATAGGCAGTCGGCAACTGTTTGAAATTCACCGCTTGTGCTGAGCCGGAAGCATGCTATCGCAGTTTTGATCCATCTGCGCAGAGCATTGCAACGCCTCTTCGATAGCCTTCAGCAATATTATTTTACTGAACATGGAGACCATTGCAATCACACGATTTTTACGACATTAACTACCAGGGAATACAATTGCTAAATAAAACTAATTATATCGTATAACAAACACCCTGTGAATATGTCAAAAAACTAGAGTCAACCAAAAAACTCTCGGCACAAATTTTATATAGTAGGGCTAACTACTAAATAGAGTGGATCTACCAATAGTGGATCCCACCACTGCGAGCATCTATACCTGAATTGGGACTCGGACCTGTCGCCTATTAATTGAAGGTTAGGACACTAAACATTTAGCCACCAGATGTTAAATCCAAAAAGTAAAGTTAGAATGCAGAACATACTTATACATAAACATTTACATATATGGATGACTATGGAGCTATAAATTCCAGATTGAACATATTTAGTTTTTACACTGAGAAAAACAATATACCGCCTTCATATAGAATGAATAAATGGTCATTTTCTAAATTCTTAAACTAGAAATATAGATTTCCAACCTATGCGCATAAGGCACGCCAATAAACTGAATAGATGAAATGATCGAGAATTTCTAGTCTACACATTTCTAGATGATGAAACAATATTCTGAATATTCTGAATCTTTTGTATTACGAGAAATTCTCGCTTAATTTTCTAGAATTGGGTCATAAACCAAGATTATAGCTGCTGAAACCCGCCTCTTGTATTCTCATTTATTTGGAGATATTTTAAAGTAGGTTTGTCCTCGATAGTATAGGCAAATACTCAAGAATTCTAATAGAGGTTTTTTAGAATTCGCTTTCGAAGGGGACTAGAAAAATGTTTATAAGAAATTTATAATGATGACAGGGAACTACTTTTTCTAGAGCCACAATTTAGATTCTAGATGTCAGTTATAGAATTTTTTCTCAGTGTATTGGCGTGCCTTATACTCATAGCTCGGAAATCTATATTTCTAGTTTAGGGATTTAGAAAAGCACCACCTATTCGTTCTAGATGAAAGCGGTATATATATATATTTTTTTTTTTTTTCTCAGTGTACAAAATTATTTAAAAAAAATTGCGCCTTAGAGTATCTAAGAACTAAATATTTCAATAAATTAACAATGTAGATAGTTACAAATAGTTAAAATGCCTTAATTAATGATTTTTTTTTTTTTTTTTTTTTTTTTTAATGCTCATTTAAACAATCAAAGTTAGCGATTTTATAATTACAAAAAACACAGAAATCTTCTTTTAGATATTTTTAAAGTCCGGCAAAGTTCTTTTCTTATACTATAAAAGTATATAAATGTAACAAATTTTTGAAAAACTATATGTTTTAAACGAAAATTTATACATATAAAAATTCACCGATATTCGCATATAGTATTTCAGTTACTGACCCTGAAGAGTGTTGAATATTGTATGTTTTCATTTTTACTTTCCGAACACTATAGTGAGGAAAGTATTGTAATCATGTCAAAAATCCGAATTTGAGATTTTGATGTTTCTATACGTTTCAAGGTCCAATGAGTCCGTTTTCACTATTTTTGCGATGATATATGTATGTGTGTGTGTATGTATGTGTGTATGTATGTGTGTATGTATGTGTGTGTGTATGTGTGTATGTATGTGTGTATGTCTGTGAGTGAACACGCTAGCGTCTAAACGCTTTGTTCGAATAAGCTGAAAGTTGGTACGTATATTGTAAATCACCATAGTACGAACCCTATAGATTTTGATGAATCTAGCACTTATAGTTTTTTTACAGGGACACAAAGAAAAATTCTTTATCATTACGGCCTATGGGACCAAAATCCTAAAAGTGCGATAGCATCTAAACGCCTTATTCAATTGAGCAAAAAATTTATACACATATTATAGGTCACAGATACTCAACCTGTATAGATTTTGGAGAATCTAGGACTTATAATTTTCTTACAGGGACATAAAGAAAAATTCTTTATCATTATGGCCAATGGGGCCAAATTTTTAAAAGTGTGATAGCGTCTAAACGCCTTATTAATATAAACAAAAAATTTGTACACATGTTATAGGTCAAAGTTGCACACACTGTATGGATTTTGGTGAATCTAGCACTTACAGTTTTTTTACAGGGACACAAAGAAAAAATCTTTATCATTATGGCCTATGGGACCAAATTTTTAAAAGGGCGATCTAAACGCCTTATTCAATTGAGCTGAAAATTTATATGAATATTATAAATCACTGTTGCACTAACTATAAGCATTTTGGTGAATCTAGCATTTATAGGTTTTTACAGGGACACAACGAAAAATTCTTTATCATTATGATCTATGGGCTCAAAGATCAGTAGCGTTAAATAAAACATAGTGTAATATATGGAGAAAAATACTCAAACACTCTATTATGGTTTTCTCCCTTTTGTTTGTTTAACAACTCCTCTTTCTTTACTTTATCTACAAAACTCAATGTTCGGAAAGTCGAGTGGAGTCACTCCAGATTTTTTAGATTGTGTTCATCTTTTAATTCTTTCTTAATTAAATCTTCAGTTTCTTCTTATAATATATTTTAAAAGGGTTTTCATGTACATACCCTATACATATAAATAAGAGAGGAAAAGAGAGATGGATAGATATAAAGTTAGATAAATATGTAGATAGATAGATATAGGCGTAGATATATATAATAGCAAATAAGAAAATATTCTTGTAAAGTGAGTAGTTTTATACCAAAATTTTATATATTAGTTATAAAATTTTCATTTGCAAATTGTTTATAAATATTAATAGACGTAAATTCTATTCAATACGTAATACATACATGTATTAAAAAAAAAAAAAAAAAAATTAATGCTTCTATTTTTATAAAAATAAAATATCACTAGAGGAAAATTTTTTAAAGAAATTTACATAAATTTAACAATCGCTTACATATAAACTTATTTTATAATTTCAGACGATAATAACTAAGAAAACATAATACGCATTTCAAAGTTTACATTTCATGCATTTTAAAAGAAGAGAATTAATGGCTGTCTCATTTTTATGCATTATATCTTTCTAGAAACAGATCGATATTGTTACATGTTTGCAAGAAAAATCATTAGGAATTAGGAGAAAATGTTTCTGTCAGATTTTAACAATATGAGATAATTTATAAAACTCGAAAGCAAAATCTATAGCCGGAGATCTAGAATAAAACGTAGACTCTGATCCATTGATAAAATGAAACAAACATGCTCCAAATATAAATCTTACTTTGAAAATGAAATGGGCATTTCCTAAAATCCATTACTACAAAAGGCAAGTGTAAATTTCAATGTCTATTTATAAATCCGCACGTTTCTGGTGAAAGGATAAAACTTCAAGTTTAATAATTACGCAACATGAGGTATTTGAGACTTAACATTTCCAGTAATCTGCAAAATTTCGTTCAACGATTTTTCTTTAATATTTTACTGTCACAAATTTAAAATAAGGTTGAGTTTTTAACATAGCAAGTTTTGTATATTTTTCGGATTAAGAGGGGATTTAAAATACTTATTCATTATTTTGTACTTATTTCTAATTATTTATTCATGACTGATTTTAATTCTGAATAATTTTCGATATATTTTTATTTCCCAAGATAATTTTATTTAAAAAATAAATAACAATATTACAGAGAAATGCTTAGCAATTGCCTTTGTTCAGTGTTGCCAAATTCGTATAAAATATCACTTCTCAAAATTATTGGTGATTAATAATTTAAAAAAAGTACCTAAATTTGGCAACACTGCAAGATACAAACTGTCTATATAAATGTAAAAACGGATTTTTGTTCGATGTTTAGCAAATTTAAGGACACTTTGATAAAGTTCTCTACCGACAGAACAATTTTTAAGAACAATGTGGTGACACTAAAAAAGTAGACACCATATTCGGATAAATAATGCTTAACCGAACACTTCCTTTCTTGGAATTCGACTGTTGGTGATATTGAGAGGAATAACACTGCGTGCGTAAATGATAAAAAATCGTTTATACGATTTGAAATTTATGTTAACATTTTTGTAGGACAATATAATTCACATTACAATAGATATTTTTACACAAAAAATAAGAATCATTATCCAGTTATTTAGTTGTTAATACAAAATGTGTGTATACAAATCGAACCACAAATTTTAATTATTACTTCGTTATTATTAATTAATGACAATGAAAATGGTACATCAATATTTTGTATTATCATATCACGAGAAGTATAACTTCAATTCACAATCAACAATCAACATACAATCTACACTCTACAATATTATAAATTCACAATCTACACTTGGCCAATACAATAGCATCCTAATAACATTCAGAGTATATGCTTTTCAGAATATGTCATGTCCTATGAAGTGCGCAAAATTGTCCTGTAAATAGTTAGCAGATATCTTGTGGAAGTATGAATGTATATAAATATTTTGGGCATTATTTGGGTATTTATAGGATCAGAAGATTTTGTATGCTTGTCCTAGAAGAGACTCTAGAGCTTTTTCGAAAGGGAAATATAATTTAATAATAATTTTTCCATATTCTATCGATATATGCAAGCATTTTCGAAAGGATTGGAAAGAAAAAGTATCTAATAAATGTGTAGAAATAATGCAGGATGTCCGATGTTTGCATGTGGTTCATATTTTAAATCATCTGATCTACAGTCAGTACACACCAAAACTCTGATCGCCTGACTCTTTACTAAAAGAACGTCCGAAAAAGGTCACTTCCATCACTTCGGGTAAAAGCATTATACTTTACATACTGTAATATAAGGCAGATGGAAAATTTATTACAATATCTTTAGTAATCTTAAAATTTTGGGAGAAAAAAAAAATCTTGGAAAGAGTGACATGTTATATACTTTTAAAAAGGTGGGTGTTTCGATGTATAAAATATTTTATTGCTATACACTATCAATTATTTTTTGTCTATTACTTGAGTTTCAAAATAGTCTCTAAATTTTAATTTTGTTCTATTTAATATTTTCTAAATGCGTAAAACAAAACAGTCCAATTTAAATTATATATTCATATCAGTTTAGAAAAATATAGTTGACTTCTCTTAGCGAATTAAGAAACTTAAAAGATTAAATGACTTAGAAATTTTAAATGTTCATATCCAAAATTTAGAAATATAATTAAATTCTTTTTTTTTTTTTTTTTTTTTTTTTTTTTACGTCACATGAAAAGAAAAAAAGAAAACATTCGCGTGGACTTTTAAATAAGAAACTAAATAATACAAGAAAACAAATCTGGCAACATCCAGTTAAATCAGATTAAACTAAAAATAGCATCCAAGAATATTTTTCACAGAAGAATCTAATTTTGTAAGAAGAAAATTTAAAATCTCCTTTATACAAAAGAAAGAGTTGCTTGAAAGAATGAAAAATTCACGCTGCGGCTTTAGTTTCTAGCGCTGCATAATAAATTTAGTTCAGTGTCGTGGCTCTGATAATTAAATCTTACGAAATATAAAATCAGAACTTTGTAGCCATATATTCTTTCAATCTTTTGCCCTTTTTTTTTATGTTGTTGCTCTTGTTCTTTCTAGTCAATGATTTTGTTACAGTATTTTCTGGAGATCCCGTTAAAATCGCCAGGAAAATGTTTGTGTCAGGTTGTCACCGATAAGAATAATTTATGAGGTTCTAAATGAAATATGTTACACACAGTGTAGAAATAAACAGGATTAGAATTTCCTTTTTTTTTTTTTTAAATAATAATTAAATGCTTCTCATGTATAAAATTTAGTTTTAAAGGCTTCTTTGTTGTTGTTGTTGTTGTTAACATTAACCATGAAGTAGTAAGTAGTGTATAGTATTAATATCCTGTTATCTGACTTCAAGCTAGAAAGTTATTTAATTCGCCAATATATTTTTGATAATATATAAATGCTGAATAAATATTTCAATTTTCCTTTATTTTTTAGTTTATTTATTTGAAATAGTTTATTTTCTTAAATTTACAGGCGATTTTACTTAGATTTGAAAATTTCTAACAGATGCGTTTTTATAAATCGTTTACTAAATCGGGGACAGTCTACAACTTTGTAACTGATTTTTTTCTCTCTTTTACCGTTTTCGATTTATAAATGTTAATTTCGTTGCTTGCCGTCAAATGGTACTCTAACCAATCTCAACTTCTAGTGCATAACCCTTTTTACTATACTGAAATACCATTCTTAAGGCAATAGTAGGATTTCGTACGGACAGGCCTTTTTTCAGGACTCTTCCACCAGTTTTTAATAACAAGAAAATTCTTTTTTACATTTAAAGGCTTTTATTATAAGTGAAACAACAATTAATGAGAAAGGTATTTTTGTGAAAAATAAATCTAACACACTCGAGGTAAATTTAGTGACAGTACTTCCAGTAAATACATATCAAAGTGAAATTAAATCGAATGTTGTTATTGATGCCCCCATTAACTTTGAGAACAAAATTTTTGAAAAATCCCCAGAAATAAATAAAACAGTGAATAGTATTAAAAAATGTGAAAATGTAACCCCTCAACCAATTATGCTGTCAAAAAAAATCATTAGAATCCTCCGAAAAAGCCGTAAGTGAAAATGACGATGAAGACGAAAATGACGAAAGTGATGACGATAAGATGCTTTTAGAGGACGATAATAGCGTAAATGATGACAATGATGAAGAAGAGGACCCTCGACGACAGAAACAGAGTCATACGAGCATTTCCCAGATAGATGATGATAGTGATGAAGAGGAGAAGCCGCGCCGAAAGGGACGAAGTCAGACGAATGTTTCCCGAATGAAGTCGCCAAATCCAGAAAACACTTATTTAAAGAAAGATGAAAAACAAGTCCTACTTGAAAAAAAATTTCACAATTCGACGTACTATTAAAATAACTTTTGATAAGCAACTTTAAATGCTCATTAGCATCTATGTAAATATTGTAATATAATTTAACTTTCATTATTAAAATTTAAATAATTAGTTAATAGAATTAGTATTCTTAAAGTTCTTAAACGCCCACAACCCACTGGATACTATATATATATATATATGCTTTCATCTTTGAGAAGTTGGCGGCTAGGGAGGTATTTTTTGGCTTAACTTCCCTTCACAAACTTTTAATTTTTTCCATTTGTTTATATATATATATACATCATACATGTATGTATATATATATATATATATATATATATATATAAATCAGCCATTTTATATACTTAATAATTTTTATATTAATTCACACCAAATATTCAAAAATATAATTAAAATTCTTTTTCGTTATCTCTTGCAACAAAAAAGAAAAATATAATTTAAAATACATAACTGTTAGTTAAATAACAAATAATTCTTGTTACAGAAAAGTAAATGACATTATTTTAAAGTCAATATCCAAAAATATTGCAACGGAAGAATTTAATTTACAAGCAGAAAATTTGTAATTTCCTTTAAAAACGAAAGAAAACATGTTTAAGAATGAATCAAATTTTAAGCTCTAGAATTTTACTTTTACTGCAATAAACTAAATTATGATCCTTAGCGCTAATAATTTAATCTTTAGAGCATGAAATTAGAACTCCGTATTAATATATCTGTCAAAATCTTAGCGTTCTTCGAATTCAGTGATTTTATTACAATGTTTTCTACACAGATGTTGTTGAAATCCTCCCGGAAAGTATATGTGTTAAGTTTGTCTATAAGTGGAATGAATTATGATTTATGAACATGAAACTGAAACTGAAATACATTATGTACATCTTGGAAAACAAAGGAATGAAATTAAAAGAAAATAACCCTAAACAATAAAATACATTATTGCCTAAGGTTAATTAATTTTAAATGCATTAACACTTCGATGTATCTATAATTTTGTCTAAAATAGATTTTTCGTTGCAGTTCGATTTCGCAAAATGCTCATTATTTAATACTAAATACTTAATTTCTATGTTGAATTATTTTTCTATTTGTTTTAAATACGATAGTTATTTTTTAAACTAATTTTAGTCCATGAATTTGTTTAAAAAAAAAAAAAAAAAAAAAAAAAAAATGTACATTCCTGTGTAATTTATTCTTGATAAACACATTTTAGTTGAATTTCTTTAGTAGTCATCCGGCTGTTTTAATAAAAGTGTAAATTGCTTTCAAGAAATTCTTTATGATTGTAGCACTGATATATTAGGTCTTTGCATGAATTCGTGCGGTTTTTTATTGCTTCATTTCATAAAAATGCAGCAAATCAATTGACAATTTTTAATCAAAATACTCACCATTACTTTCTACAATTTTTGCCCATTTTTCGGGTAACAAATGTATAACCACGGCGATGGAAGCTCTCATCTTTGGAGGCAATAAAATGATCCGCGTCCGCACGAACTTTTGCAACGACCTAATTTAATACTGTTTATAGTACTGTATCACACAAACTTAAATAATTTTAATGTCATTTAATCATTTTATAAATATTTTATTTATTTATATGTTATGTAAAATAATGAAAAAAAAAAAAAAAAAAAAAAAAAAAAAAAAGAAGAAATAAACGAAGACGAAATAAGCAAGTAAAAAAGAAGGTAATTAACCTGTATATATGACTTTTAAATTTTTATGATAAACTATTTTAACCTATTATTTTTCGTCACCTTATTTAATTTTTATCAATTTACAGAAAAATATCCAATTCGAATTTTATTTTAAAATAATCTCTGAATAATTTAATTTTCTCTTTCACATTTAAAAAAAAAACTGACGTGTTTAAATACTAGTAATTAACTTTTATACAAATTTATACTGAAAATTCAGAAATATAATTAAAATTCTTTTTTGTCTCTCTCGTTTTCTTGTAGGAGGAAAGAAAAAAATATGTCGACTTTAAAATACAAAACTTCTAGTTAAATAATAAACAATTCTTGTTACAGTAAACTAGATTGCATTAGTTTAAAAATAATATCCAAAAAATATTTTCAAAAAAGAATTTAATTTACAACGAGAAAAAATTAAAATTTCCTTTAAAACTGAAGAAAACATGTTTAAGAAATAATGAAATTTTAAACATTGTGGCTTTACTTTTGCTGCAATAAATTAAATTATGTCCCTTAGCGCTGATAATTTAATCGCAAGCGTATGAAATCAGAGCTTTCTATTAGTATCTGTCAAAATCTTGGAGTTCTTAAAACTCAATAATTCTGTTACAATATTTTGTACACAGATGCTGCTGAAATCCTCCAGGAAATTGCTCATGTCAAGTTTGTTACTAAATGGAATAATTTATGAGCATATAATTGAAATATATTATGTACGTCTTAGAAAACAGAGGAATCGAATTATCTTTTAAGAATAATTAACGGTATTCAGATCTTAAACTTTACTTTAAAGGAATTTTAATTTTTACGCTTTAGTATTCTTAAAATAAAATTACTAAACAGGAATATAAAATTTATTCCAGTAAAAATAATCAGTAATTATTAACACTATTTAATGGTAAAAGTAAATTTAAGAAAAAAAATTAATTGTTAAAAAAGAAAAAAATAAAAGAAAAAATTTATAAAACTCTTTCTAAACTAGTATTTTGTGGCCACCACCAGACTTTCTTCTATATTTTCTTATACAATTGCACTCAGTTCAAATAATTTTCAAAAACTACTTTTTATTAAAATTATCTACCATTATGAATGCAGACGAATTTTATCTTAGAGAAAACTAACACTAAATATCCAAAGAAAGACAGTTTAACTAACATCTTAAAAAATGCGTTTTCATAAAGGGTTATCTCATATATCATGTTTCGTACATTTAAATACCATAGATGTTGAGATATGGCATTCCTGTTTCAGGGGAAAATTGCGCTATAGCAGCGCAACTTATTGGTAGATATACATCCGAATTGAATCGGCATAATATCTCATAAAGTCTTTCTCACATATCGTAGCTCATGCTACGGTGACCTATAACATATATACCAACTTTCAGCTCATTCGAACAAAGCGTTTAGACGCTATTGCGTTCACTCACCCTTATACATACACGTACACATATACATCACAAAAAATAGTGTAAAATCGTACATAAAGGGGAGCTCGTGTCAAGACTAGTGTTAAAGGTGCATAACTAGTAGTCATAACAGTCACAAATTTAAATTTGCAACATTCAACGACCACTCCCTTTAGCAAATCATGATTACAATACCTTCTTTACATATGTATGTTGATGGCATGCTTATGTAGTTCACGAACTTTAACAAATTTCATCAAAAATTTAAAAACATACTTAAGATTATTTCTATTTTACATCACAGAAAAGAATATAAAGACTGAGAAATTCATTGAGATTCGAAATATAAAAATACAAGTTATCTAACTAAACAATTTTGAACCAGATAAATCAGATTAATTTCAAAAATAGCATTGTAGTAGAATACTTTTTCACAAAAAGAATCTAATTTCAAAGAAAAGAAAATTCAAATTTCCTTTTGTACAGACGAAAAGGTATTTTTGAAATAATGAAAAATTCATGCTGTGGCTTTACTTCTGGTATTACGTTATTAAAATAAATTAAGTTAGTTGTCACCGTGCCGATAATTAAATCTTACGAAATATAAAATCAGCAAGTCATATATTTTTCAAAACTTTAGCTTCCTTAAAATTGTACGACTCTATTATAATGTTTTCTATAGAGATCCTGTTAAAATTTTCTGGAAAATGTTTGTGACAAGTTTGTAGCTGAATAGAATAATTTAGAGATTTCAAATGAAATATAAGCAGTCTGAAGATGTAAACAGGATTGTAATAAAGTTTTCGATGTAAATAAATAAACTACGAATATCTTTGTTAGAAATACTTGTATAAGAATTTTTAAAATATAAAATAGAACATTATTTACACAAACCAGGAATATAATGCATATGTTTGTAAAAATATGTCACATGTAATAATACATAAATATATTTTGCAGCTGGATCCATGAGCTTTATTCAGAAAGACATCTTGAATTTCTGAAATAATGAAGTTAGACATCTGCTCTTTGAATTTTATTTGCATTAATATTTACTCGCATCTTTTAATTATTCTTGATATTTGAGTAATTGGAAGTCCTTCCTGCTAATTTAACCCTTTGCGAGACAAGGTAATTTAGCTCTTTTAAGATAAACTGCCACCAGTATTTACGTACAAATCTACAAGAAAAGATATAAATGAAGTTTTTCCTCTATAAGTAAAATTTTGTTAAGCTTTTCCGGAACGAGTTTTTGCAGTTAGGAATATTAAAATTAGGTTAGATATCCCACTACCCCTGAAAGGGTTATGTACTTTATTGACGGTACTTTAAAGTACCATTAAACTAAAAATTGTATAAAATCGAATTTATGAAAAAAATGTCAAAAGTATACATAAACATATATACTTCACTTTAAACTCACTACATGACACTAAACGCTACATGTAGCCACTTTTTGTTCAAGAAAGTGATTTAGCGAGTGATGTCACTGTTTTTGCTTGCCATTTTTCATGATCTTCAAGTATACTAAAACTAATTTATATACAGCCTCAAGAATCTACCATCAGTTTTAGAAAAATATATAAAGAACATAAAAAGTAAATACATTTTTTACACATTTTTAAAGTCCTAATATTTTTTGACGACCTCTGTTTACCAATGGTACACTATAGTGCAACCTCACTAAATTCGCATTAATTACTAGGATGAGGTGATATGCAATTTTCAAATTAGAATATTCGTAGCCAATTATGTTCAATCCAGTATATAAAGGATATATTTAAAAGCAATCTAAAATCATTACGATGAAAATATACCTCAAAATGGGCATTCATACGAAATTTTGCCATATTCTGCTATGTTAAAAAAAATCGTAAATTTCGAATAACTTACGAATTTGTAAAATTCGAAAATTCCTAGTCGATTATGTTCTTCCCAGTATAAATGATATTTTAAGTGTAGCCCGACCTCTCTATGAACATTTAATCTTTTGATATCGTGCGCACAAACTAACAAATTAACACACTATCAGGCTAACAGACTAACACACAGACAAACACTGACACCCCTGTAGGCGAATACCCCACCGATTTTGTTATTTTTGTATTCCTCAGACCTCAAAACGTGTTAAAAATACCAGGTCGAAAATTTTCACGAATACCTAAGTTCCCTATACTTATAGTTTGATGGGAAATTAAAATTTGAATATGGATCTTTATCAAACAAAATTAAGTAGACTTAAGTGCAACGTGAAAGCAACAACGCAGTATAGCCGATACAAGGTAGTATTGGTACGAACCTTGAAGTAATAAAAAACTTGACGTTGATTATTGAGTTATTAACTATTTTACCGAATAAACAATGAAAATTGGGATTGCAAAATTGTTTTAAATACTTGATTTTTAACTTTTTACCAGCATTTTGTTAATAATAAAATATATTTATATCTATTTTTTAAATGTAAATGTAAAATTTTAAATATATATTTATAAGAATAATTTAGGCGAGAAATTTCTCTTCGATGTGTGTAGTTTTGACGGCATTTACTGATGACTAGGCGACAATTGTCGCCATGTCAGTGTGAACCTTAATTTTATATATATATATATGTATGGAATTCGAAAAAGATAAAGGTGCCTATGACTGGAGCTATAGATAGCCAGATTACATCGTTTAACGTCAGCGCACTGTAAAACATTAAAACCAAAACTTTAGCTACGATAAGTCAACGGTAAACAACGATAAATACGGCAAATAAACTATAAAAAGTATGTCACAGTCGTTAAACGTATGGCTAATGTTTAGCAGCGAGGTTTTAATTGTTTTTACTGTGCGATTCGAGACGTGTCGACATCTCTAATTAATACATATGTGTATATCATTTGTCTTTTTTTTCTAAAAGAACGTCTAAACATTTTTTGGGGACGACTTTGCTATAATGTCTTCTTATATTTCAAAAATAAACAAGATATACTTGTTTATATATATAACTGGATATTTCGTAGCCTTTTACATTTTCGCATTAAATATTTATTTAACAATTATGCAGAAAATACTACAAAAAATTAAATTTAAAATACACATTACAAAAATATTAATAAAAAGTAACTTGTGTTTAAAAAATACACGTAATATCCAAACGAAATTTAAAAATTGTATTTGTATTTTTCTTTAGAAGGAAAAAATCAATATCTTAAACTGCGTGGGAATATCAATATTTCATGCACGAAGTTTAGAAATATAATTAAAATTCTTTTTGTTTTCGCATGTAGAAAAAAAATTATAATCATCTACGTACATTTTAAAATTGAAAACTACAAGCAACGGAAAAATGTAAGCTTGCATGGAAACAACAAACCTAAATCACATTAACTTAAAAATAGTAACAAAAATATAAGCTCGTGTTTCCCCGAAGAATCTAATTCCAGAAGAAAATTCAAAATACTTTCGTAGAGTAAAAACTTTTCTTTTTTAGTAAAAGAATTCATATACTAGCTTTTTGTTTTAAATATTTTTACACAAATTTAATAAGAATCGCGATATTAATAATTAAATCTTTCGGGCATAAAATCTGAAATTTTAAATTTAATAAATTTTTTTTTTTTTTTTTTTTTTTTTTTTTTTTAGAAAATTTAAGTTTTTATTAAATATTAGCAAACCCGTGCGAAATATTCGCATTTTATTTCTTTTCTTGTTTACCTTTAAAATTTGAAACTCATAAATGTTATACCAATGTCACCACCTAACTAAAATTGTAATTTACCAGAAGCAAAATTATTAATAAAACCAAATTAATATTGTACAATAGTGAAACAAAAATCCTCCAAAGAAATGATTCCAAATAAAATTCATGGTTCACGACCCAATTTTCATACTTCCACAGGCAGTACAATTTTAATACAGGACTCCTACGACGCCTTTTCAATTTTTGTCGTCATGTTGGTGATGACTTTTTATTAATTTTGGTATATATATATATATATATATATATATATATATATATATTAAATAAGTAAAATAAAATAATTTCTATTTTGATTATATTTTTTATGATTGTGTTTTTTAGTCAATTATGACTCAAAAGTTCATATTCTGTATATATCTTTAAAATATTGCTAGGTTTAAAATGACTCTTCCAAAGATTCTGAAGAAACAACTGTTAAAAATACATTTTTTTTTTTCGTAAAATAATCTCATCAGACAAATGTCGTCGTTTTTTCTTATTAGTCCATTGAGCTAAGTCCGCGTGCTTAAATATTGTTCATGTTTAAATATTATTTTTTTATCCTCGCGTATCGTATCGTTTCGACAAAAATAATTGAAACTGGTCCACGTTAGAGAAATATTATATAGATTTTAGAGATTTTGTATTTTGTGTTTATTATTTCATAATTCATGAAAGACTAGGATTCTAGATTGTACGCAAGCAAAGTATGACGTCACTGACCGTGTCGCGTTGATCGGGACAAGCAAAATATTTCCTATGTTAATCATTCATTGGATTTTTTTGTAAAAAATTATTAAAAATTAAGGGAAATTATTTTTCTATTTTAATCCTCATATTTGGGTATAATTATAAATTTGTTATCGTACACATGTGTTAGTTTAAGTTATTTTGCTGTCAAATTTACAAAATTTTAATTTTAAATTTCAAAACTCTAGAAACGAAATGGGCATAGATTTGATATCTGTCGTCCTTGGAGTTTTTTGTACTTGGCGATCAAAAACGTAACAGGAAAAATACATGTCAGATGTATATTTTCGTAATATATATTGTACGAAATAGTGTTTCATATTTCATTACCGATTAGTCTCTTAATGTACGTTGTTAAAATAGCAATGATTTTTTGAAAGGAATTAAATTTGTTCGCAAGATAATTTGATGATTTTCTTTTTTTACCCTCCAAGGATGACAGAAATCAAATTTTTTCCTTAAAATTAATTAATAATTCGCTTTTTTCAAAAAATGCGGATGTGAAATAATAACTTATACGTCTGCAAAATCTTGTCAGTCTAAACATCTATTCAAGTTTATCCAGGCATAATATGTAAACACTGCATGATTTGATTATGTATAAGATATTTCCAATTCCAATCAGCTATGAACATTTCAATTTTAAAACCCGAAAAAAAAAAAAAAAAAAAAAATTTAGAACACAAAATCTATTCAAGTACTAAATGAATATTTTAAACCATACTTCAAAGTATCTAATTCAGAAGATGAAAGCACCTGAAAATTATAAATATTTTTAAAATAAATTATTTTTAAAAAAATCATCGCCGTTTACATTACACTGAGAAAAAAAATATATACCACCTTCATCTAGAATGAATAAGTGGTCATTTTCTAAATCCCTTAACTAGAAATATAGATTACCGAGCTATGTGTATAAGGCGCTCCAACAAACAGAATAGACGAAATGATCAAGAATTTCTAGTCTACACATTTCTAGAGGGTGAAACAATATTCTTAATATTCTGAATCTTTTGTATTGCGAGAAATTCTCGCTTGATTTTCTAGAACTGGGTAATAAACCAAGATTATAGTTGCTGAAACCAGCCTCTTGTATTCGCATTTATTTGAAAAGATTTTTAAATAACTTAGCCTTCGAGAATATAGGCAAACGTTCTAGAATTCTAATAGGGGTTTCTAGAACTCACTTTCAAAGGGGACTTCAATTTATAAGGATGACATGGAACTATTTTTTCTAGTGCCACAATTTAGATTCTAGATGTCAGTTACAGAAATTTTCTTTAGTGTAGCAAGTCGGGTGCGTGTACTCACTGACGTTTACGTACGTCATTACTGCGCTTGCGTGTTACAGGAATCATTCAATGAATGACCGAAAAAAGTTACGTAAAAATAACTAAACTAGTAGATGTGCAGTTCAAGAACCTCAACATCCCACTTGGTTGCATTACTTATTATTGAGCAGATCATTTTTATTTATTCCATATTATTTTAAAGAGTTATTGATTGAGATATATATACATGTATAAACACACATACATATACAGAGTGATTCCGAGGTCATGGAACAAACTTGGAGGGGAGGTAGAGAACATCATAAAGATTTAGAATTGTAAGGAACCCATGTTCCCAAGCGTCATTTTAACCCTTTAAAAACTGGATGTTTTCGGCTACTGTATACTACTAACTCCATTACTGTGTAAATTTTAAAATCTTGCTTGCTTCATTATTTCTTAAAATCATACACAATGTTCATATTATTGCAATCATTGCAAAAATACATCGATGAAAACAGAATTTATTTATTTATTTGAACATTAGCGTGTAAAAACTTAAAAAATATGATGAGCTTTGCCCATATCCACGCAAAATCATCCGGTTCTTAAAGGGTTAAAATGACGTTTGGGAACATTGGTTCCTATATAATTCTAAATCCTTGTGATGTTCTACCTCCCTTCCAAGTTTGTCCCATGACCTTGGAATCACCCTGTGTATGATGAACTCGCGACATAACCAGATAGAGAGGTTGCTGCCCCTTCAACCAGGGCCAGCGCGAGGATGCTAAGAGCTGTTTAAAACTGCTCTGAGCATCGTCGCGATGGCCCCGCTTCAATGCCCCCACCCCGTTCTATCAATCTGTACATGTGTGTATAGTGTGTATATATATATATTTCCTTCATCAACATCAACGTAAGGGCTTCGGAGTACCTGCATATAGTCGCGACTAATGCTTACCTCCACCAAAAATATAAAAAACATAGAGATATTTTTTCAGAAAATAAAAAAAGGAGCCAAAAGAGGTTTTAATTTGGAATTTAGTCTCAGAAAATAATTCCCCACGTAAACAAGAATTTTTACGAGTGAAGCACCAGGAGAAAATAAATAAATAAATAAAATAAAATAAAAATAATCTGGTGTGTCACTCACACGACTTTCTCTTACCCTGAAATTTAATACTATAAATACAGGTTGCAGATTAATAGGTAAGATAACGAGTACTGTTATGTAAACCTATGTTAAACAATTCATATTAGGCTTCTGAAGAGTTTTATAAGATAATTAGTTCTGTGTGAGGGGGGCTACCGCCCACCTCAACCCCCCGTTTCATTAATGCACCTACATTTATATAGAATTTAATTCGATTATTAAAAAATAATTCTCTTTTTAAAAAATTATTTATTAAAATTATTTTAAAAAATATATCTTTTATGATAAGGCAGACGATTTCCATATTAGAGAAGTAGTATAACACCAAATATTAAAAAAAAGTCCATTTTATTCTCAATATTTAAAAAAAAAAAAAAAAAAAAAAAAAAAAAAAAAAAGTACGATTTTTTTTCTAAGTTTTTTTTCGTTAAAAGTAAAAAAAAAAATCGATAACATTGTTTTAAATTATCGCAGATCAATGGTTCAACCATTCGTTTTAAAGGTATTGGCGAGCTCTTTTTAAAGATACCCATCATGAAAATTTACTCATCTCGAGGGGGGACTTTCCCCCCAGGGGGAAGGCGGGGCTCCTACATACACAAAAAAAATTTCCCAGTTAACTATCTCCATTACAAAAAATATATATTCGTTTCATTTGGTTTAGTGCAGTCTATAGACGTTAAACTCTACTTTCCTGCAATTTCCCCCATAGACGTAATGTATTAGAATTCTCTTGATTGTCCCTGTACACGAACCATTTGCTTGATCTTAACGAAAAGCTTACTGTAGCATCCGTATATGATACACATTTAGAATACTAAGTTTGAACTTTCTGCCATAATTCGTTTTTGAGATATGCTGATAACAGACAGACACACAGACACACACAGACAGACACACACACAGACACACACACACAGACACACACACAGAGACACACACACAGACATACACACAGACCATTTGCTAAAACCATGATTTTCATATTCAGGGGACCTCAAAACGTGTAAATATAACAAAATCTCGCGTTCGAAAATTTGACCCAAAAACAATACTTTCTCTACCTTATGGGTAAGAGAAAGTAATATTCACCTTGAAAAATCCTAACAAGTGCAACAGAGGATCTGTTGCATGCGTTGACGAGACGGTCTGGATATATTTCCTTTTAAATCTAAACCTTGTGTTAATTTTTTGTAACTCATGAATACTTGGAAAAAAATTTGAAGCGAAATGATTGCATAACATATCAGAGTTCTTTTGCGTAGCTCTGTAAATTAATTACTATTTCTGTGTCTACCAATTTCTTCAAAAGCATTTTGATAACAAACGTTAATTTGATTATGCTGAATGGAGTGTAACCATTTTAAAATACTTGTAAAAGAAATTCAGTCTATAGATCGTAATGGAACGAAATTCTTTTGTGTGCCCTTACATATGAGCCACAGACATCATGTACACAAATAAATAACATACAGCTGATTTCATGTAATTCAAAAATATTTGTACTAAATTTAACATTATTTGGATAATCCTATAACGTTATCGTAATTATTTTGTGTGGTCCTGTAGATAATTATTAAGCACGCCTTTTTCTACGGAAAACAGAATTTTAAGCATCTTAAAAATGTATGTTAATTTCATCATATTGAATCCAATGTAACCTTGTTAAAATGAATTTAAACGAAATTCTGTCCATACGCCTTAATGAAAAGAAAAATTTTAGTGTATTCCTGTACACAAACCTCAAACAGAAAACACACTCAAAAATACGCATCTGATTCTGTGTCGGTCATGAACATATGTACCAATTTGCAAGCTAATCCGGTGATTTTTGTGGTCGATATCGTGGTACAGACACACAGACAGATAGACCCCAAAATCTTTTTAGTCTCAGCAGGGAGGTCTCCACAGATGTTTCGGTAATTAATTAAAAATAATTTAGTAACTGTAAAATTTATTATAATCTGACTAATTTATAAAATTTTATTATGCAGAGAAAAATGCACAGTAAAACTTCATAAATTTGAGAGCTGTTTATTTCTTTAAAGTTCTTCTCTTATAGCAGCAAAATTAGTTCGACCACTTTACAGCTTTATGCATTGGAAGATGCCTGGCACTGAGTTAAAGGGAGTACAAGGTAAGTTGTACAGTATAATGCTAAAAAATGTACACCTACAGCTGTAAAAACTGCCTGAAACTGTGGGGCAGCAAAGTATTGTGTTAGTGTTCGAGTTAAGGGCAATTGTCTATACAAGAGACATGGATCTAAGAATGAAACGCCCTCCATGGAGGTCTTTCTAAGAGGTCCTAGCCTGTATTCACTCGAGTTTCGGGAAAAACCACAGAAAACTCTGAACGACTAGCTCGACGAGCACGACCAAGGATCGAACCGAACACTTTCTCATCTACCAGCTTTGAGCGTAGAATTGCTCGGCCACTGGTGGGGTGGCAGCAAAATATAACCAGCAGAAAAAAAAGGATTACTAATAGACAAATTAAAATGTTTATTCTATAAGTTTCTTCGTTATTTCTAATTTTGATTTTTTTCATTACTTTTGTTTCATGTGTTTTATCTATTTTATAACCATTTTGTTTACAGGTTAAGTACCTGAGAAATCGTAAGCATTTCAATAAGATGAAAATTTTAAAAATAATAACGTTTTAAATAGACTTAAATAAATTAATTGAAAAAACACACAGTATTTTAGATCCAATAAATAATATATATATATATAAGAAAAAAGAAAGAAAAAGAAAAGCAGAAAATGTTTTGTGGCAAATAGATTTTTATCTAAGCAAGCGGGCAAGCAAAATTAAATAGTTTTAACAAATATTATGTATTTAAAATGCAGCATTTTAGTTTAAAAAAGATATGTTAATTTAAATATTACGCATATTTTTGCAAGGAAAAAAAAAAAAAAAAAAAAAAAAAAGATGGATATATATTGTGTATTTTTCTTTTTAATAAATAGTATTGTAAAAATTCTAAATGTATTTTAAAAAATTAGAAAATCAAAAAATATATAAATTTAAATTTTGAAGAAAGTAGAAATGTGAGAGTATATATAAATTATATTGTTACTTCGATTTTTATTATTAAATGGATATATGTATGTATATATTTTTATTTTTTAAATGCATTTAATTATAAAATGGTTTAAGAACTAGAATAAAATAATTAATAAAACGAAAAATAAATAAATAAAGCCTTTCTCCGAATTTGAATTTATATTTTACTAGAATTTCCTTTTTAATCTCATTTACCAGTTATATATATAAATATAAATATATACAAATATATATATATATATATATTGTAAATTATCAATTTCGCAACAATTTTTACTCCACTTAACCCATCTCATCAATTGAATTACATAAAATTGAGAAACGATTGTCAGATGCTTATTTTGTGTTAAGTATGAATTAGGTAAGTTCGCGATTGAAACTTGGAACTAAAAATATTAGTTTACTTTATATTTCCATTGAAATTACAACTTGTTAGCTATTTTCTTTTATTAATTGGTTTAGTTAAAATTTATTGTTATGTAAAACGAAATAAAAAAAAATATTATTGCTGGATTGCCCGAATTAATTCAAACTTCCATTCAAAATAATAGATGGCAGCACCACATACATTCTCTTCTAGTTCCGAAATGAAGAAGAAAAGAAAATTATTTTATTTTTAGATCTGGGTTGGGCTGGTCAGTAATAAAAAAAATCAAAAATAATAAATATATCAAAACGGTGTTTATCTCAATTTCATTTTATTTTTAAATAGTATTTATAAATTTAAACAAAATATTTTTTACTGATTTTGTTGCTTCTAAGTAGGATTTTACTGGTGCAGTTTTTTATTGATCGAATGGCAGCAAAATTACTTACATGAATAAAAATATCATGGCTGCCTCCTTGCCGGTGTATTTTCTGTGGTGAAAACAAATCTTTATTATGACCAGAACTTGGCGAAAAGTGTTATATGAGCGACAAGGAGTACCAGATAATTACGTTGATAGCTCATTTCTTTCCGATCTTCGTAAAAATGTAAACCTGTATAAGTATTCATGGTGGGAAGCATTTACTGGAATATGTACTGTCACTCATGAAATTTTCTGCACCGTATTATTCATCGTAACTTTTATATTTTTAGCGAATGAACAGTACTCGATATTATCAATTGTAGGTTGTGTCGATATGTTAATTATTTTATCGTTTATAATACATCAATTAACTTGCATTTTCGATCTGAGATGGGCTCTGAAAGATTTCAATTTCTTTGACAATGTCAAAAGTTGTGTTATATTTTTTGCATTTGGTTACATATTTTCACCTATCTTAAAAGATCTGACAAAAACAATTAGTACTGATACTATATACGCTATGGTAACTTTAATGATGCTTACACATGTGTTATTTCAAGATTATGGTGCTGAAGCTGCAGTTGTATCAAGTAGTTTATCGCTTAATTCTGCTTTATTTGCTGCAGTTTGTTTATCTTCAAGGCTTCCAACTGTTCTGCATACTTTTGCATTGATGATTTTAGCAGTTAAATTATTTGTACTTGTCCCATTATTGCGAAATACTTTTCAGAAAAATGTGACAGGCATGCTAACTATAACATCTATTTACATTTTAATTGATTTAATTGCTTTATATTATGTATCTCTTCCATATATGATTTTATTTGCAGTTCTGTGTTTATTCTGTAATATAATGTTTCCTGCCATATTTGTGCATTTTCAAAAATATAAAGAAAATATATTTGGCCCATGGGATGAAGCAGTTGTGAATCAGAATAAATAATATTAATAGCTATGATAGGTTATTAGATTTTATGACTTGAAGTTGTGAAAAGAATGAATAAGAAACAACTGCATTAACGTACAAAGCACCAAATGTGTTCAATATTCGTAATTTTTGTGAGTAATAAACATTTAAAATATATCGGTGATAAAGAATTGACTGTGCTGTGTGCTATAAATATTGCAGGGAAAGAATAGTAGATTTAAACGTTTCATAGTTAACAGATTGTGAAAAAAAAAAAAAAAAAAAATCTCACTTTGTAGGACTAATGTAATGAAAGTTCAGAATCTCCTTTCATTTCAATTCTGTCGTAACCAGTAATTTTGCATGTAATAGTCGATTTAAGAGTTTGTTAGTTAATAACTACAATAAAACTGACCAGCTTGAGAAAATTTATTTAATTTTTATGAGTGATGAACGTTTAGAACTTCTCTTAGAAAAAGACAGGTTTTGTCCTTGCAGCTGGAAGTGCCAGGTTTGATCCCAAGCCATGAACATCAGTATAGCTGTTTGGAGTTTTCCATGGTTTTCTCTGAAACCAGTTTAAATGCATGCTAGGATCTCAGAAAGTCACTCCGACAGAGTGCATCCCATCCATACTTAAGTCCTTGATGTAAACAATTAGAATTAACATTACTCTTAGATATTCTACTTCTGCTGATAATAGTGCTTTTAATAGTAGATTTAAAAGTTTATTTCAATTCAAGGGAAAATCTAGAAGAAAAAAAATGGGCCCATTAGCTGCTTCCTAAAACCCAAATGCATAAAATGGGCCACTTCTCAAAATTCAAATTTATAAAGACGACATTTTCACAAAATTATTAAAAATAATCCTTTTTTAAAATTTCTCCATGTTTTCAGTATCTTTTTCTTATGAGTGTCTATGTTTGGTTCAGGGCAACACTAGGTATTAATTTGACATTAAACATTCGTTATGTAGAGTATACCCTAAAATGGATAAATTTTACATAATAATTTTTTCCCAAAAATTAAAATCTGCACCAATCACCCTTCAATTGCAAAACGCCAATTTTGTAATTTGTATAAATTAAGGTTAAGAATCGCTTGAATCTTTTTGACTGCACTACTAACATTGTACATATCAATAAATTAAAAAAGTTTATTAAGTGTAGAATTTTTGGTATATGGAAATCTGTGCACTAGTAAAATATATTTAAAGTAATCCCTCTTTATTTACATTTGTAACTCAATAATAAATTTAACAAATATTAATAGTATATAGATATTTTTATTCTATAAGAATTCCTAGTGCTATACAAATTCTAATCAGTTTGCTCTATATGATTTATAGCTATATGTATATATTTCTTATGCATCAAAATATTCAGTCAACTCAGTGAAATCCTCACTTCTATAATCCACAGCTCTTTTCCAAATGATACCAATAAAAATCACCCAAGACTGACAAAAGTTCCAATATTTTAGGAGGAGCCAGGAAAAATTTCTAGGAGCCGGAGATAGCCAACTATTTATACTACAACAGGGACAGCAAATCATAGAGAGGCTAGGGGCACGGGCAATATTTCATTATTCTATAATTAATGCAAGTCATTCATATTTTATTTTATATTGCAAAATTAACTATTTAATCAAAAACATTATAAATATATGAACATTTTTCCTTAGTCGGCAATAACTGGTCGCCAATGGGATATTTTTAGTCGCTCGATCTGTATTTTCCCCTATCCTATGTATTATTAATTTATATGTATAATTTTGTTTTAAATATATTTCAAATAATTAAATTACTTATTTAATATAATTTGTATTTAATTTTTTACGGTAACATTGCAAATTTATACTCGTGTATGTAAACAAAGCAATGATCAATAATCTGCAAAATTCTATAATCCTCAAAAGTCTCAAGTATTGTGGATTTCACAGTGTCAACTGTATTCTGTATTTATAATTACAAAAAAAATTATACTATTTAATTATTTGATTTTTCACACTAAAAATATTATCTCATGTCTAAATTTTTATGGATAGTATCATCTGCAAAATAAAGACATTTTTAAAATATCTTCTTTTGTTATGTTATTTTTCTTTACTTTGATTTTTTGTTTTACTAATTTTTAAACATTTTTATGATCTCAAAAATAGGTTCAATAACTGTGTTCCTCATCGTTCATTTTTTGAAAATACATTATATCTGGTGAACAGGTATTACATTTTATGATTTTATTTCAACAATCCTTTTCAAAATGATATTTGAAACCATACAATAACAATGCATTCACATTTTATTTAGTATTATGTACATTACTTTATATTACTCAAACATATTTTATTTCTAGATTTTAATAATGATTTGTATGCAAATATCAGTATATATTTTGAATGTTTCTAAGAAAGAAATAATTTAATAATTATTTAACTATAAAATTAAAACATTTATGTATTTGCATATTTGAAAAATTTTGAAATTGTTGGTAAGGAAAAGCATAAATGCCTCTCTTATAGCCATATCACACAGAGCATATATACTCTGCATGTTCTCTTAGCGTCGTTTGAAGTTGCGGAAGCTAAACAAATGAGAGAACCGATCAGCTGTCCGTAGGTTACCCTGAATTGATAGCATGAGGTATTCCAGAATAAAATAGTGTCCTTCCCTACTATTGGTCAATTTTAATGAGCTCGCTGAACAGAGTCAACTCTTTCAAAAGGCTGTCGGAAAAGTTGATCATCCGAAAATGTGTTGTCCTTGAACAAGATCAGTCTGATTCTGTTGACTATAATGTTGTGTTTAGTAAAAAGTTGAGCGAAAATCTCTCGTGTGATACGGCCATTGCTATAACTAACTGCAACTTGTGTTAAATCAATCTTTAAGAATGTCATTCAGATAATTATTTTAAAAAATGAACAACTAAATGTGTTTTAACTTTTGAGAAATTATAAGAAAAACAAATTTAGTTGGATATTCTGTGTAAAATTGTGAATTACAGTGTATACATAACCTGAAATATTTTTCTGGAGGCGAGGGTACAAACTTAAGTACATAATGTTGAGTGTTAAAAATAAAGTTTAACTAAAGTGATTTCAACAATTTTGGAAGGTGTTAAGTTTATATATTCTCAAATATAACAAAAAAAAATAAAGTGACTGATAAAACTTTGAGATTTTACCTCCCCCCCCAATTATCTTTTCTTTCTGTTCACATTTCTTTAAATAATGAAATTCTGATATGGATTTAGTCATGAAAATGAAGGTACAGTGGAACCTGTAAAAGTGACCACCTGACTAAAGTGACCATTTTCTTGACTAAAGCGACCCTTTTCCAATTTTAAAGACCCTTTATAAAGTGACCACCTGCGTATAGTGACCATTTTAGTCGGTCCCTAGGGTGGTCACTTTAGACAGGTTCCACTGTATTTTGAAATCCACAGTTCCTTTCTGAATGTAAACAAACAATGAAAATCACAATTAACAGTTAACAAAATTTCAATTATTTTTCTCAAAATAAATAAATAATAATAATAGTAATTGTAAATAATTCCTGACAGAGATTCAATCCAATTGTGTAAAAAGCATTTATTTTTAGCTAAAATTTTGCAAAATATGCATTTTTGATTAATCAAACATGTTTTTTAGAATTGAAAAAAAAAAAAAGAAATTGTGGGATATCTTGTCTTTTGAAGTTTGTAAATTCATAACTATTTATTAATTAAATTTAACTACCCTTATTATTATTAAAATTAAACTACATTTGACTCAATGTTCAAAAAACTAAATAACCAGTAAATTGATAGTATGTACATATTCAATTTTCATATTTAATTCCTGATGAGTCTGTATTTTTCCTTATTCTATTTATTATTAATTCTATTTATTAATTAATATTTTGTAATTTTTTTGAAAATATGTTTTAAATAATTAAATTACTTATTGAATATAATTTATATTTTAATTTTTATAATAATATTGCAAATTTGTACTCTAATAAAAGAGAAATGTATGTAAATAAAGCAATAATCTATAATTGGCAAAAGCCTTGGTTTCAACTACTGTGGATTTCAGAGAGTCGAACTGTATTTTAAAAACTTAGCACCTTAGCAGAGGAGGCCTAGACTATACAAAAAAGTACCTTGTTATACATTTTATTATTATTTGAATTTATTTGTTACTTTTTTTTTTTTCTTTTTTTTTTAATTAATTCTTTAATTTCAGTTACCTGCATTTCTTAGCAACATTTACTATACTATTTATTTTTTATTTATTTAATTCATTTATTTTTTCTTTCTTTTCTTTCTTTATTTATTATTTAATCAGTCACATGATTAAATATTGTTTATGTAAAACCATGATTTTTACTATGGATTTACTGCTTTGAATTTTTCTGTGCTCATATGTTCCAACTGAGAAGTTTTATTTTTCAATTTGCTGTTATAATTTGCTAAACAATGCAATCATCAAATTTTTTTAATTAAATAAAATGTAATATTTCAGTTCAATTGTCGCCATTTGAAATATTTTTTTTTAATGAAAATAATATTTTTAATAATAGTTGCTATTAAAAAACAACTCATTTGCATTTAAAGTTATTAAATTATTTTTCAGTTCTTTTCCATAAAGTCTCTTTGATTGGTTGCCCGATCTTCTTCAGCAGGTAACTCTGCTTCTGATTGTGGTTTTCTCTTCAAAATATAGCACCATTGCTAATTGGAGCTCTGATTTGGTTCCAATGTTTATTAAAGAAAAGAAATGTCATCAGTAAACATCCAATTTTAATGTTTGCTTTAATCACTGTTATTTTTTTTTTTTAAATCCATTTCTAAAATATTAAAAATCTTGCATGCCATAATGCACAAAACCATTGAAATTGTAACCAGTTCATGCAACTGGAATGACATGGACCCAGTCAGCACTTTGATAAATGATATTGCTATATTTTGAAGAGAAAACAGCAGTCAAAAGCAAAGTTGCCTCCTGAGAAATATCGGAAGCTCAATCAAAAAGACTTTGGGGAAAAGAACTGAAAGGTATTTTATTAAGTTTTAGTATACTGTTTTTATTTTTAATTTATTGTATCTTTTGGAATCAAATAGTAATATAGTAGAAGTAATTAAACTCGTTCAGTTTTAAACTTAATTAAAATTTGTAGCAATTAGGTTTTTTTTTATAATTTATCGTAATATGATTATAAGTTTATTGTACTTATAGTTTTCTTTTCACAATGTGAAGGCTAAAACACCAGTGTTAGTAGGTCTCGCTAGTACATAGTGCCAAAACTAAAATGTTTGATAGATAATGATATATCCCTTTCCGACCCAAAATATTTTTACATTAAAACATAAATTCTTCTGTTTTGGTGTCTGAAAAGAAAAATATGGAGTACAACCGCCATTTGTTGATTGAAAATGGTACTTTACACTATCTGTGAATTAGCACGATTGTTCTTTTCCTGTTTTTATTACATATGACTGTTCCAGATGCAAAAATGTATGTGGATGTCTAACCCGCATGATCATGCTGCCTGGGTCGGAAAGGGGTATATATATACATCTGCAAAATCGTAGTTCTTGAATAATAGCAGCATCACATTCAATGGAATTATTTTTTAGATTTTATTTATAAAGTAAAAACTAGTGATTCAAAAAGAAAAAAAAAAGAATTAAAGACCCTGAATTGGAGAATTTTCTATTTCTAGATATCTGCAGCAAAACAAAATTTGTCTGCGATCCAGAAATGCTAGACCATCTAGCATATAACAAGAAGTATTAGCAGTTCATAAAATATATGAAGTTTGCATCTGTAAAGAAAATTTCTTTAAAATAATACAAGTATAGTAATCTAGAAACATAATATAAATTTTATTTCTATTGTTAAATTAATCTGCAGAGCTTTGAACAATCTACAGCATTTGCTGCCATGCTGTACTTTTTCTGCTACTGGAATAGTGAGAGCAACCATTGTAGCTGGCAAAGCTTGCTAATAAAAAGTAATATAAAAATGGAAAAGTAAAAGCAGAATCCTCTTCTGATATGTTAAAGAACTACACATAGGTATAGATAGATATAGATAACTGAAAATTTTCTAAGTGTAATCTAATTCTGATATTATACCAGAAAGGATTGCCAAATATTGCAATAGTTGTAGCTTAATATAAACTAGTTAATACCCGTCAAAATTTGACGAATGATGTGCAACTAAAATCTTTTCACGGCATAAAGTTAACACCCTTGTTTGAATATTTCGCATTGCTCTTCTTAACCGATTTAAAACCCCTTGCTTTAACCAATTATCTTTTGGTTGGAGGGAGGAGGGATAAATTTAATGAAATTTCAATATACAAAATTTAAGTATACTTCATATATTAAAAATAAAATCCCAAGGTTTGCCATGACAATAAGTGCATTTTAAGTGTAAAATAATAGTTTTGATTCTGATTTTTCCTTCTCATATTTGTAAAACCACTTGGATATAATCCAAAATATTAATTTATTGTATTCTAAAAATAAACTGCAAATCGGAATACAGTTAAAATTTGTTTTTACTGGAATAGTATTATAATACTTTATTCTATCAAAATAGTATATTTCAACAAAAGTATACTGTTAAAAATAAATAGATAAATAAGAATGAATTTAATACTTTAGCAAATTAATTTGCTCATTAAATTTTTTATTATAAACTATACAATATAAATTTATACTCGTATAATATATCAATATTTCAACGTTATTCTTTTAAAATTATTTTTACTGTAATATGGTATCAAAATGAAATATCAGAGATTATAATAATTAGAGTAAAAATAAATAAATAAAATAAAATAAAAAACCTCCTTTGATTTTAAATATCTATCTCCATCTTTTCTAAACAAAGTTTTCAACTGATAAAATTTTACTTTTAAAGAACAATAAACTCTGTTAATTTTAAAAGATTTTTTCTTTTTTTTTCTTTTAACAAATGGAAAAAAATACAGATGGTGCCACATCCTGCGTAAATGAATTTTCGTCGTAAAAACTATTTCTCACTCTGTGAAGCATACGATGATAACAGATCATAAATAAATGTAACCGATAACTATTCGCGAATTGCTTTGTTTTTAATATACTTCCTTGGGAAGTATGAATCAATGAATTAATCATGTGAATTATTTTTATGTTTGAGTTCTAATTAGCGTCTGCCACAGACAAATGAAATACGTATTAATGTTGTCTGCTCAATCTTTATCATCGGTATTCGTAATGCACTGCGTAAAGAGAAAGGAATATTCCCTTCCGAATTGGTTAAAAATTTTCTCGCGCATGCTCATATCGTACGATTTTGGTCTTACAAAAAAGGCTTTGTGTTTTAATATAATAGATAAAAAATGCCTTATCTATTAATTTTTGTACATGTGTGTTTATTTAGATTATGGTTGTATTAAAACTAAATTTATAGATCATTTAGGATATAGAATAATGATTTCACCATCTTTGCAATTTGATGTTGAATTTGAATAAACATCTAAGCATTTTTAATTTAAATTATTGTGGTGTAATAGTGTAAGTAGCTGTATTTCATATTATTAAAATTTGATTATTCAGCTATATTTAAATGTTTATTTCGAGATTCAAGTGAAAATTTTCAGATTTTGTGAAAGTAAAAATTTTATTGTGTTGCTTCATTTTAATGTAAAAAAAAAAAAAAAATTAAACATTAAATTGCCATTACTTAATGTATTTTGAACCTGCTAACTTTCATTTGTAATTTGTTTACATTCATTGCTTCAAGTTTCTTCTCAGTTAAACATAGTGTTGTAATCAATGTAACCTGTAAATTATTCTTTTAACAAGATCATTGTATTATTGTACATCGATTAAATAAATGTTTGTTTTTAAAAGTGTTACTTATTTAGAACATTGATCATACTTTTCCGACAAAAAATCACATAATAAGATGTTGCAAAAAAGCTACTTAACAGTAACCTTTATTCTAAGACACTAATTAGGATAAATCAATTTGTATAGTATAGAGGATGTCTGCATAATGGTTGAGATTACTTTAAATTATATTTTGTTAGTTCACATATAATTCATAAAGAAAATAATTATAAATTTATTCAGTTTTAATTCATTCTTATATATATTATCATTATATTAAATTGTTTATTATTAAAGTTTATCTTAATCATTTTTATTACTTTATAGGGTTACCTATGTTGTAAAATATAACTTGACAGTTTATTACTGAAGTCAGGAAAACACTCACCATATCATCAAGTAATAGTTCTCAAATAAAGAAATGCCGTTTTTTTTTTTTTTTTTTTTTTTTTTTTTTTTAACCCAAAAATAAGTAAATTAAAATGCATTTAAAGAAACTAAAATGTCAAAAACCATTAAAATATTTAAAATTAACTATAATGTTCTCAGTCGCATATGCAACCTTCCTGTGTTACATTGGAAACATTTAGAATCTTTCCTCTGCCATGCTTTTTTTCTTGTATTCTTTTCTCGAAAATGTTATAGTAAATTTTAATGGTTTTTAACTTTTTACTTTCTTTAAAAGTACCAAAATTGTTTAAATTTTATCAGTAACCAACATATTTAGTGTTAGTTAGTGTGGAAAAAAAAAAAAAAATCTTAAAATTTAGTTGAATACTTCAGGAAAAATTTTTAGAATAGAAATAAAATAATATAAGTATGCATAAAGAAAACACGCTAGTTTTTTCTTCAATAAATTTGCTTTTTGAAGAATTTATTATTACTCAATAAAAATGACTTGATAATACTGAAAATAGTGCAAGGTCGATCCAGGTTTTAATTTTTGTAAGCCCATTTTTGTGGAAAATATATATATATATATATTCATAATAAACCTATTGCCTACTTCATTCAATGGAAAGTTTTAGTGTTACAAAAAATCAAAAATGCATTATTTATCAATTCTTCAAATCTGGTGTTATTTAAAAAATCTGTACTTCTTAACTCAATCAAATCACTACAGGATGACTTTGTGATCACTTATGTTGACAAATCACCTAATAATTATGCCATTATTTGTAAATCATACTATCTCTCTATTTTAAACTCTTCAATCAATAATAGTAACATCTTCAGTTTAACTAATAATAACCTTATTATTAATAACCGAAAAATACATAATTACTATAAACTACTTCAACTTCCCTTCAATAACTTTAATTATCCTTATATAGTTCTTATACCTAAGTTTCACAAATCTCCAATTAAATTTCGCACTGTCACTGTTGGGTGTAACACTTATAACAACAATGCTAATAAAGCTCTACTGGATATTCTAAAACAAATTTACAAATGTACTTGCAAAGTTGATAATTTACACTGTCTTAAAAATAGCTTTCAATTAATTCAATACATCAAATCGCTCGATTCAATAGACAATATTATGACTTTTGACTTTCAAGATCTTTTCAATAATATTGAGTTATCAGATCTCAGTAATATCATTTACAGTCTTTTTCTAGAATATAAAGCTCAAATTAATCTTCCTTACAATTTTAAAGAAGAAAAATTTAAAACACTTCTTAACTTTGTTATCCATAATAATTATATCTTCCACAACAACGATATCTATTTGCAACAATTAGGCATTCCACAAGGAGGTTGTAGCTCCAGTATTTTGGCAGATCTCTATCTTTATTATTATGAAAAGCAAATTTGCAATGATGATGTTCGATTTTATCGTTACATCGATGATATTATTGTATTTTATCTCAACAAGAACTCACAAAATGGCTTTTCCTTCAATTATCCACCTAATTTAAAGCTAACTCAAAATACTCTGACTAATCAATCTATTAACTTTTTAGATCTCAAAATAATCATCGATGGTAATAAACTTTACACAGATATCTATGACAAACGGCAAGATTTTTGTTTTAATGTAAACTTATTTACACATTTTAATTCATGTCTGCATCTTTCGGTATTTAGAAACATCATCATTAACCATTTATTTCGAATTAATAATTTATGCTCTGCAAAGTTTAAAAACAAGAATATTAATAAACTGATCACAGCCACTGCTAAAATGGGTTTTCCTAAAAACTTTGTATTTTCTATTTTATATCCTTAACCATGTCTCTGTCAGTACAAAAAAAAAAGCTGTGTACACTCTTGTGTATATCAACAAAAAAATTATAAAATAATAAAAGACAATAAAAAAGGTGGCGGTTGGGTGGGCAGATGTTTGATTACGGAGGTGGGGTGGTGTTGTAAGGCTGGATGGTTGGGTGGGTATGTGAAATTAAATTTAAAAAAAAAAAAAAAAAAAAAGTAGAAGGCTTGTTGCATTTGCTTTGTATTACTATGCAAACTTTCATTTTCCATTAAAATTTCAGTTTTTTCCTTTTTGAGTTGTCAACTATATTTAATGTTCTAATTATACTGTTAAACACAATGTGATCAATCGGTGGATTTCATTGTGGCTTCGTGGTTTCATTGTTGTTCATCTGCTTTGAAATTTGCATTTTTAAATCAATATGGTTCCTGTTCTGGTTGTGGCAGGCTGGGGGAGTGTTGCCGGCATAAAACTAGTGTAATCCCACAGGCAAGTCACAAGTCTTGCCGCCTGCCTCCTTCTTCCTACCTTGTGTATTTTAGGTTGTTTTTTCATTAATTTTGATAAGTTTATGGTTTTAAGTTAAGATTTGTTGTTTTACTTTATTGATTCGTTTGTTTTGCAGGCTGTTAATTAATAGATCTGGTTTCTTTACATTAGTGTATTTCATCCACTGATAATTTTTTTTTTTTTTTATCTTATTGGTCATTGGTGTTTCAGTGATCTTCTATCTGTTGCTTGGCTTCTACTATGCTTAATAGATCATCTTTATTATATATATATATATAGATATATTGTATAAAACTTTCTATTTTTAGCAGCCACTCTATATAATGTTTAATATCAAGTTATATTTTGTCAAAAGATGTATAGGCAGTCATTTAAACTAATACTGAAATCTTAACCTTTTTAAAATTAAATTATTTGCAAATTTATTATTATTTGCTTTTTGTGTTTTAAATTTTAATTCTAGTGATTTTACAACTTTTTTATAATAAAATAGTTATGAGTGGTATTTAATTATTATTTATTTTTTAAAGTGTTTTTCATAAATTTTTCATTTTTTTTTTCTTTCGCTTTTTATAAATATGCTAGGTGGAAAGTCTTTGATATGAATTCTCTTTTATATGATATAATTCTATTAAAAATAGCATAGATCACTGTCACTCTCATAATAAACAGACTAAACTCAAAATCACTAACTTTTAGATACAAACATGTAAATATTGGTCCTTATAACTAGACAACCAATAAGAATTGAGTTATGGTACTTTGACATATCATAGACATCTTCGGTCCTTCAAAAAACGACTTAACTCAAAATCGTGATTTTTTTTTAGCTATGCCTCATTGTCATCATAGCAAAGAAATATACACTGATCAAATAAATACATTTTCATATGAAATATCGTGTAATATTTTGAAAAGGAAAGTTAAGAATGGTGAAGATTGAATATAATAAGTACAAAACTTTGAATAAACACCATAAAATGCAATAAACTTGCACCAATTGTTTCAAGTCGAAAGAAAACATGACCCTTCATCAGGCAAACAGAATAGGCTCGAGTGCTGCAGTCAAACCGGCAATGCACCATCCAATAAGCATTGCCGCTTTGATTGCAGCACTTGTGCCTACTTTGTTCGTCTGACGAAGTGTGGTGTTTTCTTTCGATCCGAAACAATTGGTGCAAGTTTATTGTATTTTATGGTGTTTAATTCAAAGTTTTGTACTTATTACTGTGGTGCTTTCTCATTAAGATTTAATATAATTTACATTATGGGATCGTTTTAAAGAAATGCTTAATTAATTTTGCAAATTTTTCTATAGTGTTTTAGAACCTATTACAATCACTTATCTTGGAAAATTTGTCTTCATGGTAACTTTATAAATATTGAATCAAGTCAAACCAAAATTAGACAGTGAGCAGTATCTTAGAAATGTACTCATAAAAAATAATAATAAATAAATAAAATAACTGATTTGCTTCATGTTCAATATATACATAACTATATCAAGGTTTCTACCAAGTTTGTTAATCAGATCGATTCGCCAATTTGCTTCATAATGGCAGCCATTTGAAATTTTTAAATTCTTATGAAACTAGTATTTATAAACTGATTTTCTGTAGTTGTGGTATATACAGGGTGATTATTATTAGTTAAAATTTCAAAACAGCGATGGAATTTTGTTTGGCAAAGGGAAAAAAATAGTTCCAAAAAAAATGTTCCGTTAATCATCTGTAAGGTATTTGTTTTATAAAGATCCTCTTTTTCTTTGGTGACTATGGCTGTTTCCATTGTAAATGTGTATTCTTGTCTTTTTTGCTTAAAAAATTGTCGTAAAACCTTGGAGTCTATTGTTTCCAACTATTCTATTGTATTGCTAACAACTTTTCTGTGTTTGATGAATCCATTTGGGCCATTACCCTGACAGTGCCATCTGTAGGGACATTTTAGAACTACTTTTTTCCTCCACCAAACAAAATTCCATTGTCTCAAGCTGGTTCTGGTAAAATATCAAGTCATTCTGACTGGTAGTTTTAAAATTATAGCATTTTGAAACCGTAACTTTAATTCTAATCACCCTGTACATAGCCCATATAGAGGTCTCAATCAAGTTTATTAATCTTTTTTATATTATTCTTTAAACATTACACATGATTGGAAAGAAAATTTGATGTACTTTAAATAAACTCTTTTTATAGAAATGAAAGTTTTATTTTTAAATTATGATAACTGTCTTGTACAGCTTTTAGAAAATCTTTTGTGCTTAATTTTTAACTTAAATATTCACCAAATCACTCAAAATCCATGCAAAGGCAATTTCCTTTTCATATTTATATTTGAAATTATAATTTTACTGTTGATATTCTACATCTACAACTAATTATAATCTCTGGTTTTGAAACAGTTGAAATGATATACAAATATATTGAATTCTTTATTAAAAAAAAAAAAAAAAAAGAATTCAGATATTGTTCAGTTATATTTTTCTAGTGCTAACTGTTAATGTTTTTATTAATTTATAAATTAAAATCCTAATTTTTCTTTTTAATATATGCATGTTATTTATTTTGTTATTACTTTAACCTAGCAGAAATTATGATAGTCCTTAATAATGAAAAATGCCACAGAATTCTTCAAACATAATCCAGTCTCTTAGAAATTTGGTAATTGATGAAATCAAATTCCTTCTATAAGTATTATTGTAATGGGCTAAACTATTTCATTGTTTACATTTCAAAATAAATGGCAGATTTCTTAAATACTGTAAAAGTAACATTTTATTATATTCATCAGAAATGAATTTTTTTAATATTTTGGTGCAATTCTTTTCTTTTTTTATGATTTTGGGATTGTGACAGTAGGAAAATATTTTTTTCCTGCTGAATAGTAATGAATTATTGAAATCTCTCAGTTATAAAAAAGGCTTTTAAGTATGCTAATTAAGTATATATATATTTTTTTCCTTTTTAATTTTAGTTTATTTATTAGTCATTAAAAAAATGAATTTGTGAATTTATAAATATTGTATAATATTGCATAAATATTTTAGAGATATGAACTTCAACAAGATTTTATATTTCCAGCTTTTTGGCAAGAGAATTCTCATTAGCATGATGAATGAATTAAAACTTGCAACTTAAACTGATGACAGGTAAAATTCTTTTTTTTTTTTTTTTTTTTTTTTTTCTAATTTATCTTATTACTTTTATAATTCATATTACTTTTATATTATCTAATTACTTTTATAATATAGGCTTATTAATTTTATTTATAAGCCTCACTCGATTGCTAATTAAAGACTTTTCATGAATTTTCATATCAAACAGATGTATTTGTGATAATTAACATTTTCACTAAATTTTTATAGGTATTTAATTATATACATCACTGATGAAATGTAAATGATTGTGTGTTAAATATATATTGATCATCAATTTTTATTTTTACCTAGAAAAAATTAACTAATTTTTCACAAAAATCAGATAATTAAAAAAAAAAAAAAAATGAAATTCAGACAAGAGAATTGTATATTTTGGTAATTATGGCATAACTCAGTTGAATTAATATGGCATAAGCAGACACACACATAAACACACAAAAAATAAGGGGAAAAATCAAGAATTTTCCCCATATTTGTGGCTAAATAATCCCATACTTCAGCAATCAATTTTAGAAAAGAGTGTACATTTGTTTATTGGGAGATAAATAATTACTAATTTCACGAATAATTTATGATTAAATGTTGTATTACCATTATTTTTTTTTTCTCTGAGCATAAATATTAATTTAAAAATTAGCCTTATTTTGATAGAAGTTGTAAAAGTATTGTGTTTTTTTTTTTGTTATTCCGCTTCAAAAGGGACAATTTTATAAACTGATTATTAAAAAGGGTCATTTTATCAGTGGTGATAAAACCAGTAAAAAAGTTACATATTGGGAACTTACAACGAAGCGGATTAAAACTATATTTTTTCCACAGAATGAATAGAATTTTGTATAGCCATCTATATTTGTATTTCAAAATGTTTCTGCTCTTTTCCCCGATTTTAAATATGGAAATATAAAGTCAGATGTACTTTTTCTTCCTTCCCATGTTATCGTGTGGGATTTTTGTTGCTTTATGCTATAAGGATATTTCATTCAAAAATTATTATTATTATTATTTCAATTCAGTTTTTTAAATTACTCACTTCAAACATGTCAACTTTTAGCTTAGCAAGCATTTTTTTTTTTTTTTTTTTTTTTTTCATTAAGTAAACTTAGTACCCTAATTAAAAATCTGTAAAAGAAATGTTTAAATTTATTTATTTATTTATTTTTAATTACTCACTAAGCTAAAAGGTGACTATTCAAAAAGTAATATTCAAAAAACAGAATTTGTAAAACTTTATTTTTGAATGAGATACCCTTATATGATATGAAGCAACAAAAATTCCATAGAATTACATGGGAAGGAACAAAGGATGAATATGACTTAAGTGCAGTTTTAAAGAAGTATATTTGTATGCAATTTATTATTTTCAGAAACATATCTACACTTCTGCATAATTTAATTTCCTGATCATATTACTGTAATTTTAGAACTTTTTGTTCACATAATCATTTTTTTTTTAATTACATAAGAATTTTATCTATATAACATGATGCATAAATGGCTATTGAGCTAATTTTGTACAGTGGCCATTACGAAAAAGAGGAGTGTTATAAGTTTGAAGTTTTTGTCTATCTGTGGCTCTGTAGCTCCTAAATGAATGGACCGATTTTAATACTGATTTTTATTATTATTATTAGAACACAGATTTAATAAGGTTGGTTCTTAACAATTTTTAATGAAAATCTGTTTTAAATTTTTTAAATGTAATTAAAATGTAACTTTTTCAGGCCACTTAACATTAGGGATGCACCGAATATTCGGTATCTATTCGGTATTCAACCTATTCGGCCATACTACTGAATATTCGGTTTGGCCAAATCTAAAACTATTTGGCTAGGCTGAATACCAAATTATTCGGCTTCTATTTGATTAGTTGAACATATAAAAATTAAATTTTTAACCACTTGAAAAAATTTTGCTATTTTTAATTATTAAATTAAGATTTTTCAGAGTATTTAATAAATAGATTATATTTGAATGGAAACAATTGTTTTATCTAGTTTCAAGTAACATTAAAGAAAATTAATTATTAGTTACATTAATCATAACAATTAGTAATATCAAACAAAAGTTGTTTTTATCCATAACAGTATAACGATGTATGTTTCTAAAGTTAAGAAAGAACATACATAATTCATATGATGTTGCCATCTAGGATACTTCAAAATATCAATCAAAGATCGCATTCAAAACTGGCAAGAAAAATGACACAAGTCATAAAATAACAATTTTGAGTTTATCATTGAAAGATGCATATGAAGTGCCCCAACATGCACAAAAAGCATCATATCTCTATCCCACAATTTATCCACATGAGTGTGAGAGACATTTGCGTCAGTTTTAATATATGTTAGCCAATATGTTGTTACTTTCTGAGTTGCGTTATTTTTTTTATTTTTTGGAGTGGATGTGGCAAGATATTGTTATTTAAGAAATTTCATGTGTTTATTAAGAAGCCTAGCAGTTATTATTATTATTATTTTTTTTTTTTTACTGTGAATTCACCATTACACCACTACTTATGTATAGTAATATTTCCTAATATTTTTTACATTTATATAAGCCACTGTTTTTGAATAGTAGTTTTCATAATATTTTTTCATAGTTAAAAAAGTAAAATATTACTAAATGTAAATGGTGTTACTGAAAAAGTTTGCAAAAAATTAGGTGATTGACACCTGAATTTAAGAGTAAATATTTGGTATTCGGTCAGAATTGCTGTTTGGTGCATCCCTACTTAGCATTCATATTTTTTATTTGTGAGTTGTCAATCTTTCAACTTCTAACTCATATTATATGGTAAATCATATAGTTTTGGACTGAAGTATGAAAAAACTATTTTAAAATCATGAATTTTCAACCAATTTTGACAAAAATTTAAAATTGATTATAAATAATGACCATAAATTCATAGTCCAAAACTTTCTTAATTTGGTTGAAAATTAAAGATTCTATAGAAAAATAGTATTTAATTAAATTCAAGACAAATCCTGTGTTGACAGTCAAGAGTTCTACCATAATAAAATTGCTGGTTTTATAGAAAAATGATGTTCAATTAAATTCAAGTTTCGGAGTATTTATAAGACTAGTTTTACACTTGTTTTTCAAATTTTTGTTTTATATTACTATGCTTTATTGCAATGTAATAAGAGCTTAAAAAAAAAATACAAACTAGTGTGTACTATTTCTCTATTGTGAATTTCATTTCTGTATACCTTATGTATTCATTTTAATAAATAAATCTTTATTTCATCCTCTACCATTATGTGGGTTGTTCATTGTAAAAGTGAATTATCTCCTTGTAAATGGATTTTGAAATAAGGAGCTTTTTGCAAATTTATGTGTAAGAGAAAAAGATCAAGAAACAGTAAGTGTTAGCAATTTTGAGTATTTAATACAAATCAGAGTTATAAGAATTTATAAATTATAAGAAATATAATCTGAAATAACTTAGAAACTTTATTTTTTATTATGAATATTTAGAAGTTTTAGTTTTCTGAAAAAGAAAAAAAAAACAAGTAATCTCATTTATGGGATTTTAATGCAGTTATCGGACTTTCTTCTCTTTTACAATGAAAAATGTGACTAAATGTGATACAGTTAAGTAAAAATATACAATTTAATTTTAAAAATTTGGAGTTACACCACTTTTACAATGAACCATCCATATGTAATTAAAGTTAATTATATATAAATCACTTTTATGAAAATTTAATATATCTGGTACTAAGCATATTCCCCCTAAATTAAATATGATTCAGGGATTAATATTCATTTGCTATTTGCTGAAAGTATATACAGAATAGCTTACCTCTACTCTTACTGTCAAGTTGTATTGCTGGATTCTTTCGTAGTCAAGGGGGTAGTTAACTTGGATGTCAGCCCATGTGTCTCCATTCAGATTTCTCTGATCCAAATAAAATGTATCCTTTTTGTTTGTCTGCTCCGTACTTCCTTTCATCAATGTATAAAAAACTGTTGGATTATCTGGTATTCCAGATCTGCATGAAAGAAAGCAAATACATTTAATTGCATGACAGAATTTCTTCATATTTTCAATATAAAAATTTATTTTGTAAAGCAAATTCTTAACCCTTTGTGTCACCGTGTTGCATTTCTGCAACATACCAAAAAGCTGAAGTTATTCCTAAAGCAAATTTTGAAAGCTTATTTTATTAGCTGTTGTTGTCATGCAACATTAGAGTTAACACAAAATGTTTATAAAATTGCCAACAGATAGTGATATTATGTAATGTTTTTACATCAAAGTTTAATTTATGAAAAGAGAAAAAAAATCAGATGTTAACTCTCTAAGTATAAACAGTTTACATAGACATAATTTCTGAGAAATAAAGAGTCAGCTTTTATTCTAAACAAATGAAGAGATAGTTAAAATTTCCATCTAAACCGAAAACTCGAATATTTTGAAAAAAAAATTATGTAATTTTGCACAATGTTTTAAACATCCAACAAACACTTTTCCGTTAATAAATGTTTAATTTTATGTATAATGTTTTTAAAAATATTTTTTATATGATTCAGATAACATATTCAAACATATAACCATATAAGTAAATATTTTTTAAATCTAAGATCTTAAGACATAATGGGTTAAAAAAAATCAGTATTTTATAACTTTGATCAAATGTAGCATATTTTAGAAGAAAAGATTTATTTAATTTTCACAAGAGCAAACAGCAATTGGAATTCATAGAATTGATTAATATTTTCAACCTTCAAAATGAGAAAGTAAATGTTGACCAGGTAGCTCAGTTGACAGAGCATTGGTGCATTATAACAACAGGGCTCGATCCAGATTTTAAATTTTGGGTCCCCTTTTTGTGTACAAAAAAATATTTTTGTGGAAAAAAAAATAAATATATATATTATATCGTGTATAAAACCTTCCAGTTTTAACAGACATTCTAAATAATATTTAATATCAAATTAACATAGTTTTACTGAACCAATTAATTAAAAATAATACTGAAAACATGGAAATATTTTATAAAAATATCGCTTTTGTGTAAAACAAATCTTGTGAAGGGCTGATTTCATAAATTTGAATTTTGTGAAAGGTCTTTCTTTATAAATTTTAATTTTGTTAAGGGTCCTCTTTTATGGATTTTAATTTCGTGAAGGGTCCTCTTTTATGGATTTTAATTTTGTGAAGGGTCCTCTTTTATGGTGTGGAATTTCGTGAAGGGTACCCTTTTATGGACTTGAATTTTGTGAAAGGTCCTCTTTTATGGTGTGGAATTTTGTGAAGGGGCAGCAAAGAGGACCCAATTTTTGTCTGGATCGACCACAAGACCAAGTTTCATTTCTAGTCTAGTGGCTTTTCATTCTTCTAAAAATATAAAATGCAGAAGAGGATTTGTGTTACACATGAAAGAATGAAATAGTAAAACTTCTGACACTCTGATGTTCCTTTTTATTTAATGATATGAAACAGTAAAATATTTGCAGTTTTCTTTTATATACATAAGAAGAAAGTATTGGATTTGTGGAAATTTTCAGCTTTCCATTGTTAATTATTTATATATTTTGATGTGCCCTAAGTACTATTTGAATATTTTTAGAAAATATCTGTTTGTATGTTTGTAAAATGTTTTAGATGTTGTATCTCATAAACCAATGAACAAAATTCAACAAAACTTCATATTTGGTTGAATCTTGACTTAAATTGGTGCTGGTTACATTTAGGATATGTACAGGATCACTCTACATTTATCTTTTACTCTTTAAAGCTCATTAAACTCACTGGTTCTTACAGCTTAAGGTGGATTTCAAATCACTACAAACACCTTGCCTAAAAGGGATTTGAACCCGGGATCTGGCAAGTGTAGATTTGGAATATATCGCCCAACAAGGTGATACTGTTAAATTGTTATTTACCTTACTTAAGGAAAAGCTACACATAAACCTTCTATAAATGTATAAGTGCACAAAACTTGATATTTATGTGTATGAGGGCTATTATGGAAAGCTATACTGATACAGTTTGGGTGTATATTGATGAACAAGTGGTGCTGCTCTGCTGGACTCTAATCCCATTTACAGGAAGGCAATATCTCATCTTCTATTATATATAAATTCATCAAACTTTATATGTCATCGAATAAATATTTAAAAAGCTGCTTGCTGATTCAATTTGCATGCTTATTGGATGACAGATGGTGCTACCATGCTGCAATTTAATCATATTTATGGAATGACTATATCTCAACTTCTATGGTACATAAATACAGCAAACTTGATATATGAGGTGGATATTATAAAAAAAAAATATGTTTTTTTCAATTAGGATGCACATCAAACTACAGGTGCTACTACTGTTATTCACTTTCTATAATTTTTTGGGGGGATGGCTATATCTTATCATCTATTGGTTAAAATTATACCAAATTGCATAGTATATAAAGTTACTGTTGTAACACAGATGTTGGTTAAATTTTTATGCATGTTAAACAATAGATTGTGCTGTTACATAAAATGATATAGAAAAAAAAATTGTGATGGTCACTGCATACTAGTTTTGCAATTTTATTCTTGTAATATTTTTTCTATATCATAGCATGAAGATTTCTGATTGTATAGTTGGAAATAGATAGTCTATAAAATTTTAAATCTTTACTGGAAGCTTTATATTGTAACTATAATTCTAATAAATTATAAAAATAAACTAAATATTTAGTTTTCCTGGAATAGCCTTTATATTTTTATTTCTTGGATCTTGGAATGAAAGGTATTTTAAAATATGAAAAACAGCATTTATGTATAAAAATTTTTAATATACAAAAATTTGTATTTTATTCTTTGAAATTATTGCTAATTATGAAAAATTATTTAAATTTTATATTGCTATACATAAAATGTTATATTTTAGTCCTTTAAATGTAATCTTAGTAGTTAAAATTTATTTTGGGGTAAAATATTGAAAAAAAAGGGGGGGGGGGAATATGACATTTGAAAGTGTAGTGGTGTGTATTAATTCTGAAAAACTTCTAAAATAAGAGAAACATAAACTAAATACAGTCGAACCTTGTAAATTGAACACGCTTAACATGAATTACTTTTAACATGAACTGTTTCCACAATCCCCATCAAAATGAAGAGTAGTTACTGATAGCATCAACTACTGATAACACGAACACCTTTTTTATTCTTCTTGAGATTCACATTAATGAGGTTTGACGGTACTTACTAATATAAAGATATAAAAGAGGAGTAATGCAAAAAGTATTTTGATGTTTTTCAAACTTTACAGTATTTCATTTTAATCACTATTTAAAAATTTGTTTATAAATTTATACTGCTTAATATTTAATTGGTTAAAGCTTAAATGTTTTATTAATTGTCTGATAGAAGATTTTGAATATAATTTGAACCTGTTTAATGAAGTAGTTGTTATACTCTACAAATAATAGAAAAAAAAAAAACAATGTCATTAATATCTAAAATCAAATTTATTAATAAAATTTCATAGAATTATTTCATGCATATGCCATTATAAATCTGTAGATGGATATACATCTTATGTATTCTATACACTACATTATTGCACTACAGTGTTAAATATATACATTAGGGGTGCAGAACCTTTTTGGCTTATATCTTATGCATATATCTTATATATTTTTTATATTATATATCTTGCTATATATGCATTTAAAATAAATATGTAATGTACGCATACATCAATTAGCCGAAAACTGCTAATAAAGGCAAAAAGAAATGTATCATAACGATTAATGTGTATGATATTTATTGTTTTAGTTTTCAAAATATCGTTATAAAGTAGAAGCTTAAACAAACATTTGCCTCCGTATTATGTGTTTAATCAATAAAATTTTAAAATGAAAATACAGCTGTTTCCCCTCTTCAGTTTTGTTTCAATATGCAGTTCAAACTAGTTGGCATATTTGGACTCAGCTCAGTTCTCCATCATATATTTGTTCTCATAAAATTCTGTTACAGGTCATAACACATTCATGCTAAGAGCAATGAACTTGGTTGATGACCATACTTAGCCCCATTCACTAAACTACTTTTCTCCCCTGCTTCCATCTTATTCTAATTTGCTGACTAATTTTATTGGTGTCAGTTTTGCATTCTAGTTTTCATGCAATTCCTATACAATAATGCTCATAATTCAAATTTACTAATGTGCAAAATATTTCCCTACTCAGCCATTGTTAGTATCAAATAATAGGAAGTTTTTTAAGTAAATGTTGAAATTCAATAATCTTCATGCCAGTATTATGAATGATAAACTATTTTGACTTCTTTGCAATGAAAATACTTCTCATAATTCAAAGTTTGTATGAAATTTTGCCCTGTTTGTTTAAAAAAAAAAAAAAAAACTTAAACTTTAAGTAACTTACAAAATTTACAAAGTAGAATGTTGAAATTTGACAGGGTTCTAGCTGGTATCAAAAATGATATTTTAAAACTAAACCTGCTTCTTTATAATAGATAATTCATTCTTGTGCTATGCTAACTAACCAACAAACAGATATACTGCACTGATTTGGCGATTTTCATTTTCCTTATGCTTCAAAATATGTAAAAATGTTAACAAATTGGAGTTACAAATTTCCACAAATACCATAGTTCTTCATACTGTCATACCTAAAATATGATATTGATAGAGAATTTATTGCTTAATTCTCAATTAATATTTATTAAGTGATAAATATTAATTAATTTATTACTAAATCACTTAATTCTCATCATTCATTTATTATATTTAATATCATTATTATTACTTGCTAGTAATTAGCCATTGATAAGTAAAATACTATTCAACCAATTTTATTTATTTATTGAGTAAGTAAAAATATCTCTATAGAATACAAAATATTCAATATTGAATCTCAAGATCTTCAAATTACCAAAAAAAAAAAAGAGTATAGAAATTTGAATTATATAAGATTTTTGTAGCATTATTTTGAATATTGATTTATAGAGTTATAAGTTTAAATTAGAAATCAATCCAAATTAAAATTAAGGAGAGTAAACTATTTTTTTTAATTATTACGACTTTCAAAATTTTTACTCAAAGCATGTGTAAAGAAAAAAAAAACTGATCCATCAGATTTATCCTTTTCTTCTTTAACATTGACTGTTAAAAAAACAACTTTTCATAGCTCCAAGTATTGCGCAATACTATTTGCGAATTTTCCCCCCTACCATCGAACTATGTCACGTGACTCACTCAAAAAGAGAGCTACGATTAACTTTTGTTTTAGTTAGAAGTGTGGTATTGCGGTGTGCAAATTTGTAGCAGTGGCTCTCTAACCGATTAACCAAAAATGTTTCATTTATTTTTGTAAATAGTTATTTCTTTTGTGTACTGTGTATCATCGTAATGTGTCCGAGAAATTAAAAATTATGTTTTTTTAAGTGTAACAATGAGGCGAGTCATCTTTATAAATTTTAAGAACATTTCATTCTGCATTCGTTGTTTAAATTGGCGCCCAACGTGGGGCCGAATGACTAAGTGATGTCGGCGGCTATAGAATGGAAAATAATTACAGATAAGTAAATTTTAATATTTATTTGATGATTGTTTGAACAGGAGCTAAAGGAATTTGGGCATTGTGCAGAGTGTGTTAATAAGTTAACACTTGAAAATATTGATTATCCTAATCAATGATTAGATATTTCTTAGAATCTTAATTCTAGATATGTTTAACAGTCGATCATCCTGATCTTAACGAATTTTAGATCGCCCAGATCTTATTATATTTGCATACCAGTTTCCTTTAGTATCTGTAAGTTATTTTTGATTCATAATTGTTGATATATTAAGATTTTGATAATTAAAAACAAGAATGTAGAATGCTATTTCCTAAGAAATAAGTTGAAATAATGGTGTATTGATGTAAAATAAAATATATTCTAATATAATTCTAACATAGAAAAATAAATTAAGTAAATCATAGCATCAAGTTGCTTAGAATAAATTAAGAACAACATTTCTGTTTTTGGCGCCATTGCATTTTGCAAGGAAAAATAAACAAGTGAACTTTCATTATTATTGCGTAATCGCTTTCAGTAAAAGCGAAAAGAAAAAAGTTTTGTTTACTTTATGATTAATTATGACACTTTAAAAGATTAAATTAAGGTTGTTGTATAAATATTTTGATCTTATTAAATAGATTTATTTCTGATAAATGATCATGGAATAAATATTATTTTCTCTTGAACACATTTACGAATTATAAAATAATGAGCAACTCATAATACATAATAATAATAATGAAAGAATGAATAAACAATTTTTTTTTTTTTTGTTGAATAAAACGAATTTTACACAGATTTGTTTATAATAAAGATATATTAAATAGAGATCTTGTTTATTTTATTGAATTGATAATTATATTTTTATCATTTGCATTAAAAATAAAATTTTGGTGGAATCTGTACATCAATTTGAAATATCTTGTATTTTCAATTACTCAGAATATTTAAAGGAAGAGTATTTCTTATTTACTTTCAAATAATTATTTGAAAATAGGGGTTAAAAGAGTTATTATTTCCTTTATATGTCCTTTATTGCTTTAGTTCTTGAATTTATTTATTGAATAAATTGGTTAATTTAAGTTGTTTAACATATAACAATAATATATATATATATAAGTGATCTCTGTGATTTATATAAAATATTTTGGGCTATATACGTTCGCGTACTGCACATTTTTAGATATATTTTAAATTATTAAAATTCAGTTTAATCATGTCTTATATGGCTAGAGGAAAAAAAACAGATCTAATTGAATTAGCGGGTGAATTAGATATAAAAATAGATGAAAATTTAAAACTTTTAGACATTAGAAATGCTATAGTCGAAAGTCCAGATTATGATGCAGAATTCACAAAAGAATGTTTGAATCGCATCATACGGGATAGGAAAGAAAAAGAAGATTTTTCGCTGAAAGAAAAAGAATATGAAAGGTTATTTGAACTAGAGAAAACCAAATTACAGGCACAAGCTAGTGCTGCTCCTGATGCAGTATTACCTACCATGGCCCTTTCTTCCATAGACACAAGCATGCCAAAATTAGAAATAAGCAAATTAATCCCAAATTTCGATCCGAAAACCGCTGATATAACCTTATATTTAGATTTATTTGAAAAACAATTAACATTTTTGAAGGTACCAAAACCAAAGTGGGTCGTATATCTTGTAGGTCTTTTGCCAACTGATGTCGCCAAACTAATTGCAAAAGAATCAGTTGATGATGCTCAGAATTATGATAATGTTAAGGAAATTCTCTTAAAACGTTTTAAATTAAGTGCTGAGAAGTTTCGACAACTTTTTGCCCAACACCGTAAATGTCCAGAAAGTACATGGCGAGATTTTTATTTTGATTTGCAAAACTATTTTGATGGGTGGCTTAAAGAATCTAAAGTTTCATCGTTGGAAGAGTTAAAAGATTTAATACTGGCAGATCAAATAAAAAAGAAAGCTCCTCCCGAATACAAAGAGCATTTTTTGGACCACTGGAGCGAGTGGAACAATCCTCTTGAACTTGCCGATAAACTAGATTCATATGAAGAACTTAGACTAGTAAAAAATAAAAATGTTAGAAAGGAATCCCCTAAATTCCCACATCGAAATACTTCCCAAAATTCAAGAAATCACCCCCAAAATCCTAAAACTGCGTCATCGAGAGATTATACGAAAAATGAAGATCGACCACGTGTTAGTTGCTATGGTTGTGGCAAACCAGGTGTTATTAAGGCTAAGTGCTCCGCCTGTTCCCCCTCTTCTAGGAAAAGTTCAGCTGAGTTCAAAACTATTCACCTTCAGTCATTATCTATCGAAGAACCTCAGTCGACACTTATAAGAGTAAAAATTAATGGAATAAATGGAATAGTGTGTGCTGACACTGGAGCCAGTCACACTATAGCTGGTGAAACATTATATCACCTCTTAACAAAACGAGGTGTAGAATTTGAGAAAACTTGTATGAATGTAACGTTAGCTGATGGTCTCCAAAAAGAAACTGAAATCTATTCAGCCGAAGTAGATGTACAAATTGAAGGACGATCTTTCCGAATAACTTTGTTTGCGTTACCTACTGCAAAGAATAACAGAACATTGTTGGGAAATGATTTTTTGCGTACTGCTGGAATCGTTTTGGATATTCGAAATAATATATGGTATTACCATGATAATCCAAAGCAGAAATTTGATTTCAGTGAAGATGATTTCAGGCCGTCTGAAAATCCAGTATATTCTGCTGAAGTTAACGAACTTATGTTAAAAGAAAATGAAGGAGCCCATCTTTCTGATGAACAAAGGTCAGAACTGAATAATTTATTGAATGAATATGAAGATATCTTTGAACCAGGGGAAGAACCGACTAATAAAATTCAACACTATATTGACACTGGAAGTAGTCCTCCTGTCGCAGTACCGCCGTACCGCATGTCCCCAGCAAAGAAAGAGATGTTGAAGAAAGAGCTAGACGAGTTGTTAGCTAGCGGAACAATAGAAGAATGTGAATCTCCTTATGCTTCACCGGTGGTATTAGTACCTAAGCCTAATGGTCAAGTACGACTTTGCGTAGATTATAGAAAACTAAATTCTATTACAAAGACTGATAAATACCCATTACCCAGAATTGATGATCTTCTTCACGAAGCTAAACATACCCCTTTTATGTCAACCATTGACTTAAGGAATGGGTACCATCAAATTGAAGTAAACCCTGCAGACCGTGACAAAACTGCTTTTATTTGTCCATTTGGAACTTTTCGATTCCGGAAAATGCCTTTCGGCCTCAAGAACGCCCCATCAACATTTCAACGTATGATTGATAATTTTAGAAATTCCTTAAAGAACATATTAGTCCTTTCCTATTTAGATGATATTATCATCTTGTCTGAAACTTTTAATGAACATTTAGATAATTTGAGTGCAGTTTTTAGGAAATTACGAGAATTTAAGTTGCACGCTAACCGTGAAAAATGCAATTTCGCTTGTAACCGTGTAAAATATCTGGGACATTACATTACTAGTAAAGGACTTGAAGCTGATCCTGATAAAATTGCTGCAATACAAGAAATACCAGCTCCAAAGAATGTAAAGCAACTGCAGTCCTTCCTGCAAACTTGCTCATGGTATAGAAGGTTTATCCCAAAATTCTCTGAAGTTGCTAGACCTTTGACTAATTTGACGAAGAAAAACGCTGTTTGGGTTTGGGGAGAAGAACAAGAAACATCTTTCAAAACCCTAAAACATCTTCTAATGAGTCCACCCATTCTCAGTCAAAATGATCCAACTAAACCATATATATTAAGAACAGACGCTAGTAACTATGCCCTTGGTGCAGTTTTGTTACAAGGCACTGGAGCAGAAGAACATCCAATTGAGTATGCAAGTAGGTTACTCACAAAGGCCGAAAGAAACTACTCCACGACTGAAAGAGAGGCCTTAGCCATCGTATGGGCTTTGGACAAGTTTCGTGCATATATTGACGGTCAAGAAGTCACTGTAGCAACCGACCATCAACCTCTTAGATGGTTAATGAACTTAAAGTCTCCAACAGGTCGCCTCGCGCGATGGGCACTACAGGTACAATCCTTCAACCTGAAGATAGAATACGTGCCTGGTAAGGCTAATGTTGTTGCTGATATGTTGTCCAGACCCTTCTGTCCACACGAAGAAGGAAAATGTGAAATTTGTTCAATTTCAATAGATATCCCTCCGCGAAGTCCAAGAGAAATACGAGAAGAACAATTAAAAGATGAAGATATAAAGAAAATTATCGAGTCTTTGGAAAGTATCGATAAGAATGAAGATTTCGCTAACTGGAGTAGTCGTGGTTACTTGATGAATCAAGGCGTTTTATATAGATATTCTCCCGAAACAGAATCAGAAGAAGCGCAATTAGTAGTCCCGGTTCAAGAGCGAGAAAGAGTGTTAAAAGAGCATCATGATGCACCCTCAGCTGGACATTACGGAATTGAAGGAACATTCGATAGAATCGCAAAGCGGTACTACTGGACTGGTATGCGAAGATATATTACAGAATATATTAAGAATTGCCCTGATTGCTGTCGTTATAAACCTAGTAACCAGAAGCCATCTGGATTATTACAAACACCGATCTATAATCAACGATTTGAATCCCTTTCAATTGATTTATTCGGCCCTTTACCTAAAAGCAATGAAAAGAAATGGATCTTCATCATAGAAGATTGTGCCACCAAATGGGTGGAACTATTTGCATTAACTTCCGCAACTGCTAAAGAGTGTGCGATCACTCTAATAGAGGAAGTGTTCCTTAGGTATGGTTTGCCTAGAAGGGTAATAAGCGACAACGGGCCGCAGTTCGTAAGTGCTGTAATGCAACAAGTTTGTTACATCCTGGGAATCGCACAAACCCTAACTCCGGTTTATCATCCACAGGCAAACCCTGTGGAAAGGAAGAACAGAGATCTAAAACCCCGTCTGGCCATGTTGGTTGGGAATGATCATACTACCTGGAGTGAGAAGCTACCAATAATTAGATTTGCCCTTAACACAGCAAAATGTGATTCAACCGGCCAGACAGCTGCATATCTCATGTTTGGGCGAGAACTACGCACTACCGATGATATTGCGCATGATTTCCGGAGTGTTGTTCACAATGATAATTTCGTTCCCGAAATAACACCGTACTTGAAGGAATTTGCCAATTTCACGAAACAAGTACAAGATCGAATTGAGGAAAGACAAGACCAGCATAAACGCTATGCAGACAGAAAATTTAAAATGGCTCCTTCTTTCAAGCAAGGTGACAAGGTATGGGTTAATACCCACCCCATTAGTGACTCTAGTAAAAACCGAACTTCCAAATTCATGCCGAGGCGCGATGGCCCTTATACAATTTTATCACAGAGATCACCAGTTTCGTATACATTAGGTACTACAGATAATCCTTTTACTCCCATAGGGAATTACCATGTATCCGCTCTGCAACCATATACAGGTCAGGACACTACTCCTGTTCGTCCGATCCAAAGGAGAGGTCGACCGACGAATACTACAACCTCAACTAGTAGGAAAGGTGGTCAACAACGAGAACAGTTGCCCAAACGCCCTGCTGTGCCCACCAGGAAGCAACCCCCCAGAAAAGCAAGCTGTATACCGAGGACGATGTACACAGCTTGAGGGGAAGTCTGTAAAGGAAAAAAAAACTGATCCATCAGATTTATCCTTTTCTTCTTTAACATTGACTGTTAAAAAAACAACTTTTCATAGCTCCAAGTATTGCGCAATACTATTTGCGAATTTTCCCCCCTACCATCGAACTATGTCACGTGACTCACTCAAAAAGAGAGCTACGATTAACTTTTGTTTTAGTTAGAAGTGTGGTATTGCGGTGTGCAAATTTGTAGCAGTGGCTCTCTAACCGATTAACCAAAAATGTTTCATTTATTTTTGTAAATAGTTATTTCTTTTGTGTACTGTGTATCATCGTAATGTGTCCGTGAAATTAAAAATTATGTTTTTTTAAGTGTAACAATGAGGCGAGTCATCTTTATAAATTTTAAGAACATTTCATTCTGCATTCGTTGTTTAAACATGTACAATGATTTAAAAATGTAATACAGTAAAGCACCGTTTATACATCTCTCGTTTATACGTCTTTTACATTTATATGTTCCTTTAGTGAAGTCCTGATTCATTCCTATTCATTATAATGTAAAAATTCTTCGTTTATATGTCTTTTCCACTATTCTAAAATTTGCAAAATTTCTATCATTTTTCCACTCAAAATAAGATCTAAAATCCGTTCTAAATATCAATTTTGATGAGCATCAGAGCTTTATTTATTTGAGATTCCAATATCATGACAGAATTATTCAAAATCATGAACTAATTGAAGGAAAAATTTTTTCTTATGCTAATTTAAGCAATGATGATGTAGAATGTGAAGAAGTTCATATATTTTTCTTTAAAGGTGTAATGGACTGCACTGTAAAGCCTTGAACTTATTTTGTTTGTCAAAACATAAGTAAAAAGAAACATTTAATGAACTTAAATCAGTTTACAAAGCAGTTTTTAGTACTCAGAGACAATCAGCACATCAGGCAAGTATTAAAGAGTTTTTAATGTAATTAAATATCTACCTGTGTAGACATAAATCGTGCAATATATGTTAAAGATATGCAATATATATATTACTCAAGATATGTTCATATAGTATTCAAGATATCGAATACAATGTATAATTAGTATTCAATTCATGCATTAATAGTTGATTTTTTCTCACTTTTTATAATATTTTTTTTATTTATTTATTTAATTATTATCTTCAAACATAAATTCTATTATAAAGTACTAATTACTATCTTAAAAACTTTGTTAATTAGTATATGCATAAATTTTGCTTCAGTACCATTAAATTTGTAATAATCAAAGTTTTATTTTTTAAATTTCGATTATACGTCTTTTCATTTATACATCCTTTTACACCAGTCCCTTGAAAGATGTATAAACGGTGCTTTACTATATTAGCAATTCTAATTAATATGTAAGTGATTTTGTTTTTCATTTTTAGACTTACCGTGCTTTTATTGAAGCCACGACTTGGCCCACCATATAATTCTCTTTTATAAAAATTGGACCATAAACTGGCTGGTCCCATATGGGTGGATTGTTGGCGCGATCAACCACATCAATTATAACTTCTACAGTAGCTCTGTGTTGAGGGATGCCTTTATCTAAAGCTATTGCACGAAGATGATATTGATCTCTCTGAAACATGAAAGAGAAGGTATTAATGGAATATCTATATATTTTATATGCTTCTTTAAATGTGAATGCATTTTAACATTAAACTAAATTTGAATTTTAAAAAAAATTTCAAATTATTAATTTCTTGAATAATTTGTAGTTCTAAATTTAATGATTTAAAATCTTACATATTATGTATGTAAATTACAAAACTTTTTTTAATATTTAGAAGGCTATTTAGGGTAGGTGCTCCAGTGATTGGCATGCTCCAGTAATTGACATATATCCCAAAATAATTAATAAATAAGAAAAATAATAAAATCATATATTTTACATATAAGAATTTTAACATTTTATGTCAAATACTGGAGCATAGGGTGCTAATAACTGGTAAAATGAATAACTAGCAGTGACAAACACTGGAACATAGGGTGCCAATTACTAATAAAAGGAAAAACTTGCAGTGTCAATTACTGGAACATTGAGTGGGTGTCAAATAAAAATTCATAAAAAAAAAAAGTTATCAAATGTATATATTTTAGCATATATGTGTTTCTGAATGTCTTTCATGCCATATGTACTAACTTAAAATTTCTAAAAATATTTTTTGATGACTAGAACATTAAAAACATCAGAGATTGCTCTAAAAGTGTCAATCACTGGTGCACTTACCCTAAATTAAAATTAATTTAAAATTAAATATTTCATTATTAAAACTATCTATTTTATATGCAAAATTCTAATAAATAAAAATATATGAATTTTTTTCTAATTTTATTATTATTATTATTATTATTAAATTTGAGTTTGAGTTTTTAAGAAGTAAATTGAATATGTAAAAAACATTCATATAATTTTCTGAAATAGCGCTGTTTTGTAAATTAGATCAAATAATTAAGAAAACATATTTTTACTCAAATGAAAGTAATTTTTCTAAAAAACTAAATAAAGATAGAGTTAAATATATTATTCCTAACAACTTGTGTTTATAAAATATCAAGGATGTGTTGTAATATACAGGGATGAAATTTTCTAACTTTTCGGTAGATTCATTTTTCTTCTTTTAATAGTGTAATGTGTTCATTTAATAAAATTTGTGCTTCGTAAATCAAAGTTTGTGTTTTCTGATGTGTGTTTCTGTTTTATCATGTAATGGAATTAGGTTTTACATGATATATTAGTAAAAACAGTTGGTGAAAACAGCACAGATCAGAAGTCTCAACATCTCATTTGCATCACTCATTACTGAGCAGATCCTTTTTATTTACTCCTTCTAGGGTCTGTCCAGAGGAAAACCTGGGTCTGTTAAAGGACCCTTCACAAAATTTTATATGTTAAAAAAGTACCCTTCACAAAATTGTTTACCTTAAAAAAGGACCTTTAACAAAATTGTTTATCCTGAAAAGGACCCATTGCAAAATTTTTTATGCTAAAAAAGGACCTTTAACAAAATTGTTTTATCCTTAAAAAGACCCTTCACAAAATTTTTTATCCTTAAAAAGGACACTTCACAAAATTTTTTTCCTTAAAAACAGACCTTTTGATAAATCTGTTTCATTTCAAAAACTAATCATCCATAGAATGAACAGGCCTCCTGAATAATCGGATGTGCTGTGCTGTATTTCCTTGAAAAACTGATATTCAATTTCTAATTTATAAAAGCTTTCTATGCATATGTGTGAGTTTAGCTATATAAAAGTGAACCGCCATTGTCTAAAATGAAACCTTAATTGTAATTTTATTTTGCAAAATTACATTTTTCACAATTTCACAAAAAGAGAACTCACACTAAATATAGATTCACAAAATTATGTGTAGATTTTTCACAATTTAACAAAAATGGAACCCTATATGAAAAGTCTGGACAGATCCCTGTCCTTATTATTTAAAATCATCATTAACATATAAACACACATGTATATGATTAACTCACTACATAAACAGATATGTTTCTGAAGGCCCCTCGATTCCCTGTTGTATGTATTTGTCTATATTCATACCTATATATATGTACATTTATATTTCCTAACTCATAACCTTGTGTTAATTCCTTGTACACATAAATACTTGTACCAAATTTGATGCCAAATCATTCCATAATATATCAGAATTCCTTTGTGTAGCTGTGTAACACAGAATTAATTATTGATTCTGTGTCATCCATTTTCAAAAGAAATCTTGCTTCTGAATATTCTAATAACATTTAATAATTATAGCATTTTCATTGTGCTAAATACAGTACAATCACGTTAAAATGTACTTAAAAGAAATTCAGTTCTGTAATGGGATGAAATTCTTCTGTGTATCTTTATATGCGAGCCACAAACATTATATTCAGAAATAAAAACTTTACACCTAATTCTTACACCTAAACTTTACACCTAACATTAATATTTGTACAAAACGTGGCATCATTTGGATAACTGTATAACATTATCAGAAATCTTTTGTGTGTCCTGTAAATAATTATCAAGTCTGTACATACCTTCTTCTACAAAAAAAAAAAAAAAAAAAAAAATCATTGTTCTAAGCATCTTAACAATGTAGGTTAATTTAATTATGCTCAATGCAGTGTAATCACTTAAAAATGCATTTAAACGAAATTCTGTCTGTAGGCTGCAGTAATAAGAAATACTCCAGTGTGTTCCCGTCGACAAACGACAAATAGAATACACACCCAAAACACCTACAGCTAATTCTGTGTGGCTCATGAACATGTGTACAAATTTGCAAGTCAATAAGATGATTTTTGCAGCCTCTCTCGCTGTACGCATAGATGGAACCGAAAAACCTTTTTGAATCTCAACAAGGAAATTTCTGTTCTATGGTTCAATAAAAAATAAAAAAAAATGGTGTCAGAAACATGCATTTAAAATTTAAATTATTTATCTTTTAGAGATTTCAGTTTATCATGTACACAGTTATAAAAAATATGCATGTAAAGAAAATTCAGTTTAAACTTAGATATTTCATGAAAATAAAACTTTACTATGGTGTCTTTAAAATTCTTACTTTTTCACATAATTTTGTAGTTTTCTACATAATGCTTGATGAGAAGAATTTAGAAATAGTCTACCACTTTAAAACAATATATTTAAAGACATGAAATCAATCCATAATACCCCCTTTATATCCATAATAATCAATTTTAATTTTATGTTAATATAATTGTTACTATTTTAATTATTTTGATCAAATATTATTTGACAAAAATAATAATAATATGAAAGGCAAGTAGATGTTACTAAAATCAATGAAAAAAATAATAATATGATTAAAAAGAAAAGAAAAACATATTTTTATGCAGACATTTAATCCATTTAACAATATAAATGAATTCATTATTTATGTTAAGAATTGTCTATTGGTGATTTATTTATATAAAAATTTTAGTGTACCACTGTAAAGAAAAATATTGCAATACTTATTTTCTTCTTTTTTTTTTTAATATTTATTTACATTGAAAATACTTTCGTTGCTATGGTCTCAAACCCTTAATTTCATTTTTTTTTTTTTTTTTTTTTTGCCTTAACTTCAAATTGAAAAAGATTTTTGTAATAAACTGTCAACAGAATTTATTTCTTTAACTATAAATTTCAAAGGTATCATATATACAGTGCCGTCAAAAAAATAACTTTACATATCAATTGCCGTTCCCGCCATAAAAATGTGTTGAACCCCCAGTGATGATATGTGGTGTTAATCAATCACAGATGACCTTTCCCTATCCTATTAACACTCAGTTTGCCTCGTTGACTTTTAGTGTAAGGGTGTATGCTCTTTGCTCCCACCAGCCAATATTTCGTTCATTTGTTAAAAGTTTGAGAACCTATATCTGTATTCCCAATCCATACAATGGATCGGATTAAGCTTAAAATAGAAGAGAAGTCTCATGCCTTGACTCTGCTAGAGAAAGGAATCTCTGTGATTGATGTAGCCAGAGATCTGGCAGATCATTCTAGATGTTGTTGTAGCCATTTGGCAAATGTAGCCAGAGATCTGAGCCTAAACGGCTGCAGTTGGTAATAAAATGTAAAGATGAGATGACAAAATACTGACTGCAATGTGATATTTACAATAAACAACTAGAATGTTCAGATTTTGTCTTAAATGTTTACATTTTATTAATGCCCTTGTAAAGGTTTTCTACATCTGACTAGATCTGGAATGATCTGCCAGATCTCTAACTATATCAATCACAGAGATTCCCTTCTCTAGCAGAGTCAAGGCATGAGATTTTTCTTCCATTTGAAGCTTTTTCTCACCCATTGTGTGGATTGGGAATGCCAATGTAGGTTCTCAAACTTTTGACAAATAAACGAAATATTGACCAGCAGGAGCAAAGAGCATACACCCTTACTCTAAAAGTCCACAAGGTGAACTGAGTGTTGATAGGATAGGAAAAGGTTGTCTGTGATCGACTAACACCACATATCATCACTGGGGTTCGACACATTTTTATGGAGGGAACGACAATTGACATGTAAAGTCTGTTTTTGCCGCTGAAGTGTAAAGATTCTTTTTGTCAGCACTGTATGTTTGAAAATATTAGAATGCTTGTACCAATTAAAATAATAATAATAAACCAAAAAGTAAATGAGATATTTTTGTTTATCTTTTTTTATTATTGAAATCCTTTATATGAAATTTGATTGTATATTTCCTTAACCTTTAACCCCCCCCCCCTTTTTTTTTTTTTTTAATGATTTTTTTTTTTTTTTTTTCAAAGTTAATAAGCAAATTATTTTAAATCTTTAATTGTCATTTAAACTAGTAATTGAATTTAACATTGTCTGACTGCCCTTCTTATTTAAATTTATTTATCTATAATTTTTTTAATGTATATATAACATTCTAATATAAATATAGATTTTAAAATTATAAGCTAATTTTAATATGTTATTATATGCTATTTCATAATTTCTATAATAAATATACTTTATTTATTTATTGTGTCATTATAATTTTTGTTCAGGAATCTATCATATTTTAATTATAAATTTACATGAATATATTCCCAATAATTTGCAATTGTGTTTAAAAGGTTTAATTTTACTTTCTGAAGATATTATGTAAGGAAAGTATTGTAATCATGTTTTGCGAAATAGATTTTGTATCTTGTAAAAATTAATGGTTGTAGAATGTTGCAAATTTGTATTTGTGACTAACTTATACACCTCTAACTTTGGTTTTGATGCAAGCTCCCCTCTTAGAAGTATCTACAATTTTACACAATGTAGGTATGTGAGTGGACACAATACCATATAAACGCTTTGTTGAAATGGAGTGAAAGTTTGTATGTTATAAGTCACCGTCACATGAACTGTATAGATTTTGGTTTATCTAGCACTTATGGTTTTGTTACGGAGACACAAAGAAAAATTCTTTATCATTACGGCCTATGAGCTCAAATTATTTAAAGTGTGATAACATCTAAATGCTTTATTCAAATGAACTGAAAATTTATATACATGGTATAGGTCACTGTCACACAAACTGTGGTGAATCTAGCATTTACGATCTTTTTACAAGGACAACCAGAAATTCTTTATCATTCTGGCCTATGATTTGAAATTATTTAAAGTGATATAGCACCTAAATACCTTACCCAATTGAGCTCAAATTTTATATAAATGTTATAGGTGACCGTTGCACGAACTGTAAAGATTTCAGTGAATCCACTTACAGAATTTTACAAGGACACAACAAAAATTATTATATCATTAAGGACTATGGATTCAAATTATTTGTAGTATAATTGTGATAAATGACTTATTTGATTGAGCTGAATGTTTCAGACTTCTCTTACTTTATTTTATTTAAGCTGTTAATTATTTAATGTTCGAAAAGTCAAAAGTCACTCCAGTTTTTTTTTTTTTTTTCCTTAACTTTAACCATATTTAATAAACTCTTGAAAAAAGAAAAAAAAAGTTCATGATAAAATTTTAAATAAAAAACATTTGCTAACAAATTGTGTTCTGGTTTCAAAATTTCCAACCTCCAAAAAGTTTTTAAGAGCCTACTGTTTTATTTCATTCTGAAATATTATAGTGCTAGAAACAACTTTGTGACTACCATCAATTTTCTTTCTTTTTATTAAAAACTAGAATATTTTTTGTAAATTAAATCTAAACTTCTGCATAAAATGTAAACATTTAAAAGAAAAAAAGGTACAATGTAATGAAATGGCAAAAAAACTTGAATGAAAGATGATCTGTAGATTAATTTGATTGTTGAAATAATTGTGAGTTTAGGGAGCAGAACAGTATTAACTGATATTGAAAAATTCAAAATATCTTTGTATTTTGCTAAAACGAAATGAGTGAAAGATAAATTGCTGGTAAAATTAACAGATCAAAAACTGTCGTTTATAATTTTCTCTCCAATTCTGATAGATATGATGCAAAGAATAGAAGTGGACGGTCATTAAAACAATCAGCCTGAATGAAAGGAAGTGTTATAAGCATGCCTAAGCTAACAGTGTACATTGTACAGAAATAAAATCTGCCTTAATCTTCAAGTTACTTGAACTGTTTGAAATGTTCCTAAGTCGGGTGAGAAACATCAAATATGCAAAATTCTAAAGTAAACCTAATCATGAAAAACAACATGTTGATGCAAAGCTGAAATTTATAACATCCGGTATTTTAAAAACGCACTTGTGTCAAAAAACAGTAATCACAGATGAAAAAAAGAAAATTAAACCTAGATGGGCCTATGGTTTAAGAAACTACTGGCATGAATTAAAGCAAAATCCTGTGTATTTTTCAAAGTAAGTGCAGAGTGGTAGATCAGTTATGATTTGAGCAAGATTCAAATCTCAGGGTAAAACTAATTGTATTTCATTCACTAAAGGTAATATGAACTCTTGATTAACAAGACATACTGCGTAACAGTTTTAACTTATTAAGAGATCAACTGATCGATTAAAATTTACTTTTGTTTCAAGATAAGGCATCAGTGAATAAATCAGCTTTAACCATATTTGACTTATCTGAAAATAGTATCAATTTTATGGAATTTCTGGCCTAGAGTTTAAACTTGAACTCCATAGACATGTGGGAGATAATAGTTGTACGCAAATCGTATAGAAACAGAAGACAATATTGTACTGTTTTGAAGCTTAGATCTGCTATTTCAATAGCGTGGGATGAAATATTACTTCTGACATGCAGGACCTTACCAAAATCCTTTTTTAAATATCTTTTACACGTAATTTGTGTAAAAGGAATACATACAAAGCACTAAATAAGACAATATAACAATATGAGTTGGTATTTAATTTTGTAGACTGTTTTTTTCATATTTTTATAGTGTTAAAAAAAAAAAAAAATTATATTACTTATATTTAAAAATATTTAATTATAAATTGTATGATGATTTATGATTTATTACGTTATTATTTTCCTTTTGTTTATTTTTAGTAAGTTATGGCAGTTTTACTTGTCTCAAAGTTTTTTTCCAGACTGTATAGTTAAGTAATAAATGACAATGAAGAAACCCTCCCTTCCTTATACTTGGCTATCTGTCCATGAGTTGCAAACTGGGGTGCTGGTGGATAAATCTTTTCAGGAATATACTTAATTTTTCCATTAAGTATTAGTTGAGACAAGAAGCTAATGTAACAAAAATTTTGAATCCTATTTATATATATATGTATGTGTGTGTGTAGATAATAAAACTAATTAATATCTTTAATATTCATTACATTTTTTTCATATTCACACTTTTCCTAGAATCTAAAATCCAAGCCAAAGTCTCAAGCTTTTTTCATTGCTCTTTTTTTATCTGAATGAAGTAAAATAAAATGTGTCTTTTTTTAAAACTGTTTTCGATTTTTTTAATGTATATTATATTTTGTTTATATTTTTTTCATAAATTGTCATAGTTAACAAATAAATTGTGCTGGTCCATTCATTATAAACAAGTTAAATTTCATATACAGAAAGTTGTTAAAATTTTATAGAAAAAAATGTACGGCTATGTTTTTAATTTGCATTTTAAAGCAAAGATTGCATATTTTCAGTAAGAATTTTCTTCTGGCCTGATAAGTTTCTGCCAGAGTTGTTGAAATCCCTTACAACCAATTAAAACCAGCATGGCAAAAACTAAATTTTGTTATCAAAAAATTAGTAATTGGTAGAAACTAAGAAACATAACTAAGAGAACTTTCATCTACAATGATCCATAATTCTCACAGCCAATTAATATACAAACAATTGAATCAAAAAATTAAAGATTATAAATGTTATTCAAAGTAGCAAAAAATTTCAAAATAATCATACATTTTATTTGTAAAATGCATGTATTTATTTGGCTAGACTTATTTTTTTAAGTTGGATACAAGAAATTTTATATGATAACTTTTTTAAAAATAAATATTCAATACAATTTTCTACTAACTTTTATGTTTGAGTTTTAAATTAAAATTTAGATTGTAAAATGCAAATTATTCTGTTAATTATCTATATAAGTATATATAATAACAGCCTTATTGCAACAGAAATGTTTTAACTTAGGTATTTGTTTTTTCTTTACAATTTTACTACTACAGTGGAGCACCGTTTATACATTTTTCAAAGGACCGTTCCTAAAAAACGTATAACTGAAAAAAACGTACAACTGAAAATTCGTTTTAACATTAATACACAATAAAGTGTCATATTAATAATAAAAATATAATCAATTTTCATGATTTCCTTTACATTTATTCGAAAAAGATATATTTTTAATTAAATTTAAAATATTTTTAAAAGGTAGAGTAAAAATTAAATGATAATTAAAAATATAGAAATTCAGAATTTTTTTTTTTTTTTTTTAAGATTTCGATTTTAACCTTTGAAGACAAAGCTTTTCGTTCTCTAAACGAATATGACATTTTTGCAAGCGATTAAAAAGAAGGAAAGAAAAATTAAATAAAAATTAAACTTGTTTCTCCAACCGTAATGTCAAATAAACAGGATAAGAAAAAAGAAAATCTTACAAGTCACCCAACGGAAGTGAGTAATAAATCTTCAAGTTTACAAAATGGTTTTTTTCCCCTTTCATACCCTATCTCTGGAATCAATTAAAAGAGAAAGTGGGAGGTCTTCAAGTGGTCACTGGCTACTTGTTACCATTCAACCCAGTTGCCAACTGCTGTCTGAAAATTTCTCACACATCCCCTTTCCCCAGGCTATGGACGCAGGTCACACTTTGTTACCATAGTTCTAAGAAAAAATAATTGAAAAAGATAAGAATAAAACATAAAGAGCATTCAACTTTTTTTTAAATCCTGGAAGAAAACTCAAACTTGGGATTCTACAAGGAGAAAAAAAACGTATAAGTGAAATTAAGAAATTACTCGTGTCGTATAAACGAAATATTTTAACATTAGAATTCAATGGAATGATTTGGGACCGAAGTCGAAAAACGTATAAATGAGAAACGTATAAAAGGTGCTCCACTGTATTATTATTATTATTATTATTTTTTTTCTAAATTAAAATTATCCAAAATATTTTACTTGTTATTTACTCTAAGTAACGTGGATTTAAGAATTTAGTACTATGAATAAACTCGGATAATGTCATGAAACTTGCTTTTACCAGTCATTACCCATTTCTGTCAGATTAAACTAGTTAAAATCATTTTCTGCCATTGGTAAAGCAGAAACTATTTTATGTTGGCAAAAACATTAACAGAATTTTGTTTTGATTGGAGTGCTGAATAAAATATTTATTTTGAAAATAGTTCCAGAAATCAACAGATAGCTTCAAGATTATCAATAAACTGTAAAACAGTATAAAAATTGGTAATACTGCCTTTCTGAACGAGGTCTGTGTTATTATATTTGAAAGGGAAAAAGCAGTCAGCTTGAAAAAAAAAAAAAAAATATCACAGAGTTAAAATTGGTGAAATGCAGAAAAAAAAAGCAAGAAAATTAAATGGATGAGACACCAATAATAATAATGATAATAATGCCATTGATACCTATTGCATTGAAAATAAGAATATTGTCTGACTCTATTCGGAAAATATTTCATAAGATTTAAGTGTTAAAATATTTTAAACCTACAATATATCTGCTTTCGCCAAAGCATACAGCCAACAGAAAGAGAATCAAATAGCAAAGAATTATATACAACCACCTCAGTGTCAATAAATTGATATTTATCGTAACATTAAACAAGACATAAGTGTATTTAAGTAACTATAATAATAATAATAATAATACAAATCAGTATTGCTCAACTGATGAAAGTACATGAATGAAATGAATTTGAGAGTGAACAGAAACGTTCATCAAGGGGATTCGTAATATCATAACATTCAATGAGACATAAATGTATTTAAGTGACTATAATAATAATAATAATAATATAAAGCAATAATTAATTGCTCAACTGATGAAAGTGTGTGAGAATGAAATGAAATTGTAAGGAAACAAAAAAGTTCTTCAAAGAGATTTATAATGTCACAACATAACTAAATTATAATAATAATAATAATGTAAAGCAATAATTAATTGCTCAGCTGATGATAGCACATGAATGAAATGAGTTTGTGGTCGAACAAAAAAGTTCATTGAAGGTATTAGTAATACATAAAGATTTTGATTACAACAGTAAATAAGAAGTGAAAAAATTTCAAGTAAATCTAAAAATAATTCACTCTATTTCTTAGCAAAATAATTTAAAACCATTATAAAAAAAATTACAACTTCATATGAAAATGACATTAAAAAAAGTTGAGCTCCATTTCATATAGAGAAAGTGTCTAGTCACACATCTTAAGTCACTTGTCACTTATTAAGCTAAGAAAGAATTAGAAACAAAGATAAAATGCATTGCATCTAGTTAAATATTTGTAAAATAACCAACACTTCTTTTGATTTTGTGATTTCAGAAAATGTGCCATAGGAAAACAGTTTCGATGCACATAAAATGAATTTCGGAAAACAATTCAACAGGAGTAGGATAAAAATCACATAACAGTGATAGTAAAAGTTTATATTCATGGACAATTGAAGTTAGAGCTAGAGTCAAGACTGTGAGATAGATAGAAAACAAATCAGTACAAGAAATATACCCTTTATCATACCTGCCAACCTTTTGAATTTTAAATCGAATTTATCACCACTATTTTTTTAAAAATATCTGTCATATATGTTTTTCTTGATTAAGCAAACTGAAAATAATTATAAAATATTCCAATATGAAGTCTTCCTTGAAAAACGGAAAAGTTGGTACCGTAATTTTTGGTATATAATCTGCAGATTATATAATCCAGTTTTGCACCAGAAATTTCAATTGATAAATAAATTTTTATTTGTACGAGCTCTTCCTTCGAAAAAGTATAAATTTCTCTATTAAATAAAACTTCTGGTGGAGAAATGACACATCTTACCTGCGGATTATGTACCAGAAATTACAGTAACTGCTTTATACATAAACATTTGTTTGTCAATATTGTTTCCATAAAAGTCAAACAATTTTTTATGTATATATATATATTAAGACAAATATAGCAGAATGCAAGAAAACAGTATGCATTCATTTTAGAAAGATTGGAATGTAAGGTTGATTTTTTATACCAACTATGTGAGAAATACCAGAGCTAGGTATCGAACCCAAGCCCTCTGCTTAACATGCAGATGTCTACCACTGAGCCACCCCAGCTAATAACCAGCTCAGCATTTCTCACATACCCATTGGCAAGGTCACAGTGTCTGCAAACGCAGATATAGCAGGTGAGAATATTAATTGTGGCACAATTCCAATAGACCGTAAAATTTCTATTTAGAAATTTTGTTCATTAGTTCATCAACCATGAAAATTCATTTTAGAAAGATTGGAATGTAAGGTTGAATTTCTTCATTATTATAAATGTTATGTATTAATCCACAAGATCCAGAATAAAAGAATGATCAACACTGAAAATTTTAAAAGTGACAAATATCCTGAATATTTACTTGATAACAAACTTAAAAAATATCTAGAGGTGATAATTAAATGCATATGATTGGATAATAAGACAAATAATGAAAAAAGAAAAAAGAAAAAAAAAAGACCAAAAAACCTGAAAAATCTCTCTTAAAGGGTAAAAATTTTTCAGAAGGGTAAAAAAAAATAGAAAGATTGACACATGGCAACCATATAAGTTAAAACCTTGTTCATATATTGTGCAAAAATAGAAAAGAAAGTTAAAATAAAATGGGAAAATATTGTAAAAGTTACAACATATGGAAAATCAAAAGACAATATCTCTTCAGAGAGAGAAAGAAATGATACACACATCAGATACATATATCAGGTATAATTAAAAGAAAGAAAATAATTGTTTTTAACAAAAATGTGTAATTTTCAGTCCAAACTACTTCAGACTATCAGAATAGTGCCCTAATTACTACCAATACTTACATCTAATGCCTTCTTTAGACTTATCCATCCTGAATCTGGATTTATTTCAAAATAATCTAAATCTGTAGGATCGTATGGAGCAGTGAGATTATAAACAATAGCACCATTGTTATCAGCATCTTCATCTGATGCAGACACTCTGAGAATATTAGTTCCTTTGGGAGTATCTTGTTTTACATTTTCTCGATACTCCTGCCTATCGAATAAGGGAGGATTGTCATTTATATCTGTTATTTCTACTTTGAATGAACAAACACCTTCGAGTGGCGGATTGCCTCTGTCCGTTGCTTTAACTGTTACACTAACAAAACGGCCATCATCACCTTCTCTGTCAAATACCTGAAAAATAAATTATGCATTTAATTCAATGAATTATTATGTAATGCAAATTATAACATTGAAGAAACTAGATTGTTTTTAATTATATGCTCAATTAAAATATTATTTAAATAGTGAAAAATATTCTTTGAAACATTTTTTTAAACAGAAATTTGCATTCTCATTTCCTTTAATCTCTTATAGCAAGAGATCATTTTTTTATGCTATAACCCTTTTAGTGCCAAATGACAATATATTGTCTTTTGCATCACTTGTGAAAGTGAAAAGTGTTAACGACAATATATCGTCGTTCAGGGCACTTGCAAAAAGTAGTAACACTGATATAACTATGCGTATGTGATGGTGCCTTACTATTCATATCACAAAGAAGATCTGTCTCAATACAAATTTATAAAATGTTATAAATGGTTTATTTATTTATTTTATTTTATTTTTATTATTTTTATTTTTTCAAAAGAATTTTTTAGGATACTTTTCTATTTCCATAAGAAAAACATTGTGTATGGATTTAACTTTTTATTAATTCCATGCTGGTTGGTAGCAAAACTGTGTGTACCTTAGAGGGATAAAAACATACATTGACGTAAGGAACATATCATAGTGCCTGGAACAGAAAAAGTGCTCTGATGACATTTTGCCAGCTGATTTTTCTGTTTTTCATTCTGTTTCATATTTATATTATTAATATGATTGATATTCATTAAATACTGAAATACAATCACATTATTTTATTCTCCCTTTAATTTGTAATATACTCATTTTTTAATTAGTAAATATTATTCTTATTTTGTTTTTTACAAGCTTTTCTCCAAATCTCAGCAAATTTGTCAAATTGATCTGCCGTTGTCACCATAGATTTGGTCAGCACTAAAAAGATTAACAAAATATGAGACATTTGTTTTCATTTGTACTATCCACATGATGATATATATAGAGTAATATATTATTATTAATTCTCTTCATATTAGACAAAGGGAATTCCTATAGAGTTAAAAAAAAAAAAAAAAATGTAGAAATAGAAGAACTCTTCCTATATTCTTATTAATAATAAAATTTTATTAATTGCCTAACACTGTTATTGTCTTTAGTTTTGTCTATAAATTGCAAAGAAATATTATTACAAAATTGCAATTTGATTTCATCTAGAAATGTCCATATTTTTTACAGATGGGTGACAAAATAATGTGACTACTTTTAATTTAGAAAGAATTAAAACTTCTTCACACACCATAAATTTTAAGTCATGGCTTTTGCCTCCAAGGCAGTAGCACGTGTTTTTTTGCACCTGATGAAGAAAGGCTGTGTCCTTTCGAAACCGGTTGTGCTGACTTAAAATTTATGGTGTGTGAAGAAGTTTTAATTCTTTCTATTGATTGTACGCCAGTTTTTGAATATAATTTTAGTACTTTTAATTTAACACAATTTGTCAAATGTCTTAAGAAATGCTTGAGGAAATATTCTATAATTTTGTGGGGGTGAATTAAATGCTTGACCACATATTTCCCAATGACATTTTTGGATGGAGACTTTCAGTGGATCTACTACAAATGAAAGGGAAGCAAAAATATGATTACCTTACATATGGAAAGGGTTAAAATTACTGTAACTATAGAACATTCTTCTCTAGGTAACGTACAACATTTGTGTGAGAAAATCTCTTGTATTTAAGAAAATATAAAGGTTTGTTTAAAAAATCATTTTAAAGACTGCATATTTTTTTTTATAATCCTCAGAATTTTTAACTAAATTTAACATTTCTTTCAAAGTGTGTTATGAAGCAGAAACGTAAATTCAGTATAGTCACTATTTAAATCAAAATATTAGTATTAAATAAATTAAACAGTTTTGAATTAAATTTGAATAAAATTAATTATTTTATCTTTTGCGTCATGCTATCTAAAACTGTAAGTAAAATTTATGGAAATGTTTATTTTGTGCCATCTTATCCAAATTAATTGAAAACACATGCAAATAAATAGAGTGCTGCAAACAAAAAAAAAAAAACATTTGCGAAATTTTTAGTTGTAGTTTTGGATGGCGGGACGCAAAAGATAAAATAATTCATTGAAATAAATACATTTCAGTACATAATATAAACTTAATGAAAGTGATATATTTGACTGCGTATTTGAAAATTAAAAGCAATATTTCTATGTGCAAATATACTTTAATATGCAAAACAAAATAATTGCAGCAGAATTAAAAAACAAATCATTTAGTGTAACATCACTGCATTGCTGGAATTTCATACCATTTCTTTTAACACATATTTTGCTATTATAAGAGATGTGAATGAAAAGGTATTGGTGAGTAAATGTTAGATATTATTTTATGTTGAAAATAACGTTTACACTGTAAAAATAAATAGAAGAAAAAAGCAAATTCAAATAAGAAAATCTCTGTATTTTCCAATTAATAGCAAAGCGTCACTGAAAATTTGATATTATTTTTAAGACCTGTATTTCTAATTCTTATAGCCATAAAGTACAGTGCTGCATCACAAACTTTTAACCCATTAAGGGATTTTTGTATTGATTATATTATATATATACAGTAATCTCTGTCTCTCTGAACATTATTTCACTCAATTACTTTTTTTCAAATGAATAATGAACAAAAAAATTTTCTTTATTTAGAGAAGTAGGACCATTTTACCAGTTTTTATGTGTCAACTTACAGAAGAAGTTAGAACACAGTCATGTCACGGGAAAATTTATAATGGGCTAATCTTTGATCATTTAATATTAAATAACCTTTTCTTATTTTTATTTCCTACAGTATTAATCTTGCCATATTGAATTTTTGCATGAATATGTTACTTTGAATTCCAAACACCAATATCATAATTTTGTAATTTCGATAAATTTATATGCATTATAATTAGAAAATCAATATCATACATATATGTATGTGATTTATGAGTTTTAAAAAAATATATTACATGTTAAAATTTCTCTACTACATGCAGAAATATTGAAGCATATGTTATAATTCTAGCAATTGTTGGTAGGCAGGATGATTGGTGAATAGTGAGCCCAGTGGCGGATCCAGAACTTGACTTTTGGGGGGGGGGCTAAGATTTTTCAAAGTGTTATTCTAGACCAATAAAAAATTTACAATTGAAAAATTCAATTATGAATGACAGTGTTTTTTTTTTTTTTTTTTTTTTTTTTTTTGGGGGGGGGGGGCTTCAGCCCCCTAGCCCCCCCCCCCCCCCCCCCTTAAATCTGCCACTGAGTGAGCCTTAAACTTTTAGTATATAATACTGATTTTTCAGATAATGCTCTAGCCCATTAGCATATCCTTGTTAAAAATTATTACATTGCATTTAAAAACTAACTTTAGTCAACACTAGTTTTTATTTATTTATTTATTTATTTTTTTATTTTTTTTTGTAAATACATCAGATGTATTGAAGACAAGATATTACTTAATGTGATTACCAAATTTCAGTTTTGAGAAAACCTTTGATATCAACTCTTTATAAAGTAATTCTTAAATCATTAAAAAAAAAAAAACTAGTTGAAGTGGATATACTTGTTTAAATTTTTAGGCTAATTGAAGTGTGCAGAATTTATTTTACAGTGCCAAATTTTGTAATAATTAATAATTTTGAAAATAATTAAAATTAGTCCTCTTCTAGTACAAAAGTGGTCGCTTAAGAAAACTGAATATACATAAAAGAATTTTTTTAAAGAATTGCTTAATACTGGTTTTGGTATTTACTTTTTTTTTTTTTTTTTTTTTGTATAATAATATATCTGGGGAGTGTTTATTATTTTTTCCTTTGTGACTTTGCAACTTATTTTAATCTTACTTTTCTAATGATTACTAATAAATGCAGTCGTATCTCAAAAATCCACAATTCTCTAAAATCTGCATATCATTTACAATGTAAACAAGCATTGTCACATTTGATTTGTTTATTAGTGAATTGTAGAAATTCAGCGGTTGGTTTAGGAGACAAAGCAATTATTAACTATATGACTTGTGCTAAAGATTTACTAATCATTCAACTTACTATAAAGGAGGAAATAATAAGTGGAATTATGCAATTATTAAAACAATAAATCATAGACTGAATTAGAGGAAGAAGGAACGAAGAAAGGATTTTTTATCATGGAGATTTATATTTAAGCTTTCTCATAGCACAAACTTATGTGACTGCCCAAGTATTGCTGAATTATTTGTAGGTCACAAAAAATAATTAAAAAGAACATAAAATGAATATTCTTATTGTACTATTGATGAGGTACTTGAAAAACCTAAATAATTTGCAACTGTTATAAAATCTGCAAAATTTTTTCTTTAAATTAAAATTTTTAATTAAATATTTGTAATTAAATTTTATAGAAAAACCTTACTTGAGCTTCTTTAGTATCGTCAGAGTACTTTTGGGAGTATCCCCTCTCTTCATCTGTGGTGCTTTCCTTGTAACTAACACCTTCTGGCTTGTTCTTTACGATAGATGAAGAGAGGGGCCCCTCCTGATAGTACTCTGGTGAAACTAAAGAAGCTCAAGTAAGGTTTTTCTACAAAATTTAATTATGTTAATAAGCTTCTTCTTTTTTAAAATAAGTAAATATTTGTACTTTTATCATACACACTTTTTTCAACATTGTGTTCATAACATATTGTTTCATAATGATTTTCTACTTAAATGAAGTTCTGACATGTAAGTGTAAGAAATTATCCTAAAATCTACAAAACCCTTCATTCTAAGCTGCGCAGATTTTTGTGAGTATACTGTATGTTTAAAGATGTTGATATTTAAAAATATTAATTTAATATTTTAAACTTTTAACAAAAGTACGTTGAATAGCAAATATTAGCTTACATTAGCATTTTCTCTCCTATTTATTTTGTAATTAATTATTGTAGGTTATAACTTAAACAATTTTTTAAAAATTACATTATAATTTATTTGTTAATTTTTCTTGCTTTAAAATGTTTAAAACTGTACATTATCAATGATTATACATTCTTTCCATCAATCAGTTTTACAATTGATCAATATTTATATTTGCATTAGAAAATGTATTGTACAAACCTTTTAAAAAAGAATAAAAGGACATTCTATTTACAGTTCATATGTTTTGCTATTATATCGATCTAAAATAACTTTTAAAATACCTAACACTTTAAAAATAAATTATCTTTAAGAGCAGACAATACCTAATCTCGCCAACAGCTACAGCCTATGTTATTCTATGGTGAAATTTGTTTCACTATTACTCTTCCTAATACTTTTTTTTTTTCTTTTAGTTCCATTTTTACATTGAGAAAATTTGCAACCATTAAATTAGTACTTGTTTTACAAAAAATTATTTTTTTTATATTTTATTTTTTAGCTAACACGTTGAGTGCCATGTCAGCCATTCTGGATTCTAGACATTTTGTCATATATCTCTAAAAGTACTGAAGGAATCATCTTGAAACTTGAGGAGAACATGTTATATTTCAAACATTTCAGTGAAAGTTTTACCCCGAAAGTAAAAGCAGTACCAATAAAAATTTAAAACATTGTGTGCCCTGTCAGCCATCGGTGGCTAACATAGTCAAATATTATATAAAGCCACGTCAACCATTGGTGGCGGATATAAAACTAAAAATATTGCATTTAATGATTGAAAATTTATTAAAAATTTCCTTTATTTTTATTTATTACAGGAGGAATTATGGAATTTTAATGGATTTTAAGAATGTGTATTAAAAAATGATACTCAATGTGTTAAAAAGTGAAAAAATAACCGAGTGCATTTTTCAGCTAGAAAATAAACTATTAATAATGTAAAAAATCAATTTTTGGAAAATGAGTACTAATTTAACAATTTTGAAAATTCTGAATGTGAAAATGTAATTTTAAAAAACACATTAGGTAATGAGTAATTGTAGAAACAAATTTTTCCATAGAATAACATGGTTTGTAGCTGTTGCCGAGATTAGGTAGTCTCCGCTCTTAAAATATAAATACATAAAGAAAGAAAAAGATTTATTTAGAATGATATGATGCCTCATATTTCATTAATTTGAAAGATATAACTGTTATCTGTTTTGATACCTATGCTATTCACCACAAAGAATTCTTCACCTTTGTTGAAATGACTAAACAAAGTCAATTGCAATGCAACGTATAATACATTTTATTGGACAATAAAGTTTTTATTTAATTATTGTATATGTATTTATGTCTATTACTTATGCTTACTTTATTTGTTCTAATATCACCAGTAATTTCATCAACAATGAATTTTGTTCCTTTTTGATTTGGCTGTTGAACAATAGAATATCTGACTTGTCCATTGTGCCCTTTATCGTTGTCTACTGCTTTCACCTAGAATATCATAAATTAATAATAATCAGTATTAATTCTCATATGATAAAAGTGTACTTAATTAAAAGAAAAGAATTATTAGACCAAGAATACGGTATATTACTTAAACTGCTGACCATCACTGTCAAATATATCTGTTCAGCGAATTTTTATTTTTATTTTATTTTATTATTTTTTATTTTTTTATTTTATTTTTTGCTTAAGTGGGCTTTGCACCACTGAAAGTTTCATATAAAAGCGTGTACAGTCAAACCTCGTTAACGTGAATGTCAAGGGGGATAAAAAAAAATTTCATGTTATCAGTAGTTCATGCTATCAGTAACTAATCATATAACTAAACTAATCTTCATTTTGATGGAAATTGTAGAAACAGTTCATGTTAAAAGTAATTCATGTTAACAGTGTTCATGTTAATGAGGTTTGAGTATATTTCCATTTAATATTTATAAATTGAACTACATTAACTTTGTTCAATAAAATATATATTCAGGCAACAATTCTTATAGTTTTTTTTAATATATTTTTTACTAATTTGAAATCTTTAAATTGTGTTTTCTCAGTGCATTTTTTCACGAATATTTATGATCTTCAAAAGGCTAAAACTTCTACAGATATTTAAGGGGGGGGGGGGGAATGGTTTTTATACATACATATGTATATGTACAATTAATAGAATCTACTTAAAAGAATCAAGGATGAATTTTGCAATATGTGTAAAAGAAAAAGTATAAAAAAATCTTGTTTATTATTATTATTATACATAGGCATGCACTTTTTAATGTTTTTCTCAAAAACTAATTAATAAATTTAAAAATCCATCCCTAATTCTTTTAAATAGGATATACATATATTTATTTAATAAATAATAATTAACTTAATATATATATATATATATATTATAAACTGAATTTTTAACTTTAAATTGAATTATGTACAATATCTTTTATGTGAGTGTTGTTGGTATTATCATGTATCTATTGATTGCTAAATTTTTTAACATTATTAAATTCTTCACTTTATGTTTACATTTAAATTCAGTATGCTGCTTGTGTGCAAATATTTAAATGTATTTTGTTTATTATAAAATCTTAATGTTTTTCGGAACTTATAAAATCTTCATTTCAGAAAATTATAGAGTGGAAGGCTGATTTTTTATACCAACTATGTGAAAAATACCAGAGCCGGGAATCGAACCCAGGCCTTCCACTTTACGTGCAGATGCTCAAGCCATCGAGCTACCCTGGCTGATTACCAGCTAGGCATTTCTCACATAACATTCGTTGGCAAAGTCACCGAGTCTGCAAACACAGCTGTATCAAGTGACATTATCGGTGACTTTGCCAACGAATGTTATGTGAGAAAAGCCTAGCTGGTAATCAGCCAGGGTAGCTCGATGGCTTGAGCATCTGCACGTAAAGTGGAAGGCCTGGGTTCGATTCCCGGCTCTGGTATTTTTCACATAGTTGGTATAAAAAATCAGCCTTCCACTCCATAATTTTCTGAAATGAACTTTCGGGCTTGATGAGTGAATTTCTAAATTAAATTATAAAATCTTGTTTATGCATAAATGTATGTATAATTACTTACATACATATTTTGGTATTACCGTTCATTTTTAAAAATTACTAAACTTTTATTATAGCTGCAAATGTGCTTAAGCACTTGTATATTATTTAAATTTTTAATCCAATTAATAATTACTTTTATTATCTAATTGATAATTCTCTTATAATGTTTAGCTTTACTAACTGGATGTATGTTATGCTAACTATATTCTTATAAACTGAATTGTCAATTTTAAATTGAATTACAATATCTTTTATGTTTGTTGGTATTATCATGTATCTATAAATTGCTACATTTTTTAACGTTATTAAATTCTTCATGTTTTACGAGGGTTGCTATTTATATTTCTGGCCTAATAATGAAAAAACAAATATGTAGGATCGAAATTGGTTTTATTGTTTTTCAAAATATTCTCCATGATGATCAATACACTTTTGCATGCGTTTGAACCAATTTTCAAAGCACTTTTTCCAGTCCGATTGAGGTAACTCCAAAACATGCGTTTTGAATGCATCAACCGCTTCTTCGGGGGTCGAAAATCGTTGTCCACGTAATTTATTATTGATGTGTGGGAATAAGAAGAAGTCATTGGGTGCCAAATCAGGGCTGTACGGCAGATGACCCATCAGTTCGATCTTTCGCTCAGTCAGAAATGCATTTGTTTGAGTTGATGTGTGAGAGCTCGCATTGTTATGATGAAGAATGATTCGCCTGTTCTTCTGCTTTTTTCGAATTTCTCCGATGACTTCTGGCAAACAAATGGTCGTGTACCATTCAGAATTGACTGTCCTGCGTTGCTCTAACGCCACTGTTGCCACATGACCGTTAATGCCGAAGAAACAGGCAATCATTTGTTTCGATGTGCTTCTTCCTCGAACAACTTTTGTTGGTTTTGCCTCGCCTTGGAAGACCCATACAGTTGATTGCTGTTTTGTTTCCAGCTCATATGCATAGATACATGATTCGTCACCTGTGTAGATGTTATACACAGCCTTTGATGTACCTTGAACGTATTTTTCCAACATTTCCTTGCACCAATCGACACGAGCCTTTTTTTGAGCGTTTGTCAGATTATGCGGGATTCAACGCGAACAAATTTTTTTTACGCTCAAATGTTCATGCAATATTTTATTGATGCTAGTCATACTAATGTCCAAAGACGCCTCAATCTCACGGTATGTCACATGACGATCTTGCTTTATCAGTTCACGCACAGCATCGATCTTTTCTGGCACAACAACGGATTTTGGACGACCTGCACGGGATTCGTCCTGGATCGAACATCGACCACGATTAAATTCGTTATACCAATTTTTTACAGTGCTGTAGGATGGCGCTTTATCGCTGTATAAAGAATTAAGTTCATCGAAGCACTCTTGTCTTGACAATCCACGTCGAAAGTTATGAAAAATAATCGCACGAAAATTTTCACGATTCAATTCCATTTTTTGAAAGAGAAGAACTTTTCAATTTACTGTCAACAACACAAATAAAGCTATAATGGTAAATCGTCTGCTGAATTTACGTTTAAAAATATCAAACTTTCGATTAAAATCGTCTGCGGTCGCCTAGCAACACTTACTGTTGCCAAGGCCAGAAATATAAATTGCAACCCTCATATATATATATATATATATATTAAGTCTTTCCTTAAATATCTGTAAAAGTTTCAGCACTTAGATGATCATGAATTCATGAAAAAATACAAACTGAGAAAACACAATTTAAAGGCTTCATATCTGCATCATATAAAAAATCATAAGAATTGTTGCCTGAATATATATTTTAATGAAAAAAAAATATATATAGTTCAATTTATAAATTCATTTTTTACTGTATTTAAAATTTAAATAACTATAGATTTTTTATCTTGATTTTAGTATGAAGGTCATACGTAATAAAAATTAGGTTTATCTTTGGATTCATAGTTGTATTGTAAATCTTAATATAAAATAGTCATCATTTAAGTATGTTGTGAAATCTGTACAGTAAAAACAATATTACAGTTTCACCTTTTCTCAAGGTGGTTAGAAGGATAATGCTTACAATAAACTTTTTTAAGCTAAATTCTTGACATTTTGCAGTAAAATTTATTGATAAACTGATGTAAAAAATGAAAAATAAGAATTGTGTGAACAAGCACCATAATTTTTAAAAACATGCAACAATTGTTTTGGGTCGAAATATTAAGTATGATCCTTTATCAGAAAAAAATAAATAAATAAATTACAATGACAGCATTAAGGTTTATATTTTAGATCATTATCTTTCTCTCTCATTTTTTCTCTTGTTCTTTTCTTTATTTATTCCTTTTATTTTGTTGTTTGTTTCTATTTATTTCATTGTGCATCACAGTTTTTTAAAAAATGTGTTTTATTTTTGTGTTTCTATGTTTTTTTTTTTTTTTTTTTCTCCTCATTGACAAAGAGTTGTGCTTAGTTATTTCAAACCATTATACTCAAAATTACATTTCATTATGCTCAAAACAGTTTTTTTTTTTTTTTTCATTTTATGATATTTTTTTTACAAAATACTTGTTCTTCATCTGACACCTAATTTAAATGGATGAACAGATGTCTGCCCTCTACCAGACACATGATTATTTATAGCAATTCTACCTATGATTAATTACATCAGTAGTTTCCATAAAATATAATGCATTGACTTTTTCAAGTCCAAAACATATTGCTTAGCTAAATGAACTTTTAAAGGAAAATAAGTCTATTTAGCTAATTTTTTATTATTACAGTATAGGATCCGTTATCCAGAAACCTGTTATCCAGAATGTTCCGAAAACCAGAATGCAAAATGCCAACTTACCAAAATTTTTAATTATCGTAAAATTTAAGAATTAAAGTTATACAATAGCAGCGGTCAGAATTATAGTTTTACAACCTACTTTCTTTAATGCTACGGTGTTATTCTGACGAAATATGGTAAGCACAAAATTGTCCAAATAATTACTGAAAATTTTGCAAAGTTAGGTTAGAAAATGAATTTTTATTGTATTTTTTAATAGATAAACATTAATAACACATACTTTTTAAAGTGCCCAATAGCAGATGAATTTTATCCTTGAACTCAGGTCGCATGCATGAAGTCCCAATTGTTTTAAAATTTTTAAATAGTTTTTATTAATTTCCATTATTCATAGAATTCATTTCATAAAATATTTAGCATTGTGTGCTGAAAATATTTGAAACATTTATGAACTATTAGTATCAGAGCAGAGACACACTATAAGCAAAAAAATATCATCGAAATTTTTGCAAAATCCAAATGAAAGGATTTTACTCTCAGGTCCAAAATTAAATTTTATATATGTTTGTTTATTTTTCATTTATTATTACTATTATTATTTATAGTTTGAAATTCTAGTTAAAAATATTTTTTTATTTTGTGGAAATAATTTATTAAATGAACAAATATATAGTTAAAGTGTTTACATATATATTATTCATGTTTATCACTGCTATTTATGAAATTATTTTGTACCATTTTTATACATATAATAAAGTGTTCCGAATTACGGAAAAACCCCTTATCTAGAATATCCCAGGTCCCAAGCTTTCTGGATAACGGATCCTATACTGTATTATTATTAAGTAAACAATTAAAAAACAAAAAACAAAAAAAATCTTAAAAACTCTCCATTTTTAATGGAAAATTAAAATACTTCTAAGCAATAAACTAAACATTAATACAGTTTAACCATTTGAAGGGCAGTGGGATATATTTTATACCCTCTAATTTTAATTTCCAACTGCAAAAATTCATCGCGGAAACTTTTAATATATTTTTTTTCTTTTTAACTTAACCATAAAAGCTCATTTATTTCTTTTCTTCTAATTTTGTACATATATTCTGATGGCTGTGTAATTACCTTGCCTCTGAAAGGGTTAAAAAAAATATATACCAGTATTAATAAGCTACAAATAGGTCTACAATAAAAAAGCTCTTTAAAAACTTTTGAATATGTTCCTTATTCGGGGTTTGTGGATTGTCCATGAATGAAAGAGGATCTTGCAGAGGCTTAAAAGTTTATTTACTGAAATATTCCGGAAGATTACAGGTCTGTAAACCAAGTTTCAACTTCAGTTTCACCAGAATACACAGCTTAAACAACTGACAACATCAAAAGCATAAACTGTACTATAGCATTAACACACAGCATATGAGCTGTATTCAATAGCATAACACACAGCATTAGCTATAATCAGAGACAGTCAGAGCTCTTAACATCAAGCTGCTTGGCGTGGAACTGACTTCAACAGACGGAAAGGGATTCCTTTTATAGCCTCCTATTAATCCAGAATTTTCAGTAACTTAAAAAATAATCAAGTTAGAGCTTAGATAATCAATGTATGGATAATAAAGATTTTCTCACCAAGGAGCGATAAAGTCACACAATTTGTTGCCAAGGCCATTACCTGCTCTGGTGAAGCTTTTTAGCAAGTTTTTAAAGGAAAATGATCTATTTTAATGCCAAAACAAACTACAAATTCAGAAAATTATCATGTTATAACCTGACTAAGCCTCTTTGAATGAAATTATATAAAAATAACTGCTATTATTTACAAATTCATAACAATAATTTTCTTTATATGATCATTTTTAAAATGTAACTTGAAAACATCTTCATTTAAAAAATGTTGTATTTGCCTTTTGATGTCTTCACTACACATCTTTTACAGGCGGGACAGTCACTTCATCAAATGTAGTCTTGTTGTGAGTTTTCTCCTTCCCTTTATAGCTCGGTCTGAGCATGCTGGATCATGATCATTACAAACTCACAACAACACTACATCTGATAAAGCAGTAGGCCTGCCTGCAAAAGATGTCTAATGAAGTCAACAAAAGGTAAATAGATAACTTTAAATAATCATTTTTATTTAAAGGGATACTTCACCAACGTGGATGGCAGCCTAATCTCCATGTTATTCTAAGGAGAATTTTTTTTTTTTTTTAATTACTCATTTATTCCGTTTTCACATTTAGAAAATTTAAAAGCCTTAAATTGATTCCTTTTTTTTTTTCTTTTCTTTTTTTAATTTTTAGAATTTCATTTTACAGCTCTAAAGTACAAAAAATTAACGAAATGCATTTTTGTACTTTATAGCCTCCAAATCTAATATATAAAAAAAAAAAAAAAAAAAAAAAAAAATTAAAGATAAATTTTTGGAAAACGAGAGTCAATTTAACGACTGTGAATTTTCTAAACGTGAAAACAGAATTTTAAAATATGCATGAGGTAATCAGTATTTCTCCATAGAATAATATGGAATCAAACTATTGTCCACTTTAGGTGAAATATCCCCTTAAGAAAGTCTTAATAATTATGATTATACATTAATATTTCATCATAGTAAATATTTTTACTTTCTTCTATATTCAATAGAAGAAAGTATTGGATTCATAAAAATTTTCGACCTCAGGTTTTTGATGGATTTACACGTTTTGAGAGATGTAGAACACGATTTGACCATTTTTAGAAAATATCTGTCTGTGTGTGACAAAATTTTGTGGCAACTGTATCTCAGAGACTACTGCACAGAATTTCATACAAATTAGTATGTAGTTACACACTGACATGGATTAGTGCCTATCAACTGTTGGTAAAAATTGTCCAACAGCCTCCGTTGCCATTCTGCTTTTTCTAAATTTTTTACATGGGGGTATAGGACAAAATTTTAAGAATCATTATGAAATTTAAAAGAATTATGTATAATAGAGACAGTCAACTGGAAAAAAAAAATTTTTATGTAAGAGCCTCACTTCTCCCCCTGGGGGGAGAAGTGAGGCTCTTACTTTACTTTACTCCCTTGGGGTTTTACTTTACTCCCTTGGGGTACTTTACTTTACTCCTTGGGGTGTTTTTACTCCCTTGGGGGGGGGGGGAGTAAAAAGATTAGTATCTTTCAAAAGAGCTCGCCAATACCTTTTAAAACGAATGGTTGAACCATTGGTGTGCGATAATTTAAAATAAAGTTATCAATTTTTTTCATTCAAAAAAAAAAAAAAAAAAAATTATTATTATTATTATTTTTTTTTTTTATGTAATATTGAAAATAAAATTGACTTTTTTTTAATTTTAGTGTTATACTACTTCTCTAATATGGAAATCGTCGGCATTATCATGGAAAATAATTTTTTAAAATAATGATTTTAATAAATTACTTTTACTGGGTGAAAATTTGTATAAGAAAATATAGAAGAAAGTCATGTGGTGGCCACAACATACTAGTTTTTTTTTTTTTTTTTTTAGTATGAAAATAAATCTATTAACTGAAATTACAGTACACTTTATAATTATGTTAAAAATCAGTACAATATAAAATAATTTAGCTGACAAAATTATAACCAATCATTCATGATATTTAATCCTCACCAAATGAGTTAAATTGGAACATGTATAATGTATAGATTAAAACATGCTTATATGTATATAATAAACATACTTATATATATAAAACATACTTACACATATATAATAACTATAATTTAACTTCATTTTTAATTATTTTATTTCATTAATGGCTGCATATCAGATCATGGTATTTGGTCATGGTTTTGATTTGCTGAAAATAGTCACCAATCGAAATATACTTAAATAAGCATTTCAATTTTTCTTTTCTTTTCTTTTTTTAAATTTACGTACGTGACCAGTGAAGTAGACAAAGCCTGCTACTTGCATTAAATAAAGTTTATATATTTTCATACTTAAATAGATAAGATTTGCATGAGATAATGCAGATTTAATATTTATGTGTCTTAATTAATCTTAATAAAGTGGTTTTTAAATAACTATAATTAACTTTTTTTTTTTTTTTTCAAGGATATTTGTTTGTTATGAATTTAAAAAAAAAGAGAGAGAGAGAAAGAATAAGTAATTTACATCCAAGTTTTGTTTTATTCATTTAATTAACCTGTTTTCATTTTTTTTTTCCCCTCTCAACTTTTTCAATTATTTAAAAGAAAGAAAAAAAACCCACCATCACCATTACATTTTACTGAAAGAAATCATTATATTTTGATGAATGAAGCATTTTCAATCAGGGACCGATTTACTCACTTGAAGGCCCAGGGCACTCATTTTCAATGGGCCCCTTTTCCTCGTACTTTAATATTACAACAAACAAAGCATACTGCATATTTTTTAATCACACATCTAAAATTTCTCTTCACTTCACTTCACTTTTCATTTTATTGGTAAGAGTAAGGCTTAACTAGATCTGATGCTTGTCTATCAGATCTACGTACATTGCGCCCATGTATCTGTGCTGTAGTGCATGCCTTGCATTTAGTTAGCTTTAGTAAGAGTTTGGAATGCAGTAGTATTAAGTTGTATTTGCATTTAGCGAAAATATTGTAATTTTTTTGATGTGCTGATAGTTTGCTTGAAAGATCATACCGCCTATTTATAAAACAGTGCAGTAATACAATTAGTAGTATATATGCAGTAATACAGTGCATTATAAATTTTAATAATCCATTGACGAAAAAACAACAATCATTATAGCAAATTTTGGAAAATTTTCGTTTTAACTATTCTTTTAAATGTGCGATGGAATTTCTTGGAGGCCCCTTCAGCATGAGGGCCCAGGGCACATGCCCCGAATGCCCTGCCTTAAATCAGGCACTGTTTTCAATGAGCATCCAAGGATGAAACTACTTGAATCTGAAATTAAATCGTACAGGGCTTTTTTTTTTTTTTTTAACTACATACTTGAAAAAAAGAAAAAAACTGCTCCGAGTCTTTTTAAGTATGTTTTAATCTATCTTGGAAGTGTATTTTTTCAAATAACGATTCTCATTTTTTTTTAAATAACATATCCTTCCATATTTTTAGTGTGAAGATAGATAGATATTTTAGATATTTTTTTTCTCTTCTTTTTAATTAACTAATGTATTTGGCTATCCATCTGTTTACTTGTTAATATATATATATATATATATATATATATCTTTCAGAAAAAACTATTTACAGTCGTAAAAATAAATAAGTATAATTAGCCATTTTAAAGTTTAATTTATTCTCAGATTTAGATTTTAGTCTATTATCACTTCATTATTATTATTATTTTATATGGTCAGTTTGATACTTGAATTTAAGTTTTAGGTTAATGATATAATATTCAACCAAGCTTAAATTCAATACATCTGTTTCAGTTTGTGAACAAAGCTAAAACATATTTATTTAAAGTCGTCATTCATAATATTCAGGATGGTTATAATTAAACTTCCTTCATAAACAGCATTGTGCAGCTAAAATTGACAAAATAATTGATACCAAATTTCGTATATGGATAATTCATGAGATAGGCACAGGAACAACGTCTTGAATGCCAAACGAAATAATGAAATAGCAAACAGTTCTTTCAGTAGCATTAAGCGTACTGTCATCTGTGCATAAAGAAATAAAACAAAAGTGCTCCTATGGGTGAGTAAGGAAACTGATTTTATAACTGTTTAATCAACCATTAGAATTAAGCAGAATGTGGGGGATTAGCCAATAGGAAATTGAGGAACGATAGTCATGAAACATGTAGAAAAAAATTAAATGTGGATTCAATATAAAATTTACAACAATCAGACAAACAGAATATGATGAAATCACAATTAACTATGAAATAAATGCAAGGAATTGAAAAAAAAAAAAAAAAAAAAAAAACACATCCTACAGATAATGTTTTACATGGAAAAATGGCAAATTTAATTAATGGTATAATCCACAAAGGAACAAAAATTATTCAGTAAATGTTTAACTTGTGTATATGTCCGATATAAACCATTCCCTTTGTTTTGTTTCTGTTTAATTATAACCTCCTGTACATTATAAACATGCATTGTTTCATGTATGTAATCTATCTATATATATATAAATGAATGCTTGTCTGTATGTCCTTTATAAAATCGTAAACGGATTGACCGATTTCAATCATTCTTTTTTTGTTTTTTTCCTTATAGGTCAGGGATGGTTTAGGAAAAAAAAATTGAAAAAATTCGCCCCCAAGGGGGGGGGGAGGGGGAGGGGGCAAAACGTGAATTCAAAAAATCCTTCATATCTTAAACAAAAAAACAGATATCCGTAAAATTTTTAATTTAAAATATAGCTAATACAAATGTCTAAAAACCAATTTCTGGAATTTTCGAAATTCGGTCCCCAAGGGTGTGATGTTAAAAACATCACTTCTTTTTAAATTTTATGTAAGATCGTTTTCTGCACTTAAATGCATTGTTTCTCTCAGCTGGCTCAACTCACCCTGTTGTGTTTGCTTTACTGCAACACACACACAGGAGAAAAATTGGTTCTTCTTTACTAGTGGTGATGTCATCTCACACCATTCTAAGAACCAATAGGGTGATGGTTCTGACCCCACCTTCTGTGATCCGGGCAGTTTTAAATTCAGTTGGGTTTCAGCAGCTCTCAAGAGAAGAACATGGGGTGAGAAAGATTTGTTTTGCTTCTGTTTTAAAATAATGACCATTTTATCATTTGGAGAGAGAGTGCCTACTTATTAATAATAAATATATATATATGTTAGTTTATATGAATACTTATTCAAATTTTAAAAACCATTAATTTTCATATCCTACTTAATTTGGAATTACTAGTGTGGTTTGGAAAATAAAATTGATTAATTTTGATGCAGCAGATTAGTTTTCTTACAAACATTATTTTTGTATGCATTTTTCTTTTTACAGCATTCTAGCCAATAAGTAAATTGATTCCTCTTTTCTCTTAAGTAAATAAAATTATTTGGATATATATATTTGACCTTTGGACCCAAAGAATAAAAAGGGTTAGTGGCCAGAACGCAATGTACGCCATGAGGTTCTTTGATCCTCACTAAGTAACTTCTTTTGCTATGAAAATTAAAAATGTTAATAAAATAAATTAAAATATGAAAACATAAAAAGTAAATGAATTATTTACATCACAAAGGGGGGGTCGGGGGGGGGGGGGGCAAAACGGATTTCACATGCGTAAAACGCGATTTCGCATAATCCTATATATCTCAAACAAAAAAAAAAAAAAAAAATATACGTGAAATTTTTGCTATAAAATATAGCTAATACAAATATCTAAAAGCCAATTTCTGGAATTTTAAAAATTCAGCCCCCAGGTGGGGCAGCAGGGGCAAAAACAATTAGAAATACAGTTAGGCCTTTCAAAATTGGTACAGATAGGTTTCAATAGCCTGCAAGTCGAATGGGGATATTTTCGAAAGTGTAAAGTTATTAGGAGGAGAGAGAAGGAGGGGGGGGGGGAAATAGAGTTAGATCGTTCAAATCTGGTATATAGAGGTTTTCGATACTTACAAATTGTTGGCTTTAAAAAAAAAAAAATTGTAGGTATCTCTCTCTCTCCTCAACTACGTGAATTTATTATATACAAATAGCCATCAACACATGTAAAAATCAAGAAATTTAAATAACAAGCTTCATACATCTGTGTTGTTTTTTTAAATCAATATAGTAGTTTCATATATATACAAAAAAATAATGGCTTCTAACAAAGGATTGACAAGAGGTTTACCATTCAAAACTTTAGTAACGCCATTTTCTGGAGACCCTCATTTATTGGATTTTTTTATTGAACAAGTGAAATTTAAAATTGAGAACAGCAAATGGGAAGAATCCCATGCTTTGGCTTTTGTGAAATCAAAATTGGCAGATACTGCTCTTAAGTTTTATGTCTCCTCCCCAGCTTGCCAAAAAGCCAAAAATACAAAAGAGTTATTTAATATATTTAAAAAAATATTTTAAGGTAGAGTCGGCAACTGCAATAGCACAACAATTTAACGAATTTAAGTTTGAGTCCGATGTCAATATTAATATTTTTGCTAATAAGCTTGAAAGTTTAGTGAGAAAACGATTTCCTGATATGGAAGAAAAAGCCCTTGAACAATTACTAATCGCAAAATTCAATGATCTCATTCCGCCCCACTTTAGAATTCATCTACTATCACAAAAAGCCACAACCTTTTATCAGATGGTGGAATGTCTCGAAAAATTCCAGGAAATTTATAACTTGCAAGTAAACCCTGTCTTACCAGGAACATCTTTTGCTACTATTCAGAACTTCAATCATAAAATAGATAGTGAAGTGATAGGTACAAACTCAGAAAACAATTTGACTAAGATTAACAATTCATCTTATAGCAAGCGGCCATACAATAAATTTCCACAAAATAAAGGTTCGCACACGATTCAATGCCAATGGTGTGAAAGACCTGGACATTCTGCTCAGAGGTGCTTTGCACTCAGAAAATTACAAAATAATAAGTTTTCTCACAGATATCGTAATGGGCAAACTTTCTCTAGACCTTATAGAGACATGTCATGGAGAGCCAGGGCCCCTAAAACATTTAAATCCAACTCCCCTCAAACCAAAAGTAGTCATTCACAATGACTAGAAGTGGAGAATGGTAGAAGTGACACTAAACTCCTAAATACAAAGAGTTCCTCATATAGGTCAGGTTTGAATAAAGTCAATTACCATAACAACTTTTCACAGACTAACTCAACATATTCTAATCTACCTAATAATTTTTTTGTAAATAACAATGAAATCATTCTGAGATCTCCAGACACACAGGCAAAGTTCCCTTTGTCATTAGAACGCAAAGTCAAATCTGTTGCGATACAGACAACATCTCCTGTACTGGTAACGTCCCCGAGTGTGGAGGAAAATGGAGACTGCATATTAGTTAATTCACTGGAATTCTTGTTACACACAGACAATGATCTGCCCAATCTCCCCATCATACAATTACTGTTAAACAAAACATTAGAGAATTTTCTTCTCGACTCAGGAGCTTCTGTGTCATTACTCTCAAAACATTACTTCTTACAAAATCAAAGCAAATTATATTACAAAAGAATTGCTTCAAGAGTCAAGATATCTACAGTAAACTCTATAGTTCAATGTGACGGATGTGTTTGCATTTCCTTTAAAATAGGGAAAACTTTTTACAAACACACTTTTTTTCTTATTGAAATACCAACTGAATCTAAATTTATTGGTATACTTGGCTTTGATTTTTTAAAGTCCCATCATGTAGTTATCAATTTACACAATAACAAAATACAAATTAATGAAAATGCTTTAGATATTCTAGACACTGTACCCTCTTGCAGTCTTCTATCATCTGAATCTGATATGAATCGGGCATCGCATAAGATAGCTACTCATACGGATTTTCCCCAAACTGGATATAAAAAATCTAAAATTGATGTTCATAAAGATAACTTACCCTCTTATCAAAAATGTTGGCTTACCCAGAAGATTATGATTGATCCTCAGGATACTATATATGTGCCTGTGCGGTCCACGCTTATTCCAGAAAATCAGTTAGTAATGTTTACATCGTCTAACAAGCACTGTCCACTTGCGTCCTATCCTTCTCTTATGGAGGTACAACATATCAAGGAAAATTCTACTAAACAAGAATTAATTCAATTTTTTATTCCTATGTATAATAATTCGAGCAAGAAACTGCATATAAATAAAAATACCGTTTGCGGATACATTTCAGAGATAGATAAAATAGAAGAAAATTCCTTGGATCTTGCAACAAATACACCTGATCACATGTGTAATCTAATTAAGGCTACACCAGAAGTTTTATCCTTAAGACAGAAAGAATTTAATGTAAATAATTTTTCTATTCAGCATTTAAAACCTACAGAAAGGGTAATAATGCAAGATATTCTTCAGAAATTTAACTCTGTATTTTCATGTTCACTAAAGTCGATTGGACACACCGATCATATCACTCCACATATAAAATTCATTTCAGATATTCCCTTAAAAACTTACCCTTTTTCTATTCCACAAGCTATTCAAGAAGAGGCAAAAGATCAACTTGACAAATTACTGGATGCAGGGATCATTGAGAGAAATATCTCTGAATGGGCATGCCCAATGCTTATGGTTAAAAAGAAAGCTGTGTCTAAGGAGGATAAACCTTCCTTTAGATTGGCCCTAGATTTAAGGTTAATCAACTCTATGATTCGATGCTCCACTTATCCTCTTCCAAGAATTGATACGATAATAAATAACATCTCAAAATTTAAATATTTTACAACATTAGACTTTCCCTCAGCGTATCATCAAATTTCATTACCTAAAGAATACAGACGACGTCTCTCATTTACTACACAATGGGGAACTTATTCATTTAAAAGATTAATGTTTGGGCTGAGATCAGCCGCATCAACATTCCAAATGCTTATTGACACAATTATACAAGAGTGCAATTGTTCAGGCATATATGCTTACCAGGATGACATTATTATAGGAAGTGACTCTTTCCAGGAAACAACAGAAAAATTACAAACACTTTTAGCTACTCTACAAAAGTACAATCTGACATTGTCTCCAAAGAAATGTAAATTCCATCAGTCATCTATTGAATATCTCGGTTTCAGCATCCAAAGTCAGAAAATACATCCTATTTCTTCCAACATTACAAAAATTACTCAATTTCCTATCCCAGCAACCAGAAAACAACTAAAAAGATTTATAGGATTGTGTGGATTCTACAGAAAACTCATTCCCTGCTACTCGCGATTAATTGATCCTTTGATAAAATTAACATCTCTGAAAACTACATTTAAATGGACAGAGGAACATGCTGAAGTCTTTAAACAAATACAGAAAGTTTTTTTCTCTAAACCTTTTCTTTCTTTACCCGATTGGTCAAAACAATTTTTTCTTAATACAGACGCTAGCAAAATTGCTATTTCAGGGGTTCTTCTACAAGAAAAGGAAGGCATTCTGCTTCCGGTTAGTTACTTTAGTAAAACACTATCTAAATCAGAACAGCGATATTCAGCCATCAAGCTTGAGCTGATGGCCATAGCTAAGTCAGTCAGTGCATTTAAATTTTTCCTTTTCAACCGACCTTTCACCATTCTCAGCGATAGCAGACCACTCGAACACTATAAGAAAATTTCCTCTCCTGCTGATCTAACTACTAAATGGCTGATTGAATTATCAAACTATCAATACACATTCAGATATGTAAAAGGTAAAACAAATGTTTTGGCAGACTATTTTTCAAGAGAAGACTTTTCTGCATACACTCAAGATCTTAACTCAAACCCAGAATTAATTAAAGAGGCTAACAATTTACCCATTTCTTCAGCTTCTCCAACAATTGAACTCCATCATTTCAATGTCACACAAAAATCTGATAAGTCACTCACCTCATCAGAGCCTCATCGTTCTTCCTTACCTCAGTTGTTAAGCAACGATGCTGCTCCACTCAGTCGTTCCTTAAACAGCTCTGACGCAGATAATCTTATGATGGAAATCTCGGAAGAATGTTTTTTTAAAGAGCAAAGAGAAGATGACTTTCTGCTAAAAATTATTGTCGATATCACTTCGGAGAAACCTTCTCCTAAATATAAAAATTATTTTGTCCATCCGGACACTGGTCTGTTAATGATCAAACGAAAGTTTCACCAGCCTGAAAACTCTCCAAAAACAAAAATTGTAGTACCACAGAAGTTAAAACCTAAAGTATTAAAAATTTGTCACATGCCTCACTTTGGAATTAGAAATACATACAGAAGAATACTTAAACACTTTTATTGGACAGGATTATTTGAAGATGTGAAAAACTTTGTTCTGTCCTGTACATTATGTATTCAATATAAACCGCACAGAATTCCACCTGCTCCACTGCAGGAAATGTTTGTTCCTTCTGCGCCGAGTATGTTAGTTTCCATGGACTTTTTGGGTCCTTTCTCTAATGGCTTCCATGTGTTAACATTCCTCGATCATTTTTCTAAACATATTGAATTGGTACCAGTAAAAAATGCAACAGCACAAGCTGTAGTTAAAGCCATTACGGGATACATTACTACCTTTGGTCGACCCTCTGCGATACTCTCAGACTTAGGCCCACAGTTCACAGCAAACATCTTTAACAACTTGGCACAGACATTGAAAATTACAATCTCCCATTCATCATCAGGACACCCGCAAACACAAGGCTCATCAGAAAGAATTAATACCAGCATTAAATCCTCAATTTCCACTCTTACCAAGGAAGGATTTGATTTTCATCAGGCTTTGATGATACACAAGAACCTGTATAACACCACCGTTCATTCTTCAACTGGATATTCTCCAGCCTTTCTGCATTTTGGCAGGTCAATAACAAGCATCTTTGACTTGTTTGAAGCTCCTCAGTTAGAAACACTGGAATTTCCATATGAATACCATAAATACATGGAATCAATGAAACAGATCTTTAGGCAAGTGCATCATAACATGAAGTTTTACCAAAACCAACGTAATACTAGACAACATAAAAAAGCAGTTCTCCGGAAATTCAAAGAAAATGATATGGTCTTTATAAAAACCAAAGATACATTTAAACCAAGATTCATAGGTTCATAAACCCATTCAGTCCAAAAAGTAATATCTGACGTGTTACTCTCCGTCAGAGAATTCGAAAATGAAGGGGCTGAACCATTCACTATTAACATAGACCGTGTCATCCTGGCGCATAAAAGAAAGCAACATCTCATTCCACAAACAATTCTGACAGGTCAACCAGCTGGGATTGTTCAACCGCAGTCTCATTATGATCTCAGACCAAGATGCAAAACTTAATTTTTGTTTTTTGTTTTTTTTGTTTCCATTTTCACAAATGTTCTTTTAACATGTTTTTTTTTTTTAAGTTTTTTTTTTTAGGGGACTTGATAAGCAATTCATTCACCAAAGTTGCCTGTTGTAAACAAGTATGAGTTGGTACAGGTATATTTGATAAGTTGTATTTTGTATATTGTCCTATTATATATTGTGTAGTTATATATATATTTTTTTTCTCCTGTGGCAAATGTTGAATATCTACAAAAACTTAGTGCAGTATGTATTGTAGTTAATATGAATATAAATCTTCTGTTATGCTGATTTATTTTATATATTGTCTTATTTGTTAAATTTGATAACTATACTATAATTATTTACTGCTCAAAATGTACAGTATGTGTGTGTTATATGTATCGGAAACTTGCATATTTATATGTGTATACATAATTTTTCTTCTTTCTTTTCATATATTAATTCCTACACATTGTCATGTTTATAAATATATTGGGTTATTAAATACAATTTCTGGAAGCTTCCACACCATTTTCACAGACACAGACACAGACATCACTTATACAACACAAGTATACACTACATCCACACTATTACACAATCAAATTAATACACAATCCACACATGATATGTATATAAATGTGTATAATGTTTGATAAAATTTTTTGTTTATTGTGATTATTGACATTGCAGTTTTGTTTTGGTTATATCTGATAGTATGTTTATTTGAGTATTATTTGACGTTTATATTAAGTGCATTTTTGATTTTGTTTAGTAATCTAACTTGGTGGCCTCAGTAGCCACTCACATTTATTATTTCCATTTATAATATGTATATTCTTTAAATAATAATAATAATAATAATGGTAATGATAAAATTTTAAAAAATCTTATTCGAATATTATACTCGAGTACTTGGAATGCCTTTTCCGTAATGTAATATTTATCTGTAAGATTATTTTGACATTTGTATTGATACTTATTTTGATTTTTTTTTCTCCATAATAATAATGCTTCAAGAGGTCATCTGTAAATATTTTATACTGCAATATAACTGATTTTGTTTTATCAGTTGTTAACAAGATTTCTTTGACATTTATTTAGTATAGTTGTTCTTTCATGTGTATACTTATACATTGATTAATCGGTAGATGGTATTTAATATCAAGACTATTGGTTAAATATTTTTGTTGAAATTGTACATCCACTAAAATTCTTTTGCCATGTCATGCATTTTTTTTATTCGCTCTAACTAATTATTTTTACAAATTTATAGGAAAGAAATTTTGCAGCACTTTGTATGATTTTCAATATTTCTGTTTATAATACTATTTTTTTTTTAAAGGTATCAATATTTTTTTACTCATGTCACTTGTTGATAAAAGCTGTGTCTGTTTGCATTTATAGATATATTTTATTAGTTGTCAATATCCTAATAAATATTGTTAGATATGTCACTGACCACTTTTGTATCAATAAAATCTTTTATTTCAGAATGTCTGTAACCACAGTGCTGAAACAGTATTGTTTTTGATGAAATGGTGTATTCCTCGCCTATTTTGGTAGAATTGATCACCTACCAGGGTAGGCGTTGATATTGGGTTGTTTGTCGGAATTTTATTATTTCAGCTTTACTTATCGATTTTGTATTGTGTTTGGTTCAGATTTTGTGTCACATGTACATTGTTCTCAAAATTTCCAAATTTTTTTATCAAGTGCATGTTATTAAGAGTATTGTAAGACCTTTCAGTTGCTTAAAAATTTGCTTTGTTACATTCATGCCTTTAATGGCCGTTCCTACAATATTATGTAGTCAATATGGATATTTTTTTTTTCACATGTAAGTTAAAAAAAAAAATTGTAATCCTTCATGTAAATGTAGGTATGCACTCTCCATTCACATTTTTAGTCTTCCAAATTTTTTTAATGGTCGTTAGGGGTAATGTGATGTTAAAAACATCACTTCTTTTTAAATTTTATGTAAGATCGTTTTCTGCACTTAAATGCATTGTTTCTCTCAGCTGGCTCAACTCACCCTGTTGTGTTTGCTTTACTGCAACACACACACAGGAGAAAAATTGGTTCTTCTTTACTAGTGGTGATGTCATCTCACACCATTCTAAGAACCAATAGGGTGATGGTTCTGACCCCACCTTCTGTGATCCGGGCAGTTTTAAATTCAGTTGGGTTTCAGCAGCTCTCAAGAGAAGAACATGGGGTGAGAAAGATTTGTTTTGCTTCTGTTTTAAAATAATGACCATTTTATCATTTGGAGAGAGAGTGCCTACTTATTAATAATAAATATATATATATGTTAGTTTATATGAATACTTATTCAAATTTTAAAAACCATTAATTTTCATATCCTACTTAATTTGGAATTACTAGTGTGGTTTGGAAAATAAAATTGATTAATTTTGATGCAGCAGATTAGTTTTCTTACAAACATTATTTTTGTATGCATTTTTCTTTTTACAGCATTCTAGCCAATAAGTAAATTGATTCCTCTTTTCTCTTAAGTAAATAAAATTATTTGGATATATATATTTGACCTTTGGACCCAAAGAATAAAAAGGGTTAGTGGCCAGAACGCAATGTACGCCATGAGGTTCTTTGATCCTCACTAAGTAACTTCTTTTGCTATGAAAATTAAAAATGTTAATAAAATAAATTAAAATATGAAAACATAAAAAGTAAATGAATTATTTACATCACAAAGGGGGGGTCGGGGGGGGGGGGCAAAACGGATTTCACATGCGTAAAACGCGATTTCGCATAATCCTATATATCTCAAACAAAAAAAAAAAAAAAATATATACGTGAAATTTTTGCTATAAAATATAGCTAATACAAATATCTAAAAGCCAATTTCTGGAATTTTAAAAATTCAGCCCCCAGGTGGGGCAGCAGGGGCAAAAACAATTAGAAATACAGTTAGGCCTTTCAAAATTGGTACAGATAGGTTTCAATAGCCTGCAAGTCGAATGGGGATATTTTCGAAAGTGTAAAGTTATTAGGAGGAGAGAGAAGGAGGGGGGGGGAAATAGAGTTAGATCGTTCAAATCTGGTATATAGAGGTTTTCGATACTTACAAATCGATTGCGGATATTTTCGAATTTGTAAAATTATTAGGAGGTGCAGTAAGGGGTGGGGGGCTATGGGCAAAAACAAATAGAAATATAGTTAGGGCATTCAAAATTGGTACAGATAGGTTTTAAAGGCCTGCAAGTCGAATGGGGATATTTTCGAAAGTGTAAAGTTACTAGGAGGGGGGAGGGTATGGGGGGGGGCAAAAAATATAAATAGAGTTAGATCGTTCAAAATTGGTACACAAATGGTTTTCGATACTTAAAATCGAATGCGGATATTTTTGAATTTGTAAAATTATTAGGAGGGGGGGGGCTATGGGCAAAAACAAATAGAAATGCAGTTAGGCCGTTCAAAATTGGTACAGATTGGTTTTAGAGGCCTGCAAGTCGAATGGGGATATTTCCGAAAGTGTAACGTTATTAGGAGGGGGGGTGGAGGGGCAAAAATATAAAATAGAGTTAGATCATTCAAAATTGGTACATAGAGGTTTTCGATACTTACAAATCGATTGCGGATATTTTCGAATTTTTTAAATTATTGGGAAGGGGGGGGGAGAGTGGTGGGGCAAAAAAAATAAAAATAGAGATAGATCGTTCAAAATTGGTGCATAGAGGTTTTTGATATTTACAAATCGATTGCGGATATTTTTGAATTTGTAAAATTATTAGGATAGACGGGAGGTGGGGGGCGAAGGGGGAAAATAACATAAATAAGAGTTAGAGTATTTTGGGAATTTTTTCCGAAGGCAGTGAGAACCCGGTGCGACATTTTTCCTAATCAGATTTTGTTTCGCATTTTTTTTTTTTTTTTTTTTTTTTCACGTGATAAAAATTAATGCAATTTTGAGAATTCAGTAATTATAGTGATTCATTTAAAAATAGGGTCCAGCGAAGCGGGCGAAGTCTGCTAGTTTAAAATAAAAAGCAAATTTTATGTGTGTTTTTTGTTCCAAGAATTTTCTAGGTGATGTATAATGATTAATGCATAAAATTCATATTTAGCAAAATTCATATAAATTGCACTTGTGATAGTTTGGAGACAAAAAAAAAAAAAAAGCTGCACTTGGATAATTTTTATTTTCCCTTTGAAAAATGTCCAATCCAATTGTTTAAAAATAGTGATGAAATGGATAACTATTTTGCCGAATATCGCATGTCCGTATCCAGGCAGACAGCAGTATTTTAGATATTTGCAAAATCTGGCAAAATCAGTCTGTTGCATCCCTACATTTAAATTTTAAAATTGATGATTTTTGTAAAGAAAAATAAAAGTATCCAGGTGGGGCTTTTTTTTTTTTTTTTTTTTTGTTTTGTTTGTTTTTTAGTGTACATTGTTGGACAAGTGGTGGCACTTCCATGATATACTTCACATGGTTAGCATAATAACCATAGATTACTATTTGTGGTATGCACTCAGCTTTATGTAATGATTAGAAAAAATTATATTTATTTAACTGTAGTATATATTAATTCAAAATGCCCTAGTAGTTGCATTTTTCAATGTTCAGCGATTTTTTTATTAGTATTTTTATTATGAAAATGTGAATTATTTTTTAAGTTTTATTGAATAATACAATTCTACTTTTAAAATAAGAATAATATAAAAGAAAGTTTTATAATGTTTACAATACAATATACTTTTTATAAAATATTGTCTCCACATTAAATACTAAATGTAAACAAAACAGTATAGCACATTTAACTGGTATTTAGTAAGTTAGAATAAACATATATAGGTAATTAATCTTTATGTAATTCGTATAGAAAAAGATAATTATTTTTATGTTGTAATTTGGTCAGGGATGTATTTAACTGTAGATTTAAGGATTGGGAATCGCATCTCTTATTAAATATTTTTAATATTATTACAAAATATTTTCCTATAATTTTTTTTGAATTTTTTTTGAATTTTCAGTGACAGGAAGGTGGGTTCATTTTTTAGACTTTATTTAGATTCATCCTTGATTTCAATTATCTTACCTTAATAACTTGCGTCCCACTCGGCGCTCCTTCTTCAACTTGTGGTGCATACGTGCTACATTCTTCAAAAACAGGTTTGTTGTCATTAACATCTGTGATGAATACGACGACTAGGGCTGTACTGGTATGTGTTGTCAAGGCACCATTTTTGCAACATGCACCGTCATCACGGGCCGTTACGTTAAGCTCATACTTGTCTTTATCCAGCTGTATAGGTCCGTTTATAAGTCGAATTACACCTATAAGTGGCAAAATATTAGTAAACTGTCATAATTTATATAAATTTACAGCATAGCACTAATTTGTTAACTGTTGAAGAAATATATAATTTTAATTATGCTTTAAACTCTCATATCCCAAGGACTAATTGATCCAACAAACTGATGCATACAGGGTGTTCCAAAAAGATTGAAATGTGGTTTAATTCTTTACCTATTTGAAATTAAGTGGGCAATGTTAATTTCAAAAGTGTTCACAATAATCCTTTTAATATAATTTTCTTAAAATTATTTTTCAAGAAGTTCCTCTTTTCAAATTTTTATATAACTTCTATAGACAAATTTAGTCAATTAGGTTTTTTATTTTAATGCGACAATATCATTACAAAAATCTGCCATCCTGTATCGAGGATTGTGGGAGTTATTCTTAATTGATAATTGCATGTTGGGCATAAGGAGCCTATAGCAAAACAGAAATGTAAATCTGACTTATTACAAAAAGATAAAATGCATGAAAATATTAAAAACATTTTTGTGTGTTTAGAGTAGATTTGGAGTCAAGTTAAGTATTCTTAAATCATTATTATTAATATTAAGACTATAACTTTTTGTTTAAAATTAAAAAGAAATGTAGTATGCAATTTAATTTCAAATGTATTTTTTTTTTTTTTTTTTTTAATAATGTTTTAACATAGATGATTTGTTTTTATACTTAACTGTACTTTAATAATTTAAAATATTTTTATTAGACTAATTTTCAAAATTTCATAGTGAAATACAGAATAAATACTACATAATGAAAAGCACATTTTTTTTTTTTCACTTATTCATTTTGCATAGGCAGACCTCTGTCTACGAAGACTTTATTTAAATGCATTTTAAATTTTTTTAAACACATGTTATCATATTTTAGGTCATAAAAGTCCACTATCGATTTGTTTCCTATGTTTACTGAAAAAAAAAAAAAAAAAAATCAGCCTTTTGAGTGATATGAATAAGTGGCGTAAGTCAATATTCTTTCTGTGTCATAATTCATTTGGATTTAATGATAGGTTTATGCAATTTTCTAGTGGTCTTGCTGGATAGAAAATAAAACCTTTTTAATTCACTAAATTTCCATAGGGGGATTGTATAAAAATTTAAGAAGTGTAACTTTTTAAAGCTAAATGGGCAGATTTTTTTTTTTTTTTTTTTTTTTTTTTTTTACACGTTGTCCACTCATCTCTAACGCATAAAGAGTTAAAGCATTTTTCAACCTTTTTGGGACACCCTATCACTGCATAACAAATTATGCAAAATATTTTCCTGTTAAATCTGTTTAAATACTAGTTCTTAAAACAAGATTTTTTATTAAAAAAATGCAAAAGTGCAATCACAAAAAACAGCTCAACTGACACTGATCAGAAAATTCAGGAAAAGTTATAAGAAAAAGTCGCCGAAAATCAGGAAGGGTGAGCTAAAGGCGTTTGAAATTATCGACAGGGTTTGCTACGTCTTATTAAAAGTCTATAGTACAATCTTTTTTTGTTGGTGATGTTAAGGCAATGAAGTGCAGGAAAAGAAGTTCAGATTATAATAGAAAGTATACCTTCAGATAAAGTGGAGTATAAAGTTGATTTTCATATCAATTATGTGAAAAATGCCAGAGCTAGGAATTGAACCTGGACTCTCGGCTTAATTGTGGTTGCTCTACCACTGAGTCACTCTGGCTGATAACCAGCTAGGCATTTCTCACACTATATCCGTTAACAAGGTCACCATGTCTGCAAACACAGATGTTCTCACCTGTTACTGTTACATCTGCGCTTCCAGACACAGTGACTTTGCCGACAGATATGTGAGAAATACTGAGCTGGTTATCAGCCAGGGTGACTCAGTGGTAGAGCATGTGCACGTTAAGCTTAGGGCCCAGGTATGATTCCAGGCTCTGACATTTTCCTCATAGTTGGAATAAAAATCAACCTTACACTCACCTTTATCTAAAATTAATTTTTTGTCTGATGAATTAATCAAATTTCTAAAAAGAAAATATACCTTTGGAAATTCTTTTTTAACAGTTAAAAAATAAAAATCATTTTTTATAATAAGTGAAATTTTCCAACAAATTTTAGCATGAAAGTTAATGCCAGAAGGCTGACCATTATGCCACTAGATGGGCTTTTTAAATATCCCACTGCATTTTATATTCTTCGAAATGCTTCAAAATATGTCAAAGTGTCCAAGATCGTTCTAAATTATATATTATCTATCGACTCAAAAGTCGTATTAAATTAATGATACTAAAAGGTGTAGGTTTATTGTTTCTTTCTTCTGATAATACATAAAAATAAGCAATGGATTCGTGAAATTTTTCAGATCAAGTTTTAATAGAGTTACACATTTTGAGATGTCCTGAAAAAGTTTTGACCATTTTCAGAAAATGTCTGTCTGTGTGTATATAAAAAATTTTGTGGGTGCTATATCTCACAAAACATTGGGCGGAATTGACTGTAAGTTTATATGTAGTTGGTCCTTGACTTAAATTGTGCTGATTCACTTTTAGTGAATACCGCTCAACAGATGGCGCCATTGTGCCGTTTTTTTTTTTTTTTTTTTTTTCAAAATTTTTAATATGACTGCATCAGACAAAATTTCCTATAAATGTACACAGTAGGGATTACTTTTAACCACACATGAATTTAAAAATAATATATTTTATAATAATGAAACAGGCTAATTCTTTTGTGTTTGAAGGAGCACCGTTTCCACCCCTTGTAGGATAAAAAAGTTTCCATATGAGAGCTTTTCAAAAGAATTCGTCAATACCTTTAAAATGAAGGGTTAAACCATAAATTTGTGATAATCTGCAGCAAAATTACCAAACCAAAATTGTAACAGAAGAGTGCAATAATTAAGTCATGTCTTATTTGAAAGAGAACTAAATGTAGAAAGTTAATATCAGGTTAAACGAATTTTATGACACAAGGGCAATGGATACTGTTCATCTGGTTACGTAAAGCATTGCTTTTATTTATTTATTTATTTTTGAAAAATATTTAAAAACTTAGGGAACTTTCTTAACACTTGAGTACAAAACCCATATAAGCAAAATATCCAGAGATTATAAATTGATATAAGAAATGAAGTAAATATATCTCTGTATATTCACTCCTACGTTGTAAAATATTTTACAACAGATATTATGTTAAAAAGTATGCTTCTAGACCAGAAACTTGAACTTTGTTATGATAAATTCACTAAGGCAAATTTATTTTTATCAAAAAACTTCGCTCTTTCAAAGAAAATAAATTAATGTAGAAAATTTTTAAGGAATTGGAATTTTAAACAAAAGTAGATTTTCAATGACATTTTGGGTCTGAGTGAAATAAAAATACCTTTCGGCAAAGGACAATAGGAATTTGCATAAATGAGACAAAACTCTTCAATTTTACGGAAAAAGAAAAGAAAATTATAACTGCTCTTCATTGCAATGATAATGACAACAGATGCTTAAAAATAGTTCAAATGAGGATTTAGTTGTGTTTCATTCTTCCAATTGAAATGTAAATTACTTCTGAAATTTCTCTAACAACTAGTAGTATAATTCTCTAGCTGTGGCCATCACAAAACTTCCTTCTATATTTTTTTTAACAAATTCATGCAGTATAAATTATTAATTTTTTTTTTTTTTTAATGATGAATGCAGATGATTCCGTCTCAAATAAGTATAATACTAAATTTTTAAGTAAAGTCTGTTTTGTGCCCTACAGACAACATCTAAAAATATACATATTTTCAGCCTTTTTTCTTTAAGAAAAAAAACCAAATGTATAACTTTGTTTTAAATCATCACAAATATATGGTTCAAACATTCGTTTTAAACGTATTTACAAATTCTTTTGGAAAAAAAAAAAAAAAAAAAAAAAAAAAATCATATTGTAAATTTAAACTTTCGGGGGAAAGAGAGGGGGGGGGGGTTGAGATGCTTTTTAATTTTGCATTGACTTGTTAAAAATAATTCTTAATGTGTACTACAAAACTTGTCCTGTTCTGCCATATTAAAAATTATGATAAAACGTGATATCAACTGCATCTATTGAGCGATTGATCCCCAAATGTAATCAACACCAATTTAAGTCAAAGTTCAACTAAAAATCAAGTTTGATTCCATTCCATTCATTGGTTTGTGAAAAATACATTTACAAATATTTTGATACACATAGACAGATGTTTTCTGAAAATGATCAAATCGTGTTGAAGGCATCTTAAAAGGTGTAAATCCATCGAAAACCCGAGGTCGAAAATTTTCACAAATCGAATACTTTCTTCATGTGTATACAGAAAAAAAAGTGGGGTGAGCAATTAATATAATTTCTTTCATCTTGGCTTTCTTAGAGAAATTTTCATTAACTGCACTACAATAATACCTATATGAAACTGACTTTTCTTGTAGCGAACAATGTCTTATTGTCCAGTATGTTAGAATATCTGTTTTGTTTACCTGTTTTTGTTTATAAAAATAATTTTACTTTATAGACCACATAACTGAACATTGGTTAAGCATATTTACTGTTAAATTATAGACGTCATTACCCCCGTAGCAGAAACACGGCGACAATGTCGCAGAAACAGAAATGTTCTTGCAGAAAGATTTTACTTAAGTCAAATAAATTTTGCTATTGTGTTAAAAAAAAAAAAAAAGGAGAGAGAGAGAGAAAGAAACTCAAAGAATGGTTTATAAACTGTTCTGCAGAACAAATTTTCGTTTCTGCAGATATGATCGCCTCAATCCTGAAAAAGGAGAGGAGACAAAGCGGATATAACTCACTTGGGTTAGCTTTGATACGGCATACATTAGCGATTCGTGATGCGGTGATATGATTCGGTGTATCGACACTTTTCACTGGTAACCTCTTCACATCAGAACTTCATTTTCGTGTCTCCAAATTTTGTATTCGCGCCGCGCCTGCCGCTCGTGTTGTGTGTATCTATTGTATTGCAATAGATATGAACTTTCCTTTCTTTTGGAAAAGTGCATTAATGATAAAGAAATTACCCTTGTTGCTTTTCTTGTTATTGAAGGGGCGTTTGATAAGGTCTCATTTGACACTATCATTCGTGCTCTTGACTTGAGGGGTGCTAATCCTATTATTACCAGATGGATTGCTAATTTGCTATCCTCTAGGTATGTTTGTGCCTCTTTTATGGGTACTTGCATGATAGTTCATGCTAGCTCTGGTTGTCCACAAGGGAGAGTGCTCTCTCCTATTCTGTGGTGCATTGTTGTTGACTCTTTGTTAGTCCATTTTGCCAACCTTGGTATTCCATGTGTTGGTTATGCTGATGATGTGGCTATTGTTGTCAGGGGCAAGTTTGGTAACTCTGTCTCTGATGTTATGAATGGTGCTCTTCAGCATGTTGCACATTGGTGCTCTGATTCGGGCTTATCTGTTAATGCTTCCAAGGTAAACCTATTTCCTATTCTTGGTGATGTCTACTTCCTGGGTAATAGGCTGTTGCCTTCATGTGAGATCAAGTTCTTGGGTGTATTTTTTGACACTGAGTTGAACTGGAGTAAGCATATTGAGTATTGCTTACGTAAGGCCACAAAGGTCTTTTGGGCATGTAAGAGTTCCATTGGAAGAACCTGGGGTTTATGTCCCAGGGCTGTCCATTGGATTTACTCAATGATTATCTGTCCTATCATCACCTATGGCTGCATTGTCTGGAGGTCTCGGACTAGACTGACTACTGTTAGAACTAGCTTTATTAGGTTGCAAAGGATGGTCTGTGTTGCTCTTTCAGGCTGCATTAGGACTACTCCAACTGCTGCCCTCGAGTGTTTGCTTGGGCTTCTTCCGCTTTATTTGCGTATTGAAGCTGAGGCTTTAACCTGTATGAAGCGTTTCATGTGTCTGGGCTTGTGGAAGGATTATTCTAGACATCTGTCTTGGGGTTCCCTCATTTCATTTGTTGCTGATCTTCCTTCTTTCATTATGCCTAGTGACTACATGGTTATGAAATTTGCCTTTCATAAGCCTTTTAAGATCTTTTTCCCTTCCAGGGAGGATTGGCTTTTGTCTCCTAGTTGGCTTGATGACAACTGTTTGGTTTGGTATACTGATGGCTCTAAGCTTGGTTCTCATTCTGGGGCAGGTGTTTACTGTTCTGGGGAAGGAACTCGGCTTTCTTTTCCTCTTGGAAAGTTTGCCACAGTTTCCCAGGCTGAAATCTTTGCTATCATCTTATGCTGTAAGGCGTGCTTAGACAGGGGTTATCATAATTTAACCATCCGTATCTGTTCTGGCAGTCAAGCGGCTCTCCTTTCACTGGAGAGGTGTAAGTTCACCTCTTTTCTCGTATGGGAGTGCTACACGGCACTTTGTGAGCTTTCTTCCTATAATAAGGTTAGTCTACACTGGGTACCTGGTCATATGGGTATACCTGGTAATGACTTGGCTGATGAGTTGGCCAGATCTGGTTCCAGCACACTCTTTTGTGGCCCTGAGCCTGTTCTGGGAATTTCTCCCACTACTTTTAGGGCTTCTATCTTCAAGCTCTTTGGTAAGGAGCACTATAGGCTATGGCGTAATTCTGATGGTCAAAGGAAAGCTAAAGAGCTTAATCGTGACTATCCTGGTCTTCGTCATAAGGAGCTTTTAAAGCTTAACAGGAATGGTTTGAGAAAGGTTATTGGCCTTCTTACTGGTCACTGTACCCTTAAGAGACATCTGAACATTATGGGTATCAGTTCTGATCCCATCTGTCGTGGTTGTTGTCTGGAAGAGGAGACTGCTCGGCACATTTTGTGTGACTGTGAGGCCTTTTCTGCTTACAGGTTTGAGCATCTTGGTCGGCATCTTATTGAGCCTTGGGAGCTGCAGGATATTCCTGTCAGGTGTCTACTGAGCTTTGCTTTAGCTACGAGGCTTTTCTCATAAGGATGTGTTTGGGTATGGGTACAATAGACCTCTGGTCGATGTGCCCTAGCTCTCAGTGGCCTGCTGAGGGCTGCCCTCCTTCATAAGTCATTGTATTGCAAAAATATGTTTTTTCGAAGAATGTGGCTTTGCGGCCATTTTCCGAATTTCATATTTCATGCATTTTCAGATTCATGCATAACAAAATAGCTGCATCCAGTTTTTTTTTTTTTTTTTTTTTTTAATTTAAGTGCGTGATTTCTGCTGTACCGATTTTCATACATTTTCTGATTTACGCACGACAAATTAGTTACATCTAGTGATTTTGTTTTTCTTTAATGAATGCGAAGCGTTCATACGTGCGTGGTAGTAAATACACGTAAATTTTTTTAAAGCTGCATTAATTTTAATGTTTGGTTCAAACTATGGAATACATTTCACAAATATATATAGAAATAAGACTAATGGGGAAATTTGTAACGTCTGTAGTTATACGCAAAATAAAAAATGAAGCTTCAAACCTTGCTTAAAAAAATAGAAAATTAAGAAATGAATCTTAAAAATACTTTATTGATATTTAGCATTTTAAGTGTAGTAAAACATCTTAGCAATAAATATTAATGGGTATCTAAAGTTATAAAACTGGTAACTTTTCTAATTTTTTTCTTTACTAATCATTAATTATTTTAATTGTGATTAAAATTTTTAGCTTTAAATTTTGTTGATGAAGTCGTTAAAAAATATATTAATTTATTTTACAAAAATACTCTTATCATTAGTTTCTACAGCTTGTTCATTTCATTTTTTAAACATTTGAAATTTTAAAAAAAGTTTTTTTTTTTTAATTGAAATATTACAAATTAAATAGTTATTTTGAATAAAAATCAAACCAAAGCTTTTGTTGAATATTTTTATTTATTTATTTATTTATTTATTATTATTTGTAAGCAAAAAGAATTTTATCTAATACTAGTTGTTTTGAATAAATACTAATTAAACAGCAAATGCTTTTATTTATTTATTTTTATTTACTTATTCGTAGAGATATCAATATCAAATAAATATTACTTTTAATTGATTTCTATTTATTTCATTCATCTGTAATCATTATTTTCTATTATAGATTTTATCCATGAAATCTGTTACATTTCAGATTTCAACATTTCCTTAAAAATCAAATACATTTCACTTGCCTCAATCTTTATAAAAATATTTCAACTATGCTTTGTCTATAATTGTGTTACTTAGATCTTGTATTCTGTTTTACTTTATGTATTTAAATGATGGTATAATTATACATTCTGAATTCTTTAATGTCAAATCGCATTTTTTAGATTTTAAATACACATCTTTATGCTATTTGTATATAATCCAAAATTGGATCTTGTGTATTAGGATGTTATCGTGCATCTTTCTAATAATCTCAAAAACTATAAATGTTGTAAATTATTTATATTTCATTGTGATATTAAGTTTTCTATATTAATTTTTGCTTTTAATTTGCTGTATTTTAATTTTGAGTTCTGTATTATAATTTATGTTGTTTGGTTTGCACCTTATGAAATAAATGTATTTGTGTATTTAAATATATATAGTTAATATAAAAAAAAAAGTAATGAAATTTTAAAAGCATTTGTAACATTTGTTTAATTTAGATATTTCATGATTTAAATGCCTTAAAAAAAATTGCAGATTATTTTTGATGTGTTACTGCATTTTATGGTTTAAATTCATTGAATATTTTATAAACAATATTGTATATCAATGTGAACAAAAAATCTGAAGCAATTAAGATCAATAGATTTATTTTCACCTTTCTTAAAAAAAAAAAAAAAAAAAAAGTATTTTCTTGCAATAGTGCAGATATATGCATTTGTGCCTAGTTAAAATTTAAATACATTTGTTATACTGAATATTATTTACTAGTTAAAAATAATTTATTTTGAATTCGTAAATGTTAACTTCACAAACTATTCCTGCAGAAAGATTTTGGTTTTGATGAAGCTTGTCGCAGAAAGCATAATAAATTTCTGCCACAGGGGTCATTACCAATTTGTACTGCACTAACAAGTATTTGCAGTATAAATACGTTACCTACAGTCTTTTTTCAATTTCTTCTATAAGGTATTGCACTTCCAGGTTTTGACGATATACACGTTTTGAAATATCCTGAACACGATTCGACCAATTTTAGAAAATGTTTGTCTCTCTCTCTCTCTGTGTGTATGTTAGCAAAATGTTGTGAATTCTGTATCTCATGAACCAGTTGATATAATTTAACCAAATTTGATATTTAGTTTAGATATTTACTTAAATTAGTGTTGATTAGTTTTTGGGATATGTTGCTCAATAGGTGGTGCTGATATGCTGATGCTATATCCCTCCTTCTGTATTGTATAAATGCATCAAACTTGACGTGTGAAAGGAATATTATGTAAAATTATGCTGAATCAATTTGAGTGCATATCGGCCGACAGGTGCTGTTGCTGTACTACAATTTAAACCCATTTACGAGAAGGCTACAGCTTAGCTTCTATGTTATATAAATGCATCAAACTTGGTATATGAGATATATTTATTACAAAAAGTTATACTAATTAAATTTAGATGTCTATCAACTAACAGGTGGTACTGCTGTTACTTTCTGTGATTTTCCAGATGGCTATGTATCAGCATCTATTGGTGAAAATTGTATATATAAAATATTAATTGCGAGAAGCTAAGTTTATTAATTTTTTGTGCATGTTAACCAATAAATGGCACTGTTATATAGAATGATGTAGAAGAAATTTTTGTGGCAGCCACTGCGTTGTGGTTTATATCTGTCATCCAGGATAAGAATTGTCAAATCTAAAAAATATTAAAAGAGATTGAATGTCTTACGTAATATCAATTAAAATTTGCTATTTTTTACTTTTGTCTGTATTCAATAGAAGAAAATATTGACTTTATAAAAAAAATTTTTGATTTTTGATCAATTTACATGTTTTGAGAGGTCTAGAACATGATTTAACTATTTTTCGAAAATATTTGTCTGTGCGTATGTGTGAGACAAAAATTCTGTAGTAACTATATCTCAGGAACCATTGCACTGAATTTCATATAAATATGCATGTAGGTGCAATCTTGACATAAATTAATGCCTTTCAACTTTTAGTTAAAATCACCCAACAGAGGTGGATCCCATTCTGTTTTTAATTTTTAATATGGCAGTATAAGACAAAATTTCATTGAAAATTCCACAACGAAAATTATTTTTAAGGAATCATAATTTAATTAAAAACACTGGAAAAAAAAAATCTGTGGCTGACACCTAGAAATTAAATTGTGTCTCTGGTAAAAATAGTTCTATGTCATCCTTATAAATTCTAGTTATCTTTGCAGGCGAATTCTAAAAACCCCTACTAGAATTCTAGAGTGTTTTCCTTTATTATCCTGGTCAAACTTATTTAAAAAATCTACAAATAAATGCGAGCACAAGAAGCGAGTTACAGTAACAATAATTTTGGTTTATAACCCGATTCTAGGAAATCAAGTGAGAATTTCTCGCAATACAAAGGATTCATAATGTTTCACCATCTAGAAAAATACAGACTAGAAATTCTCGATCATTGATTTTTGTCTATCCAGGTCCTTTGTTTTACCTTATTGCATAACTCAGAAATCTATATTTATAGTTTAGGAATTTGGAAAGTGACTACTTATCTGTTCTAGATGAAGGCAGTATATAAATATACATATTCTCAGTGAAGAATTATTTATAATAGTAAAAGTCAACTAGGAAAAAAAAAAAAAAATTGCATATTGTTGAAACGGAGGAAATCTGTTTCCTGCCTCAGTTGGACAGTTGCAGCAAAAGTGGATTTACAGTCAAAGTTTCATTGACTGTAAATTTATTTTTTCTGCAACACCCCAACTGAGGCAAAAGAGAAATTTGATCCGTTGCAATGCAACATTAAGTAGGAGAGTCCCCTCTCATCCTGGGAAGGCGCAAATTTTTAATGTGGGTATCTCCTTAGCACTCATCAATTTCTTTAAAACCAATGATTGAACCTTAGATCTGCGATAATTTAAAACAAAATTATCGATTTTTTTTTTTTTTTTTTTTTTTTTTTTTTTTTTTGTTAACAACAACAACAAAGTTCTATGATACTGTCTATGCAGCATAAAATTGACTTTCTTTAGACATTTCGAGTCATAATGAGTACAAATCTTTGAATAAACACCGTAAAATGCAACAAATGTATTATATGTATGATAATTAATATTTTATTTACACTATCATAAAAACTATTTTAAAAAAAAATTATCTGACTTATTATTTATTACCTATCATCGCATACATACATACCTGTTCTTTCTTCTATTTGAAACATCCCCGACACTGTTCCTCCTCCAACAAATCCAAAATAAATATTATCACCATCCTTGTCGCTTGCAACGACTGTTGTCACCAAAGTGTTTGGCCCGGCATTTTCGTCTACATTCGGTGTATACACATCTTGACTAAATTTTGGAGGTTCGTCGTTTTTGTTCTCCGTATATATTCTAACCGTAGCCGTGCCCGTTAACGGTGGATCTCCTCTATCCGTTGCTCGAACTGTAAGGACGTACGTGTTGTTGATATCTGCATCCAGACGTTTATTGGAGTAGATGATACCTTTGTTGTCGATGGTAAAGTCATCTTTGTCCAAAGAATATTCTATTTCTGCATTTTTGTTCTGATCCATATCACTGGCAGACACTGAAATTAAAATAAATAATTTCATATAAATTCAGTTGTTATTTAGTTAAGTTATGAACAACATTGAAAAGTAAAACCACGTTCTCACAAACTGATTTAAAAAAAAAAACTATTCATACCGTCTTCTTTATTGCAGTGGTTATCACTGTATAAGGTTAAAAATATAGAGCTAACAGAATTGTTTGTACTAAGTCTTGACTGAAATTGGACATTAAATGAATAATTTCATATTCAGTTTTGGTCCTTCAGGTGTGGTTTCAGTATAATTTTTACTGTACCGATCTTTTTATCACCATTAAATAAAAACAAAACTTTTTTTTTTTTTTTTTTTTTTTAAGAACTAACATTACAATACCTTTAACGTTTCTCTTTTGCTTTAAAAAAATAATTGTTTATGGAAAGATTACTCATTTGTAATTTAAAAAAAAAAAGTATATATATATATATATATATTATTAAAAATTTATTTTCATATCTTCTATGCTTCTAAATTTTACACAACACGAAACGGATAATCCAAAATTATTGGGAGCGAGCCGATTCTGGATTTTCCGGTATTTCAATCCTTTACTAAATTTATAAAATGTATGTATTGAAATATCGGTAATTGACATTAAAATGGTTTAATAATAAGATGTTAAAATACATTTTTAATTATTACTTTTTATATTATCATAATTATTAACCATATATTTTTCAGAAAAATTTATTATGTCAGATGTTTAGATTTTTTTTTTTTTTTTTTTTTTGGGGGGGGGGGGGACTGTATGGATACCCCTAGTATCTGGGACAGTCGGTGTTGGGGCGCGCATGCGCGCCACCTGTCTTATTTTAATTTTTTTAATTCGTGCATTTCAGCTTTTAACCATTTTTTCTCTATTTCGTATAACCATAGCCTCCTAAACTGGATGCTTTCCTCGTGGCTCGGAAACTTAGCAACAGTTCAAGCGGTAGACAGCGCCACCTGGTACAGATTGCGCGACTTTTTTTTCAACTGTCACCAATAATTTTAAGAAGTGATATATGATATATACAGGGTGACAAGAAATAACTTGGACGAAGTTTCAAACCAAATATATGTAACTACCACTATCGCAAACTCATTTTGGAAGATGTTGTCTTACCTTGGTCGCAAAAGTTCTTTGGAAACAAAAGATGGACCTTCCAACAGGATTCCGCACCTGCACACAGAGCTAAAGGCACTGAAGATTGGTGCAAGACAAATTTTCCTGACTTCATTGGAGCTCAAGATAGGCCATCGTATTCTCCAGATTTGAACCCGATGGATTATTCTGTTTGGTCCATCTTGGAGACAAGGGTCTGTGCTAAAACTCATAAAACTTTGGCATCCCTAAAGGAATTCTTATGCAAGGAATGGGATAAAATATCAGTAAGTGAGTTGCGGGCCCATAGCTGAAAATTTTGTGACACGTTTAAAGCTCTGTATTAAGGCTAAAGGTAGTCACCTTGAAAATTTGTAAATATAATAGACAAAATAATGTATTCATATTTATTGAAGTTTGGTCGTAATATTTTCATTAGCATTAAAGTTATAATGTATGTGTGTACAAGTTATTTCTTGTCACCCTGTATAATTAAAGTTTCTTCGATTCTGTTCGCCTTTTATGCGTATCAAATCCAACTTAAAATTTTTTTTGGTGGCTGTTGAATAAAAAGTCGCGCAATATGTACCAGGTGGCGCTGTCTACCGCCAATTTTCCGAGCCACACGGAAGGCATCTAGTTTAGGAGACTATGGTATAACATTCTTACATATTTTGATGCCCTAGGCAGTATCTTAAAATTACGCCCCTTATAATCTGATATATTATACCAGAGATAAATTCCATTAAAGTTTTGTATTACTACGACAGTTTTACAATTAAGAAAAAAAAAAGTTTATGCTTTAAATGTTAAATTCTATTCATTTTTATGTACTAATCGGCTGCCTCATTCGTATAATCAAAAGTCGAGTCCTGATTTACCTACATTTTTCCTTAAAATAATTAATATTTTCCTTAAAATATTGGTTTACTACGTAACTATACGCCAAGTCAATTTGCATACAAAAATAATACTGTGTTTCAGGGCAAGAAAAAGCTGATGATGATGAAGATTTCGCCAAAAATGTGCGTTTCATTAGAGTCAGGAGTTTTTGCCTTCGTACTTATAATATTTATCTAAACTAATGTTCCAGCATACAAAAGAAAACAGTAAGGGGAAAAAATCAGAAAAAAAAAAAAAAAAAAAAACTACTGTTTCAATCCTAAAGCAATTTTTACTTTTAACACTTCTTTTTTAAATTATTTTTTTTTTTTCCAGTAATTTTCACCCACATTTTATTAAAATTTATTATCTCTTCTAGTAAAATAAATATAAGAATTTTTTACTTTTTATTTATGTATTTACTTTATATAAGATTTAAAAAATATATATTTTATCATTAAGACTTTAAACTTTTTCGCAAGTTTACAATTGTTATACTTTAAGTCGTTGAAAAATGAAAGAGAACAAATAAAATATTAATCTATAATTTTTATTCAACACTTATTAAAAAGAAATAATAATAGTAATTATTCTTTTATTTATTTCATTTTATTTTTTCAACCGGTGAGCAAATTTTCCATAAATGAATCATAAACCGGAGAAGGGAGGGGGGTAGAGAAAGGCAAAAAAAAAAAAAAAAAAACTCAAACTTTGTTATTGAAGTACATTTATTAAAATATTTCTTTTTTTTTCTTTAAAGTTAATTTTAATAATGCCCCACCGCAGCATATCAGTTATTAAAATCATCAGATTTGAATACACACAATAAACTATTTTTCATAAGTTTATTTTTCTTTTTACTATACAATATCAATTTTTCTAATAAGATATAACAAAGAAATACTCCCAAATAAAATAAAATAAATAAATAAAAATACATATTGCATTGTTAGTGTCGCTTCGGAGAACAAAAAATCATTCAGATGAATTATTGTAAAAGAAAGAAAGAATTGTAAAGAGAAACTAATTTTAAAAGCTGCTTTAAAAAGTTTTTTTTTTTTTTTTTTTTTTTTTTTTTTTTTATTCAAAAGAATTCCGATTCCAATTATTACATTTTTCAAATTTTCTTTTCTTTGAAAAAAAAAAATTAAAAAAATAAAATATGGTATTTGTGCGAACCGTTTTCAAATGGTATTTATTATTATTGTGTTTTTTAATAATGTTTCCAAATATTTAAATGTATATTTTATTGAACGTTAATTAAGTTTTTTTTTTTTTTTTTTTTTTTTTTTTTTCCCTCATTCTTCCGCTGAATATAACCAGAGAGGTGAAAAAAAAAAAAAAAAAAAAAGAAGCTGTTTCATTTTAATTGTTAAAAGGCTTTAAAAAAAGAAAAAGATAAATACCCTTAAAAATTACATATTGAATTTTAAAAGTTATTCAACAAGAAATTTTTCAATTCATAAAATAATTCTTTATGGCTTATTGATTTTCTTTCTTTCTTTCTTTCTTTCTTTTTTTTTTTTTTGTGTGTGTGTGTAGTTTATATCAGGAAATACAGATAGAAAATACATTTTGTTGCCTTTATTGGTTCATTACCTTGTAAAATTGATGTTCCAACTGCAACATCTTCATCGACATTGTGAGCTTGATAATCTGGCAATTCAAATCTGGGTGCGTTATCGTTCACATCAGTCACTTTTATAGTCAGCTGTAATGCAAAAAAAAATTAATTAATTTTATTATTATTATTACTAGCAGGCTTTACCCGCCTCGCTGGTCACTAAATTTAAAGGAAACTCTTTTCTATATAGCTTTATAAAAAATAAAATAAAATACTGTAACTGCTCAAAAGCTCACTTCAGGTCCCTGCTGCCTTCGGCAGCGAATTGGTCATCCGCTGAAACTCGGGCGTCTGTCCCTATTATCTGCGACAACGGTTTACCAGTGGGCTTCCATATTTGGGTGCTCATTAGATAACAGTTTCGAAATAGATACGAGTAGTATCAAAACATTTGAAGTATCCCTTTTATATTCGACTCCCAGTTACATATAAACAACACTATACGTGGTGCACATAATATTTGCTTTTACGTTATTTCCTATGTTTATTTTGTTTATCCGTTCAACCATAAAAATGACAGCAATTTCACGTAAAATATTACAATATGCTCTGACCGGCTACGTCTGTCGCATAAGACAATTAATTTTTTGCGGTTACATATAATTCATGGTTTGTAAACCTGATAGTACAGCCTTAATAGAGTTCTCTTTAACGACTTTAGAATTTCTGTCACCATTTTAGACTTAATCCCTTGTAAGAATAAGACTTAATCTCTTGTAACAATATGCTATGAGCGCTATTTCTGCCGTATTTTAGACAACTAATCTTTTTATGGTTATATATATTTCCCATTTCACCTATTTTTATTTATTTATTTAAATATTAATTTGAATTAATCAAATATTTCTGTTCGATAGCGTGCAAGTGCAGTCACACACAGAGACTCATTTATTTGTATGATAAATTAGCATAGTGATTAGTATATAAAAAGATAAATAAATAGGTAAACATTATCGTGCTACACAACTTTATTATGTCGCTCCATTGGCGGCTTTTGAATTTTTGTAGCCATATTAGCGATGAATATATATATATATACTAGCAGGCTACGCCCGCTTCGCTGGTCACTATATTTAAATGAATTTTCGAAAGAGTAGAATTAATATTTATTTTTTTTACACCGCATTATAGACAAAAAAAATAAATAAATTTAAAAAATAATAATAATAATAAAATAAAATAAGATAAACTGAAATTGCTCCAAACCTCGCTTCGGGGACCCGCTGTCTACGGCAGCTCTTTTCCCGCCCGCATTGCATCAGGTCTAGGTTTCCCATGCCTGCAGGAAGATCTTTCCCGGGTACTTCAATCTGGATATTTATCAACGACAGGTGGGATCTGCTACTATTTAAGAACTACGATTTTAAAGATGACTGTACCTCAGCATCTATTAAATATTTTAGTTTTGATATTTTTTAGCCCATGCTATTTACACTGTATTACGATTTGATTCCGACCAATGTAATAAAATAAAATAAAATAAAAAGTAGATTAAATATATATATAAACAAATAAATTTTAATCAATTTAATCCTTTTTACTTTGTATATACTACCATTTTTCCCGATAAATACAGTAAATAAAAAAAAAAAAGGGAATAAAGAAAAGTTTTTTCTTTTAAAGGAATTAACTAAAAAAATGAAAAATAAGAAGTTGTTCTACTATAAAAAATTAAACATAACTGTTATAAATACGTTTTTAAATTTAAAACTAATTATACTTAATTTTTTCTACTGCATTACGATTTTATTTTCAATAAATATAACAAATGAAAAAAAAAAGTTCGCCTTCAAATGAATGAATTAAATAAAAATAAGTTGCATAATAGCCGTTGCTAAGATACGCAGACGATTGAAGCAAAATAATTAAATTTATGAAAAATGAAGCATTAAAGGCAATATTTAAAATCGGAAAAACATTAGTTTAAAAAATTCAAATTCGAAATTCGAAAAAATCTCGATGAGGTGCACACCTGCAGGGTCCCAGGTACCTATATGCCAAATTTGGAAGCTCTGCGATCAATAGTGTGAGCACCAGAGCGCAGACAGACACACACACAGATACACAGACACTTCTCTTTATTTATATAGATATATTTATTTATTTATGAAAAGGGGAAGACTATTTTGCTAATGATTTTATCAGACACTTTTTGTTTATATATAAGAATCCTTCATATTCTGTTTATATTTTTAATGGTTTTTAGGTTTAAAATAGTGCTTGCTGAAATAAATTTTCTATCTTTAAAACTGCATTTTTTCTATAAACTTTCTAGAAAAATAAATCATTTATGTGACTACTATTTAGGTTTAATATATATATATATATATATATATATATATATTCTTCTTTCTGTAGTACTTTATAATTTTTTTATATTTTTCATGTGCTACTTAGTTAAAATGGCTGTTGTTATATTAAACTTCTTGTCGAAAAACATTCGATGTACTTCAACACCAAAATTTAAAAAATCACCCAGGAGGATCTATTAATGAAACTGATAAAATAAAAATATGGTTCATAGAGTTTAAATAATCTATTTAAAAAAAAAAAAAAAAAACTTTTTTAACCGAAATTCTTAATATATCGTATCACATGAATCTTTTCGAAGTTAGAATAAAATTTCATTTTTTTAAAAAGTAACTTTTTTGTTTACTAACCAAAATTGATGAAATTTGAACTGCTAGTTGGTCTTGTGGTGAATAGGCTGTATATTATATTTTTGTGTTCATGAGAGGAAAAAAAATTAAAAAAAAAAAAAAAAATTAAAACTGCAATTTTTAATCCCACTTCAAAAACATGTGACTTAATGAGTAGCAGATTTTTTTTTTCTCTCCAAACGGTTTCCATACAATCTTCTGCTGTTGCCACCTAAAATTCATACTTTAGTTAATTTTAAAAAATCTAATTCTCCGATCGATAAGCTGTATCCGTCGGATTCACAAAAATCGCCCCTTTCATTTGGTATCTTATTTGTAACGATACGACTGATATTTCTGATTTATTTTTTTTCATTTTAAGTAAATGTATTTTTTTTTTATTCTGTCGAAAAAAATTGGCAACAATTAAATTATGGATAAAATTTAAATGGCCAATTTATCAGAAATTAGAAGGTTATTGTTTTCACATTTTAATGAATTAAAAAAAACTAATGAAAAATTCGAAAATCGGGCTTCGAAGTGCATCAGGAGAGGTCATTACGAACCTCCATGCAAATGTGTGTAGCTCTGCGATCAACCGTTTTCCTAAAAAGCTCTGGATATACAAACACAATTACACAAACATCTTATTTTATTATATGTATAGATTCTCAACAGTATATCTATCTATCTCTATATATAAGATAGTATTAAATATGTATATTATTGAGATTTATATTCCTGTATTCCTTTTTTATTGATAATTTATTTTGTTGATTATTTTTTCTATTATTATTATTTAATGAATCTATAATGCAACTAAATAAATTCAGAACAAAAGAGAAGAAGTTCAAGGGCAATTGATTTTGCAAATCGATATTTTTTCCGACAGAACATTGCGTAATTACACGTTTGAAAAAAAAAACAAGTATGCTTCGAAATTTTAATTAGCTCACATAAAGGAAAAGACTAAAAATAAAATAAGAGATGCTAATAAAAGTTATAATTTAGAAAATATTGCGTCTTCTTTCATTCATAAATTCTGAAATGAGATATTCTCAAAATAAAAATACCATTACGGATTTGTTTTTCACTTGTCAAAGACTTGTATTTTCAGAAGTAATTGATTTTTCAATACTTTTTTTCTCAAACGTAATAAGGCGTTTTTTTTTGTTTTTTTTCCCTAACTAAAACGAATATACATATATATTTGGTTTACAAATAAGAAAAACTTGAAGGTTAAATAATAAATGTTAATATATAAATTTGAAAAGATTAAGTCTCTTATATTGCTAATAAATTTCCAAATCAAATCCTTCAAAAAGAAATTATTTCTTTCAATTTTTTTTTCCTAAAATAAAATGTATTAGATGAGCAACAAATATTAATATACACAGTATGTAATAATTTAGTTTATTACTTAACTAGCAGGCTACGCCCGCTTCGCTGGTCACTATATTTAAATGAATTTTCAAAAGAATTGGATAAGTATTTATTTTTTACATCACACTACAAAAAAAACTAAAAAAAAAAAACACTGAAATCGCTTTAGATCTCGCTTCTTCGGGTACCCGTTGCCTAAGGCAGCTCTTTTTTCTATCCGTACTGCATCGGGTCCAGTTTCCCACTGTCTACAGAAAGGTCTTTTCCGGACACTTCAATCTGTGTATTTATCTACGACTTATGGATTTTCTGTTATTTAAGAACTACGATTTTAAAGATGACTGTATCTCAGAATCTATTACATATTTTAGTTTTTGAACCATGTGTTTTATAGCCCCCGTTATTTACACTATATTACGATTTGATTCCGACCAGTGCAATAAAATAAAATAAAAAAGTAGATTTTCTTTTAAAAGTTCATTCAAAAGTTAATTCTTTTAAACAAACGAATTTTAATCAGTTTAATCCTTCCTACTATAAACTACCATTTTTTTCACTCAATAAATATTATTTAAAAAAAAAAAAATTCTTTTAAAGGAATTAATTAAAAAAATGAAAAATAAATAAAAATGAATTCCGTAATAGACGTTGCTAAGATACGCAGACGATTACAATCGAAGAATAAATTCATGAGTAAATGAAAGATAAAAGCCAATGTTTAAAATCGAAAAAACATTAATTTAAAAAATTCAAATTCGAAATTCGAAAAAATCTCGATGAGGTGCACACCTGCAGGGTTCCAGGTACCTATATGCCAAATTTGGAAGCTCTGCGATCAGTAGTGTGAGCACCAGAGCGCAGAAAGACGCACAGACACTTCTCTTTATTTATATACACTTCTCTTTATTTATATAGATAATAAAAAAAAATAAAAAAAAAAAAAAAAGAAGAAGAAGAAGAAAGAAAGAAACTGAAATTGCTCCAAACCTTGCTTCGGGTACCCGCTGTCTATGGCAGCTTTTTTCCCGCCCGCACTGCATCAGATCTAGGTTTCCCATGCCTGCAGAAAGATCTTTCCCGGGCACTTCAATCTGGATATTTTTCGACGACAGGGGGGATCTGCTACTATTTAAGAACTACGATTTTAAAGATGACTGTATCTCAGCATCTATTAAATATTTTAGTTTTGAGACATGTATTTTATAGCCCATGCTATTTACACTATATTACGATTTGATTCCGACCAATGTAATAAAATAAAATAAAATGTAGATTAAAAAATAAATAAATAAATAAATATGCAAATAAATGTTAATCATTTTAATCCTTTTCACTATGTATATACTACCATTTTTTCCGATAAATACTGTAAATAAAAAAAAAAAAAAAATAATAATGAATAAATGTTTTTTTTTCTTTTAAAGGAATTAATTAAAAAATGAAAAATAAGAAGTTGTACTACTGTAAAAAAATTAAACATAACTGTTATAAATACGTTTTAAAATTTAAAACTAATTTTACTTAATTTTTTTTTACTGCATTACGATTTTATTTTCAATAAATACAACAAATTAAAAAAAAAAAAAAAAAAAAAAAAAAAAGAGAGAGAGAAAAAAATCGCCTTCAAATGAATGTATTAAATAAAAATAAGTTGCGTAATAGCCGTTGCTAAGACACGCAGACGATTGAAGCAAAATAATAAATCTATGAAAAATGAAACAAAGAAGCCAGCAAAGCGAGTACAATATTAAGCGGCACAGCATAATACAAAATAATGTCCGCTTACTGCAGCGCCAATTGCTATTAGCGGTCGGGCGGCAAATAAAAACAATCGTTGGAAAGGATTGCGATTCAGCCAAAACGTGTACCACATTTGGCAAGTTAGCTTTTTCTTAAATCGCCAAGATTTAATCGCCAATTTTGTTTGTTGTTTTTCTCGGACCTCTGTTTCTTGTTGCTTGTTGTGTGAGACGGAAGAAGAAGAGTCTGTTCAAGCGTACAAATTTGATGTATACGCCGTAGAAAAAATTATGGAATAAAGTGAACTTTTACAACAAATTTTAATTTTAGGAAAACGTAAACAAATGATAAAAAGCTTGCTTTGATAGAAAGATTGTTTAGTATGATGGTTTTTAAATGCAAAATTATGAATTAACACCATTTAAATAGACGTTAAAATGTATACCATCTTAAAAAATAAATAAATAAACAAATAAAATAAACACAAATAAATAGAAACAAGTATTGCAAAAACATAGTGAAAAGTTTATTAAGAATTTATTTAAATCAAGAAGAAGAGATTATTACAGTATCATCTTTTAAACATCAATGGGAAAAAATATGTCACATATGCATATTTAATCATTCGTATGAAATTATACTATTTTAATAATTTTTCAGGTAATAATTAAAATCTTTTGCAAAAGTTAGCATAACATTGAGGTATATATATTGAAGCAGTGAATGCTGGAGAATACAATTTATAATCTGAATCAAGTATTTCTGTAATATAAATAAAGTTATTTATAGAACAATTAAATCACAAAAATCTTACTGTGAAATAACTTAAACAAAATTTGCAAAAGAAAAACACAGCTCATATAGAATTTGCTTCGGATGGAACGTAGAACTCAACAATAGAACGAATGAAAACAATGTAAACGTAAACTTGTATATTAACCGAATATGCCAAGTCGCTGCGCCAAGATTTTTCCGGTAACCATAAAGTGTGACATTGTTTGTTTACATTTGCCGCCCGTAATGGCCGACATTGGGAGGACATCTATCTCCATAGGAGTTGAGCTGCTTACTATTGTACGTGCTTTGGAAGCCAGTATTTAAAATCGGAAAAACATTAATTTAAAAAATTCAAATTCGAAATTCGAAAAAATCTCTATGAGGTGCTCACCTGCAGGGTCCCAGGTACCTATATCCCAAAATCTAAAAATTTAATATGTTTAATTTTTTCTACTGTATGTGTATAACTATTTGATTTCAATAAATATAATAAAAAAGATTTCTTCCTCAAATGAATTTAAATAAATAAATAGTTTAATAGCCGTTGCTAAGATACGCAGACTTTTGAAACGAAACAAATTTCTGAAAAATGAAACATTGAAGCCAATATTTAAATTCGAAAAAACATTAATTTAAAAAATTCAAATTCGAAATTCGAAAAAATCTCGATGAGGTGCACATCTGCAGGGTCCCAGGTACCTATATGCCAAATTTGGAGGCTCTGCGATTAGTAGTGTGAGCACCAGAGCACAGATACACACACAGACACTTCTCTTTATTTATACTAGCAGGCTTTGCCCGCTTCGCTGGCCACTAAATTTAAAGGAAACTCGTTTCTATATAGCTTTATAAAAATAAAATAAAATAAATTACTGAAATTGTTCAAAAGCTCGCTCCAGGTCCCTGCTGCATTCAGCAGCGATTTGGTCATACACTGCAACTCGGGCGCTTTTCCCTATTACCTGCGACAATAGTTTACCAATGAGCTTCCCTTTAGGTGCTTATTATATAACAGTTTCGAAATAGATAGTATCGAAAAAATTGGAGTTTCCCTTTTATATTTGAATCCCAGTTACATGTGAACAACACTATACGTGTTGTTCACATGTAACTCGGACTGGACTCAAACGTAACTGGGTTTAGACAACATAATATTTGCTTTTACGTTATTTCATATGTTTTTTTTTTTTTTTTTTTTTTTTTGTTTATCCAATCAACCATTAAATGACAGCAATTTCACGCCAAATATTACAATATGCTGTGACCGGCTACGTCTGTCGCATGAGACAATTAATTTTTTGTGTTTATATATAATTAATGGGTTGTAAACCTGATAGTATACAGCCTTAATATAGTTCTCTTTGGCGGCTTTTGAGTTTTTGTCACCATTTTAGACTTAATCCATTGTAACAATAAGACTTAATCCCTTGTAACAATATGCTATGAGCGCTATTTCTGCCGTATTTTAGACAACTAATCTTTTTATGGTTATATATATTTCCCATTAAACATATTTTTATTTATTTATTTAAATATTAATTTGAATTTTTCAAATATTTCTGTTCGACAGCGTGAGAGTGCAGTAACACACAGAGGTTCATTTGCTTGTATGATAAATTAGCATAGTGATTATTATATAAAAAAATAAATAAATAGGTAAACATTATCGTGTTACACAACTTTATTATGTCGCTCCATTGGCGGCTTTTGAATTTTTGTCGCCATATTAGCGATGGATTTTTTTTTTTTTTTTTTTTTTTTTTTTTGTATGAAAAGGGGAAGACTATTTTGCTAATAATTTTATCAGACTCTTTTTTGTTTATACATAAGAATCCTTTATATTCTGCTTATATTTTTAATGCTTTTTAGGTTTAAAATAGTGCTTGTTGAAATAAATTTCCTATCTTTAAAACTGCATTTGTTCTGTAAATTTTGTGTAAAAATAAATCATTTATGTTTTTATATATTTGATGCGCTACTTAGATTAAAATGGCTGTTGCTATATTAAACTTCTTGTCGAAAAACATTCGGTGTACTTCAACACCAAAATTTAAAAAATCGCCCAGCAGGATCTGTTAATGGAGCTGATAAAATAAAAATATGGTTCATAGAGTTTAAATAATCTATTTAAAAAATTTTTAAAACCCAAATTATTAATCTATCGTATCACATACATAGATATAGTAATAATATATAGATTGATCATTGGGGACAAAAAAGTGATTCCTTTTCACTCGGGAAAAGACGGCGATTTTACCAAAATATGGCAGTCTTTCCCCGAGTGAATATACACGGGAATATGCACGAATGTTTTAGCAAATAAAATTCATGAATAATTTATTTACTAAAGGCGAATGAAAAGCCCCAGATATAGTTTCAAATTCATTCTTCTTTTTTTTTTTTTCCTTCAATACCACTTAATGGCTGATTCCAAAGCTTTTTTTTCGGCATCAAAAATCTTTGCACGATAATATGGGGATGATAGATCTATATATATTATTATATCTATGATCACATAAATCTTTTCGAAAATAGAATAAAACTTAATTTGAAAAAAAAAAATAATAATAATAACTTTTGTTTATTAACCAAAATAATTGATGAAATTTGAAATGCAAGTTGGTCTTGTGGGGTACAGGCTGTATATTATATTTTTGTGTTCGTGAGAGAAAATTTAAAAGAATTTGAAAACTGCAATTTTTAATCCCTTTTAAAAATCATGTGACTTAATGTGAAGCAGATTTTTCATTTTTTTTCTCTGAACGATTTCTGCTGTTGCCACCTAAAATTCATACTTTAGTTAATTTTAAAAAATCTAATTGTCCGATTGATAAGCTGTTTAATGCATCGGATTTAAAAAAAAATTCCCTTTCATTTGCTATCTTATTTGTAACGATGCGACTGATATTTCTAATTTATTTTCTAATCTTTCTGATTTATTTTCCTCATTTTAAATAAGTGTACGTTTTTTTTTTTAATTATTATTATTTTGTCGAAAAAAAATGGCAACAATTAAATTATGGATAAAATTTTAAAATTTAAATGTCTTATTTATCAGAAATTAGAAGGTTTTTATTTTCACATTTTAATTAATTAAGAAAAAACTAATCATCCGATTGATAAGCTGTTTAATGCATCGGATTTACAAAAATTTCCCTTTCATTTGGTGTCTTATTTGTAACGATGCGACTGATATTTCTAATTTATTTTCTAATCTTTCTGATTTATTTTCCTCATTTTAAATAAGTGTACGTTTTTTTTTTTTTTTGTTGTTTTGTTTTGTTTTGTTTTAATTATTATTATTTTGTCGAAAAAAAATGGCAACAATTAAATTATGGATAAAATTTAAAAATTTAAATGTCTTATTTATCAGAAATTAGAAGGTTTTTATTTTCACATTTTAATTAATTAAGAAAAAACTAATCATCCGATTGATAAGCTGTTTAATGCATCAGATTTACAAAAATTTTCCTTTTCATTTGGTGTCTTATTTGTAACGATGCGAGTGATATTTCTAATTTATTTTCTAATCTTTCTGATTTATTTTCCTCATTTTAAATAAATGTACGCTTTTTTTTTTTTAATTATTATTATTATTTTGTCGAAAAAAAAAATGGCAACAATTAAATTATGGATAAAATGTTAAAATTTAAATGGCTTTTTTTTATCAGAAATTAGAAGGTTATGATTTTCACATTTTAATTAATTAAGAAAAAACTAATCAAAAATTCGAAAATCTGACTTCGATGTGCACAATGACCCTTCGGGATGCACCTTTGTGTTAAATCTCGTGACTGTCCGAGCTACCGTTTTCGAGATCAGTGAAATATACATACAAATATTGCTCACTTAATAGTATAAGATTCTATGGGATAAAATTTTAAAATTTAAATGGCTTATTTATCAGAAATTAGAAGGTTCTTATTTTCACATTTTAATTAATTAAGAAAAAACTAATCATCCGATTGATAAGCTGTTTAATGCATCGGATTTACAAAAATTTTCCCTTTCATTTGGTATCTTATTTGTAACGATGCGACTGATATTTCTAATTTATTTTCTAATATTTCTGATTTATTTTCCTCATTTTAAATAAATGTACGTTTTTTTTTAATTATTATTATTATTATTTTGTCGAAAAAAAAAATTGGCAACAATTAAATCATGGATAAAATGCTAAAATTTAACTGTCTTATTTATCAGGAATTAGAAGGTTACTATTTTCACATTTTAATTAATTAAGAAAAAACTAATCATCCGATTGATAAGCTGTTTAATGCATCGGATTTACAAAAATTTTCCCTTTCATTTGGTATCTTATTTGTAACGATGCGACTGATATTTCTAATTTATTTTCTAATATTTCTGATTTATTTTCCTCATTTTAAATAAATGTACGTTTTTTTTTAATTATTATTATTATTATTTTGTCGAAAAAAAAAATTGGCAACAATTAAATCATGGATAAAATGCTAAAATTTAACTGTCTTATTTATCAGGAATTAGAAGGTTACTATTTTCACATTTTAATTAATTAAGAAAAAACTAATCATCCGATTGATAAGCTGTTTAATGCATCGGATTTACAAAAATTTTCCCTTTCATTTGGTATCTTATTTGTAACGATGCGACTGATATTTCTAATTTATTTTCTAATATTTCTGATTTATTTTCCTCATTTTAAATAAATGTACGTTTTTTTTTAATTATTATTATTATTATTTTGTCGAAAAAAAAAATTGGCAACAATTAAATCATGGATAAAATGCTAAAATTTAAATGTCTTATCAGAAATTAGAAGGTTACTATTTTCACATTTTAATTAATTAAGAAAAAACTAATCATCCGATTGATAAGCTGTTTAATGCATCGGATTTACAAAAATTTTCCCTTTCATTTGATATCTTATTTGTAACGATGCGACTGATATTTCTAATTTATTTTCTAATATTTCTGATTTATTTTCCTCATTTTAAATAAATGTACGTTTTTTTTTTTTTTTTTTTTTTTTTTCAATTATTATTATTTCGTCGAAAAAAAAAATGGCAACAATTAAATTATGGATAAAATGTTAAAATTTAAATGGCTTTTTTATCAGAAATTAGAAGGTTATTATTTTTACATTTTAATTAATTAAGAAAAAACTAATCAAAAATTCGAAAATCTGACTTCGATGTGCAGAATGACCCTTCGGGGGGCACCTTTGTGTTAAATCTCGTGACTGTCCGAGCTACCGTTTTCGAGATCAGTGAAATATACACATATTGCTCACTTAATAGTATAAGATAGATTACATTCATTGCTTCTTTTTCATATTTTCTATTGTACAGAATGATTATGATGAAACTTTCGCTATCCGCGATTGTAATGAAATGCTCGCCCTCTGGTGGGCTAAGGTGAAATTACAATTAACATGAATAGCTTTCTACTTTCGTCGGGACGCCATTGCTTGCCGATGTTTTGTTTCACATATATTTATTGAATAAAAATGAATAAATCCGGTAAAAAAGATAACACTTACTGTTGTGTGCCACAGTGTAACTCCAAAATATCAAGAAATCCAGAATTACGTTTCCATTTATTTCCAAATGAAAATTAAAAATTTCAGTTGTTTCGGCTAATGGAAGTAAAGAATTAATCAGATGATTTGAAATTAATATTTGTTCAGCTTCAGTTAAATACCTACTTCCGATCGAACTTTGAATAAACTGAAATATTTTTCCGAAAGAAATCAATTTTCCATAATGTAATGGCGGTGAAATTATAGCACGAATATTAAGTAGTAACACAAATAGAACAATAATAAATACACGTGACTATTATATTTACTAACAACAAAAGCTGAAAAAACGCGACCTATCGATCATTACAAACGCGGATAAACGGCTTCCTATATCCAAAATGAGTCAACGGATTACCACCAAAATCGATAGCTATCCGTTTCATGTGATGCGCTCAAGTATTAAAATAAAATACTTAAAAAATGTCCACTAAATAGAGTTTTGCATGAAAAAATTGAAATTATAAGAAAAATAACTGACTCATTGGGGTAAGCAAGTAAAAAAATGTATTTGTTTTTTATTCGAGTGGGTCATTTCATTTATTAAATTTGCCCTTTTGCCGAGTAAAGCGCCATCTAGTAGACTTTTTTAAACTAAAATTATTTTTAATAATTTAAGGCGCATATTAATCACCACAGTGTTGTGAACCATAGTGTAGGAAATTGTTCTTCCGCATAGAGATTTTTAGCAATTTTCTTCAGGATGTAGGGACAGATTTTCAATTTGTAGGGACTTTTTAGGGGTACTTTTTTAAGACATTTTATATGATTTGGGTGGATTCTGTTACTTTCCCCCCTTTTTTTCATTAAAGTAAGGACGTTTATCATCAGTGTAGGAACATTTTGTGCTATCAACAGAGACATGGATAAATTTTAGTTAACAACACTGATCGTCCATATAATAAACATGCCGGCAATCCAACGGCTCGTTTCAGCTGCAGTATCCTATTTAAAGCTGAAGTTAATTACAACTACACTGTACAATACAGGGTGTTCAGAGTAATCGATACCCAATCGCTATTTCCTCATGCGTAAATTCAAAACATTTAAATTTAAATTTAAAATCTCTTATAGAAAGTTTAAGACTTCAAGACTTAAGTTCAAGTTCAAGTTTAAGTTTAAGATTTCAAGTTATCAAGACTTAAAAATTTTAAGGTAATAGATTTTAAAATTTTAAATATTTTTTAAGTGAATGCAGATGTTATTGCACCGCTGGCCAGTGATAGAACTGGACAAATATATTTATTGTTTGAATTACTATAATTATAATCATATTTTCCGAACGCATGCTATGTATGGAAAGTATTGTAATCATGAAAAAAATTGGCTATGAGATTTTGATGTATCATTTTGAGGTCTCATGAATTCATTGTTGGTATTTTTATGGTGATATACACAAACCGTATAGATTTTGATGAGTGTGTACTTATAGTTCTTCTATAGGGACACGAAAAATTCTTTATAATTACGGTCTACGGACTGAAGTTATTTTAAGTGCGGTAGCGTCTAAACGCTTTATCCCTCTGAACTAAAAGGTGACAGGCATGTTATGGGTCATCATCGCATGACTTGTATGGGTTTTAATGCGTGTAAAGTTTTTAACTGAGATACTTAACAGGATTCTTCTACATTGCGCTCTATGGACTCAAAGTATGAAGATCCTTGTAATAATGCTTAAATTAAATAAAAAAGAAGAAGAAGAAAAAAAAAGCTGATGTAGGTTACTTTGTTTTACTAATGTAAAATCATTATGGAAAATGATTTGTGCATTACTTATAGTTCTTTTACAGGAAAATATGAAATACAGTAGAACCTCGATTATCCGAAGTAATTGGGAGCGAACTCACTTTGGATAATCGAAATTTTCGGATAATCGAGAATTAATCAATAATCATCTAAAATATTTATCAGCACTCGTAGTTTGGAAAGGATGGCTTGCATACAAAAGGAATGTGGAAAAAAAAAAAAAAAAAAAAAAAAACTTTAAAAATACATGTTTGTTAAGAGAAAATTTTGGATGATAGTAGAAAGTGAAAAAAAAAAGTGAAGAAGAAACCGACTTCGGTTAACGGAGAGTTTCGGTTAATCGAGGTGAGTTTCGGTTAATCGAGGTTCGGATAATCGAGGTTCTACTGTAATTTACACATATCAAGCCCTATTGGAACTAATTGTAAGAATTACATTAATTTTTTAAAAGTGTCTAAAACTCATATGTGTTAAATTTTTGCTGCAGAATGCTCATTTTTTTAAAAATTTCTTGTATAAAATTTTTACTCTTTTGCAGAGACACGCAAAAAGAAAATCGGATGCACAACCGTCTACTGTACAATTATTTGAATTTGAGCAGAAATTTTTGTATTTTTCCCTTTTGATTATTTACTGAATTATTCAATGATTCAAACTTGTTCAAACGTTTGACTTCATATTCAGGAAGTCAAGTTGAGCCATTCCTATTTTTTTTTTTTTATTCTAAACTTTTACGGAACACATTAAAAATAAATAAATTATTGAATTACCTCAACTGAAGTCGAGAAACCTCCTGAGTCTTCAGTCGCGGTGACTATAAGAGAGTACGACTTTGGCTGTCTTAAATCTTCATAATCCAAATCTTTTGCAAGTTTAACGACTCCAGTTGTTGGTCCAATATTAAAGGTTCCAGCTCCCTTACCCTGGGCTCTCAAGGTGTATCGAATTTCTCTGTCTGCGAAAGACTTGGCCTTCACTTCAATGATGCTGTAAATATTCAAAATAGTAGAATTTAATACTTGCTATTGGAACAGTTTACATAAATTATTTCTTATACTTAATATTATGAGTTATTAACAATACCAGAAATAATATTTAGCTCATTTTATATAATTTAGAAATTTTATTCATCGACCATGAAAATCATTTCTGATAGATTGGAGTGTAAGGCTAACTTTAATAACAACTATGTGAAAAATACCAGAGTCGGGAATCGATCCTGGGCCGATTATCGGCTCTGGTATTTTCCACATAGTTGGTATAAAAATCAGCTTTCAACTCCAATCTATCAGAAATCATTTTGTATAGTGATTTATTTTTATATACTACATATTTATTTATTTATTATTAATAATATATTATTATTATTTGGGGGGTAATATTTCAATATTACTTATTGAAAGTTTGGAAATTCTAATTTTTTTCCATTTCATATAATATTAGACAAATATTGACAGATCGTTGGAAATACTTAAAAAACAAATAAATACTGTTATATTTATTGAATCAAATGGAACATTTTTTAGTAAAATGTCAATATTCTAAATGTGTTAATAAGTAAATATAAAATTTTGAAATGTTTCTTGAATAATATTAAAATTAACACCGAAATTCGGTAACAACTTATTCCAACATAATGCTAATGCTTTGTTTTCTTCTTCCTGTGTTCTAAATGATTTAAATTCAAACCAAATGACAGTAGTATTAATCCTACATAAATTCATTTCTAAGTTGTTCTAATTGACGTAATAAAATAGCATTCAAAAAAGGCATAAGATTTAAAATTACTAATTTGCCTTTAATTCGAAATCAGCCGTCGTGAAAGTACCTTAATAAATTCTTAAATATATATTTTACTGATTTAAATAATTCAGAGCCTATGAGTATATTCTTATTGCAAATTAGGATAATAATAATTAAACTTCTGTTATAAACATCATCTGGCAGCTGCAACGAGTGAATCACCATAATATATGCCGGCGATTCATGAGATGCGCCCTAAGAATTTGTAGAACTTCAAAAAATTCTACCAGATGGCACTTCGTATGGGAAAATGACAATTTTAATAAATGGAATTACCACAAAGGATCACTAAAAGTGCAAATTTTTTATTCATTCCGTATGAATCATTTCCTTTGTTGTATTCCGTTTATCCATGCTAAACGTCATCTAAGGGATATTTTTAATTTTTTTAAAGCATCTCATGAATCGCATTCAAATTTGGTGGTAATCTGTTCGCCTGTGTTTAGCGACAGAGTGAGGTTTACAATGGCGTTGTATTGGGTTCTAGGACTTAAAATCGACTGTCTATTGCAAGGGCCTGGCTGTTCGATTGTCTATTGTTGGTGTAGATATTAATAACAACTGTCTGCATTATATATACTAACAATTAGTAAGTTTTATGGTTACTAAAGTCCAATAAAATATGAAAATCTCAACTATTAGTTACAAATAGTAACAAAAATTTGATCTAAACGTGTGATAATTTTCTGTGTAGATTAAGTAACGTTTATCAAATGTATTTTAAACTATAATTTATAATTTGTTTTGTTGGGTCATAGTTTCAGTTTTAATGAAATCACTCCCTTTTTTATCAGTGAAAAAAGATCTAAAAATAAGCTACTACGCTATTGATTGAGAACCCATAAAAGAAAATCAAAAGAATCATTTCGTATGGAGTTTAGAAAAGCAAGAGCTTCTTTGTATAAATTTAGTGGTTACAGATTGAAGTATACTCTGAAACTGTGTTTTTTTATTTAAAAATAGCCTTGCGGTTATATCACGGACCGAAAAAAATGGGTCTATTTTGTCTTCAAGAAAGAAAAAAAAAAAAAAAAGCTAGGATACTAAAATCCCTTTCTGTTTCGTTTCAATACTGTTCTCGGGGAATACTAAAGTACCAAGAAATAGATTACTTTTTTTTTTTTTTTTTAAGAACTATTTTGCCTACATTATTTGTTATGGCGGTAGACTTTAGCCTAGAGGGTAGAATAAGCGGAAATGAACTTTTTTCAACAACTCTCTTCATCTCCCCCTTAGTACTTCAAAATTCATTTTTAACCCTAATAATAATAAAATAATAATAATATAGGAAGTAAAAAGAAAGAAATGTAGGGGAAAGTAAAAGAAACAACTCAACTCCTTCTGCCTTTGTTGGCTCGTGAGGCTTTGAGATACAAAGTTTAGAGGAAAGCTTGTAAAAGGATTCCATCCTTTAGTCTAAAAGAAATTAATCTTTATGGAATGTATTTTAGTTTTCACAGAAGTTATTATCACATAATTAAAGTCTTCTATTTAATACGGTTTACAGTTACGGTCTTTTTCAATTTCTTTACTTGTGATATGAAGTGGTGAAGAGGAATGAGAAATGTTGGGTAATGATTGATGATCCCCACGGGAGAATCTCGAGGAGAAAAGGATCTACACGAGTTACAGGAATTCTTGAAAACATGTCTTATGCTTATAGATCATTAAGGTTTTTTTTTTTTTCCTTGTTGCCTGTAATATAAGCTCACGATACAACGAGGATTTTTTTTTTTTTTTTTTTTTTTTTTAATTTTTATATATTAATCGCTATAAATAGCTAGTTTTTCAAATAATTAGTATCATGCTGTTTCACAATAATTAGGATTGGACTATTAAAAATTAGTTTATTTCGATAATTCTCACATTTGGAAATTAAAAAAAAAAAAAGAAAGAAAGAAAGAAAGAAAAGGATGCGCTAAAATCCAAAATATATTTTATTTCTGGATATAAACTATGAAATACTGATGGGGAGATTCTTTTAAGATAGTTAACCAGATAGTAACACTTTAATTAGACTTAAATTTTATATTAGAAGAATTTCAATAAAAAATAGGAAATGATGGAATGATTTAAGAAATTAAACAGCACTTTTCCTTTTCTTCCCTTTTCTTTCTTTCTTTCTTTCTTTCTTTTTTTTTTTAATCATGTTGTATGGTTTTAGAGGAACATCAAAAGGCGGTGCTCGAATTTTATTTGATATCACCATTCCTGCCCATATTCTAATTAATATTCTGTAGTATTGTTAGTACCGCCCCTTTTTCCACACCTCTTTATTTTTAGAGTAATTCTCTCCAAATGTAATTACGGTTAAGTAAGGGTAAAAAAAAATACTCGGAAAAAAAAAGGCGATACTAACAATACTACAGAATATTAATTAGAATGTTGGCAGGCACGCATCACTGTGGCATCGACTGCAAAGTGTTAATGTTCTATAATGTTAAAATCCTTATATTTCATTCCAAGCTTTTTACAAATTTGCTTGTATTTTCTCGCTAATGAAGAGATATTTTATTTTTACTTCTCACTTGTAAATAATTTAAAAGGGTTTTCCTTAAATGAAAGTAGATTCCTTTAATTTATTCCGTAATAGTGTTAGGCCCTGCCCCTCTTTTTTTTTTTTTTTTTTTTTTTTCCGCACCAGTATATTTGTAGAGTAATATTCTACTCTACGTACTTACGATTAAATAAGAAGGATATTGCTCTACAAATATACTGGTGTTTAAAAAAAAAAAAAAAAAAAAAAAAAAAGACAGGGCCTTACACTATTACGGAATAAATTTGAATAAATGGCAGATCTATAAAAGCACAGAGCTGTCAACATAATTCGGAGGATTGTTAGTACCGCCCCTTTTTCTACACCACTTAATTTTTAGAGTAATTCTCTTCAAATATATTTTCGATGAATTAAGAAGAAAAAGACTCTAAAAAAATACTGGTGTGGAAAAAGGGGCGGAGCTAACAATCCTTCGGATTAGATTGTCAGCTATGAAAGTGACTTGTAAAAATTGTTCAATCAACTGCAATATAATCAATAACACCAAGTTGTATATTTCATAATATCCTTGAAATTACTGCTATAGTAATGGTATATAAATTTAATTAATCTCTCTTCTTATATTTGTAAAATTTATTTCTACGGTTTAATCTACACTTTCATGTATACTATAACAACTATTTTCCAAAAGTATTGTTTTATTATCAGACAGCTTATAATTAATTATTTTGATTTTAATAATACATCATCGTCTTTAGTCGTTGTGAAGTGAAGTTCAAATTAAGTGGTTTTTGTTTGAACATGTTCACATCAGAAAACTTGTAATCTTTTTTAAAAATGTAATCAGGCGTTATAATGACTATAGAATCCATCATGATATTATTATCTATAACGAAACAAAAAAATAAAAATAAATAAAGGATGAGAAGAAATAAATAAAAATTAAGTATATATGGGATTTAACAGCATTATTCATTAGAAAAAAGTATTATTTACCCGTTTAAGATATAATGGAGTTGTAATATCGATAGTCTTGAAGGCATGAAATTTATTCAATCAAAATTTATCGCTTCATTTAAATTGAATGGGCTACATGTTGTGTGGCTTAAAATTCAATTAAGGCTGCTGATGCTAGAGTAAAACATCAATTTGTTTAAAGCTGCATTTTATGAAAGCTTAATTACAAATTTTAAAAAAGGGATTTTTTACAAAATTTAATCAAGTGGAAATTCTATTCAAATTGGGGGGAAAAACAGTATTCTGCTTTTGTTTAAAAAATGAAAGAATAAAAGAGTTCGTTTTGGTGTTTTAAATAAATGTTCTTTGTTCTTTTCTTTTAATTTTAAAGCTCTGATTTTTTTTTTTTTTTTTTTTTTTTTTTTTCTAAGAAAAAGAAATAACAACAGTTATATTGGATGATTGTTTGCTGGTTGATCTTTTAATTAGTAAGATAACTATTATGTTGCCAAACGGAATCAATATCTGATACAATTCTTAATATAAATAAATACCAGCTGACCAAAAATTTCTTTGCAGATTTTAAGGATAAAAAATGCAACATAAATGAAATAATTACACAGATATGCTATCTAAGAATAAAAGCACCATCAATTTTCTGCAAACTCCAAAACTTGTGAATGGAATATGTGATCATTTGAAGGTTATGATTAGTTTATCGTTTTCATCAATATCGGTGAATCTTTCTTTGCAAGGGGCATATTAAAAATCTCGGTTAACTAATAAAACTTTTCTGAACCAGTTTAAAACAATGGTTATTATTATTACTGATTTTGGGTCAGATGTTGATTTTTTTTTTTTTCCTTTCGAATGTTATATGTTTTTTGGGAGTTTCTTTTGCAGCATTAGTAGACAATTAAAATTCGTTAACACACTTTACCCATTCAGGATCTCATTGTTGTCAAAAGCTGTTTATTTTTCAATAATAATAATAATAACAAACATAGAATTTATATTTAGAAATTTTTTATTCATGAATTCATCAACCATGAATATTCATTTTAAGTGAAAATTGAAGTGTAAAGGTTGATATTTTTTTATATATACCAACAGTGTGGGTTCGATTCCCGGCTCTGGTATTTTTCACATAGTTGGTATATATATAAAAAATATCAACCTTTACACTCCAATTTTTACTTAAAATTGAATTTATAATTTATGTAGCTTAAAATAAATCAACTTTTATTAGCTTGGTGCTAATATGTAAAACAAGAAGAAAAAAAATACGAATATAGGACATATATCGTATTTAATATTTTTGGATCGTGATTTTTGAAAGCTTAAGTCGAATAATATCACGGACACGATAGTGAAATATTTTTCTGTAATTTTGATGTGAAGAGTAGAATGGAGTTAAATAACTGGATATGACACTTTCTTTCTCCACGGAATTTTATAAAATTCTCTTTACACTTTCTTGAGAAAAACTAACTTAACAAGTGCATACTTTATACTTTGTTGCAGTACATTCCTAGAATATAACTGCGCCTAGGAATTCTTTGTTGCAATGACAACACTGCACAAATTTGTTTGATTAACTGATATATCTAAGCAGTTTATTGGCCATTTCTATATGTTTGTTCTTCTACTCTTACATGATTAAAACAATTAATTTATCTTTTAAATGTTTTATTTAAAAATATATTTATTTAGAATAATGTTTCTGAATCCTGTCTTACTCTGAATCCTTTTTCTGGTTTTCGGGAATCGTTGCTTCATATTTTTGCATGTAAAACTGTGGCGGGCGTTTGCCACCCATGATAGAAAGCCGTTCTTCACCAGTCGACTGATGCTGTCTGTCCTCTGTAATGCCATTGTGGTCTTCAGCCTTCACGTACAGTACATATTCCTTGTCTAACATAAAAGGATCGCTACCTAGTGTTCGAACTTCTCCAGACCTTTCGTCTACTTCGAAACGACCACCGGCTGTAAAGAAAAACATGAGATTATTTACTTTGTAATAACTGCACTTTTTACATTTCGTAAATTTAAAAAGTTTCAGAATAAGCGAACAAATCATAGAGATAATTCAGCAAGGGAAAATTCACAAGTGCTGTACTTATAGATGCCAACATCTTAATTAATTCTGGAGTATTTTTACCCTGCCTTTATTTCGTACCACTTTATGTATAGAAATATTTTTTCCAATACATAACTTCGATAAAATAAGAATAAATTATTCTTAAAAAGTAAGTGGCATGAAATAAAGGTGTGGCTTAAAATATTCCGTAATAAATTAAAATGTTGGCATCTATGGTACTTATAGCAAGACTCGCAGCGTTCTTAAAATTTTACGCACGTTGTATTATATTGTCACCACTAATTTCAAAAAGAAACTTTTCTTGGAGATTTTAGTGCCATAATATTATTTTAGTAATGGCTTTTATGAAATAGTGGTGACAAAATTATAGCACGCATTTAAAATTTTAGGAATGCTTTGAGACCTGTTACAGCTATAACATATTGAGTGCGATTCGCGTAAAAGTACGTGTTTTAAGAAAAATGATCCGCTCCTTTAGACGTTTCTCTTAAACAATACTTTATTTTAAAAAAGGATTTTGCATATCCGTGTTAAATATTTTATGCACCTTCGGCGTGTATATATGCAAGATTGACATTTACCGCATCGAATGCTGGGGATTAAATTTAACTAATCTAATCACAAATACATAAAATCCTTTCGTTAAACAATCTAACGTTTTAAAGAAAAGAAACGCAACGAGGTTTACTGTTCAAAAGAGGAAAATACCCCGACAGGAAAGTGTTGAGATCTGCATTTAACAAGTTTGAGTTAATTCCTTATATACTGCTGGACAAAACTTTGGCGACCTCCTAAAATCTCGGCGCGTAATATTAATAAAAAGCTATATGCTATGCAAAATAAGACGATAAATCAAAAGTACGTATATATAAACACCAAATTACTGTATTGTAGCAAAAACAATAAAGATTATAATGAAAAACGCGAAAATGAAGTCATCAAAATTTTGGACCAGTTTCGGAAATATTTTATATAAAGATAAGTGCTCCGTTACCAGTTGTATAGCTTACAGATGGCGCAATAAGAGTGCTGTAATTTAAAGACTTTAAGGGTGATTAGATCACCGAAAAAAAAGTGCCGAAATCCTTAGATTTTATGCCCAGATTAAAAATTTCAGGAAAACAGCCGTCCAAGCAAGTGTTTCCAAGGACATAGTCACCAGGAAGCTCAAGAATAGGAACTGGAAAACAAGGAAGAAGGTCGGACATCCTGAATCTTTGCCTGTCCGTGACAAAAAGAGAAGGACGACACGTCAATTAATAGAGCTAGATGAACTGATCACTAGCCGTATTATAAAGAATAAAACCGGTGTCACAGTCTCACGCCGAACTATTTGTCGAACGTTAGCTAAACATTTTTTTACATATTGTCAAATCCACGGAATTCAAATAAATGTTTTTTTTTACGGATGAGAAGTACTTTTGCCTCGATGGACCCGACAACATCAGTTCCTACGTCGAACATAGAAATGATAACGTCATCGCACCGCATCGCTTCAAGTGGGTGGTAGCTGTGTCATGATTTTAGGTACAATCTCTATCTTTGGTAATCTCGTGATAAAGGTTACTGAAAGCAAATATAACAACCAAATATATCTTGATGAGCTACGAACCTCTTTTATCCCGTGGTGTCACAGCCCACTAGTGACCGAGCAGTGCTGTGCTCAAAGCTAATCGACTTAGCCGTTCGGAGTTTACCGTGGTTTTCTCCGAAACTCGTGTAAATACGGGCTAGGACCCCTTATAAAGACCCCACGAAGATCATTCCAGCTATAGGCCTTGGACCCTAGAGCAGTCAATCGGCCTTAAAACCTTACAACCAACCTATGACCCGTAGTGTTACGGACAATTTAGCCAGAACAAATAGATTTGGTAGTAAGACAATGCAAGTATCCACATGATGGGAAAAATCAGCCATTTTGTTAAAAACAAAATAATAAAGGTACAAAAGGGCATTATTTAAAAGGAAAAAGAATATAAAAATACAAAAGCTATTTTACTGAAGACTACAAAGCTGTTTTATTGCCTTTTAAAAGCCTAAGACAGAAATACAACGTCATATTTATGACCTGCACGTGGAACTCTGAGAGGGGACCACACGCTAAGCCCCTTCAGGCGACCGCCAAGAAGAAGCCCCTGCGAAATCGTAAGGAGGGCAATAAAAATTATAGAAGCAAGCTGATTGGTAAAAAATGGGTCCAATAAGAAGCAGTGCCAATAAAAAAAGAAAATGCAAGGAGGGAACCGCCCAAAAATTATAATGAGGAAAATGAGAAGAAGTTTTAAAATTTAGATTTTTTTTCTAGCTGTTGCATTCGTGATGAGATGACGATAAAATGTTTTGGCTGTAGCTCTGTCAAGTTGTGTAAGTGATGAAATCATGTGGAGATTCTGACGGCCTCACGCCTACGCTAAGATGTGCTCTGCCGTGCTCCCCAACACTAGTGCTCCCAGGGATAACCCTTTACTATGCCTCGCATGCATCATAACTTCGAGTTATCTGGTGAGAAATCTTTTCCTTCATTTTGGTCAGTAGACCAGGGATGGAACACGGGCGTAGAATTCATACCGGAATCCGTTTAAGAAATTTCTCTACTTATAATATCGTTGATTTAATAAGTAGAAAAATTTCTTACATTGATTGTGGTATGAATTCTGCGCCCGTGTTCCATCCCTGGTAGACAATCATTTAACTTTGCAAACGCATGCAAGTATGCATATTTTCTAAGTACTCATCTTTAGCAGCATTGATGCAAAATTAAAGATCATTGTTATATCATTTATATTGTATTGTAAAATTATAGAATAATCAATTTTATTAGTATTCAAAATTTGGATATTTAATAAAGAAATTCCTTAAAATTATATGAATCTAGTATTATTTGAGAGAAAATTTATTTATTAATAACCATATTATTTTTCAGATTAATGTTTGCTTTTTAATTAGGATTAATTTTAGGGCATTTCACAACGCATGCCCGAATATCGAATTGATATTCAAAGTGTACGACCATGAAGCTGTCACTTTAGAGCCACGAAAAGGAGGGTAGTCTGATTTTGGTTAATATCCGCCCAACACCACACTGCAACAAAAAGTGTATCTGAGGTCTAATGAAACGATTTGAACATAATCGAGAATGTGAGGAGGTCGTGCATACAGCAGTAAGCAATACAGTGACTGGAAAGAACTGATTCGTGCTCTGGAGAGATGTGCAAAGAAATTTAATAAAGAAATCCTAATGAATCTATACAAATCAATTCCTAGACGTTTGCTAAAGGTCGTTGATGTTAAAGGGGCACAAATTCAATAAATTGCTCACATTTTGTCACCTTTTATTTGCTACACACGTGTAATTATTTAGCGTTAGCCAAAGTTTCGCCTACCTATTTTTATGCATTTTCTGTAAAATGTTTTAATTTTGAGATATTAAACAGTTTTTGATATTTATATTTGCTACTTGTTGTCCCTTCAAGTTAAGGCGGGGAACACACCCATACATCATTTGTAGTTTCTTAAAATCAGGTGCTAGTCAAAGTTTTGTCTAGCAGTATATCAGAGTTTCCACGACTCGATGTTTTCCAAAGACTCTTCCACCAGTATTATATCAAAATATTTTTTTGCTTAAATGTATATAGTTAAGAAGAAATTTATTTTAAGATAATACTGGTCCTTGGAAAGAGTCCTTAGAAAAAGGCGGGGCCGTGAGAATCCTGTTATATGATTCAATTAAAACAAAGTATTACTAAATCTCTTCAATATTCTAAAAATTTTAGGTATCGCCAGCATTTTAATATGTTTATTTACAGTATTATAGCTGGCTGTTAAGCAATTAATTATAAATCCGTTTCAATAATATTTATCATTGCAATAACATACAGTGAATTATCCAACTTAATTATAATTCTTCTATTTTCTTTTTTGTTGATTATGATCAATTTTATCTGTATATGCATTATTGAAGAAAATCTATCAATAAAGTACTCTTAAAATTAAAAGTTATACGTACTGAAAAAATTCATTGCCAGTATTGTAATGTTAAAAATAAATAAATAAAATAAAAATAAACGTAAAAATAATATGAAAGAAATTGTATTGAGTTTATAAATATAATTTCTTTAACGAGATTTCTTTATACTAGAAATTATAGTAAATAAGGATTTTGGCCGCGTTACAAAAACAGAAACTAATTCTAATTTCTAAATGTTCAAAAAATAAATATTTAAAATTAGTTTATCGTGTTTACATGTTTAATAAAAATCATTCTATTACTATTGTGAACTTGAAAAATTCGCTTACAAGCTTCAAAAAGATAACGTGAGGTGTTGAGAATCCTGCCGGATTTTAGTGTCATGGAACAAATGCAATAAAAATTGGCATACATGCAATAGCCAGCAGGTTATGCGGTTTTGATTTTTAAAGATAAAAATAAGTTCCACATTTTTTTTAGTCGGTAGTATAATCGATAGAGGAATATTTGTCGCTGTGGTAAAATAATAATAATAAAATAAACACCCAAGAATTTTGTAGAGTGATCATGAAGATTAAAGAAAAGGTTGGAGAATTCTCCTCATAAATAGACGAATTGTCTTTCGGTGACGTGCTGTATGCTGTATTACTGAAACTGTTTTAACGGCATAGCGAAAATGCTAATGCTGCCGATATTCTTGAAAACTTTGTAATACAATTGCAGCAACCTTGTTATTTTTAGTTGTGGGGATCATAAACGCGTTGTATAACAAGGACATTTTCCTGTCATTTCCATTTTAACGGATAAGATAACGTTAGAATTTAAAGAAATAAAGGGCTGTTTGCAGTGAACTTCCATTGAAAACTTAGTATACCCCCATAGAGTTATTGAAACATGAGAATGGTGGTGGTATTGAGCCAAACTTGTAAGTAACAATGAACGTTATACATAAAGAAATTGTTGACAGATGCCTCAATTACAGTCGGCAGCAAAAGTATTCGAGTACTAGCAAAAATTCCTATGTAAAAAAAAAGTACACTTAATACAGTTTTGTTAAATAAATCCTTGTTGAATCCTGTTCTTAGTCAGTCTAAGAACACAATTCGACAAGGATTTATTTAACAAAACAGTATTAAGTGTACGTTTTTTATGTAGGAATTTTTACTAGTGTTTGAATACTTTTGCTGCCGACTGTAGATTTATTACATATATTACGTTTGCGGTGCCAAAGTTTACCCTAAAATCGACTTTTAGCACTTTTTTTTTTTATCGAAACCGCATATTTTGTAGTGGTATGCAATTTTTTATTACATTTTGACAACTCACATTTTTTATATCCACACTGTATGTTACTGTTTTATAAGTCAATAACTGTTAGCATACTAACTTCGATCCCGAACTAGAAAATAATGAATATTATGATCGGTGTCAGGATCTCTGGCCTGTAATTTGAAGACTGGTGTTCCAGGAGGGGCATTCAGTTGGACGACAGCCTGCATAGGCAAAGGACGGTTGATGAAGTATGGAGGCTCATCATTGACATCTTTCAGATGAATGATGACACGTTGTCTTTCGGGTTCTAGAAAGAAAAGAATAAGAAACAGTTAGCAGTCATGAAGCTAAAAGATATATATATTTTTTTTAAGTATATAAATTAAGAGTTAATTAAACATAATTATTTAAGAAAACTAGATAATATTGATAAAATACAAGTTGCAGAATCTACAACATGTCAACATTAATATTTGCAATGCCATGTGCCTGTTAAATGCTCAAGTATTTTCATTTGAGATGATTTTTTGTATTTGTATGTAATCTAAAAACCTTAGTACATCAGTATATATTTGATCCGATGATTAAATTAAAGTTGTCTTATTCAGTTGTAGTTTAAAAAATAAAAATCTTCGCCATTTAAATTTTTTACAGTTTTCTGTGTGTGTGTGTGTGTGTTTACACTATGAGAACGTAATAACTCGCCGTGGAATATTGTAAGCCATATGGCTACAAAATACGATGTATTTTATTACATGAAATTTCTGGTTTGAATTATCTTTACTGATGGTTAATAAAGTTAATTTTGACTACTTTTTAGGGGGGGGGGGGAGAAAGAAAAGCAAATAAAGAGAGAAAAATAAATTATGGTTAATGAAGAATGTAAATTATTTACAACTAACTATAATCTAAAACTAAGTTTTGTGTTCCCAGAAACAATAATCATTTTTTAAATTTGTAAAAAAAAAAAAAAAAAAAAAAAAAAAAAAATGCATTTCAACTTTGTAACACCATATTCTTGAATGATGTGATTTGTTACATATTTCATGAACATATTTCAAATTGCAAAACTAATATATTATGAATCTTTCAAACTCCAAAGAAAAGTAGATCGAATCTGCGACTTGAATGGAATGTGAATCCATAGCTGCCAATTATTATAATTTTTTAATACCTTTTTTTCTGAGTAAATATTTTCACCTAATTTAATTATAGGAAACTTCCACAGAAATTTATAAAAGATTTCTATTAAAAATTACAGGTAGTTAAAAATCATAATAGTTAGTTACTATTTATTGTCACTGAAATATTAGATTTTGTAATAACAGAATATTTAAATCGTCTTGAAAATAAAATAATAAAATGGTTGTTCTGTGCATAACTTCAAAGTAAAAAAAAAAAAAAAAAATGTTTAGAAATTTTTAATAAATATTCTATCTATTAAATTTAATTTCGGAAATGATGCTAAACAATCCTCTCTGTAAAAAACAAATCCTCTCTTTGGAGGATCAAAATTGTGATGGCAAGTCTCCGGACCACTTTTAGGTATGAATCCGAGACCTTCATCAACTGAGCTAGTGTGACATAAAACCTATTGGAGCTGTCCAATTTAATGAACTAAAAACTCACTGTACTAACTTTTCGATAGTCACGTTGCGAAATTTAAACTCTTTTCAGCTGCCTCCGGGGCTTTAATCTTCAGACAATTACAGGGTGGCCATAATTAAAGTTAGCCTATTCAGTTCATTCGGTAGCTATAACTAAAATACGGATTAACTCAAAAATTTGTACATAGGCATTTCAAAGGATGCGCTTAAAGGTTCTGAAAATAATAATAATAAAAAAAAATTATACAGACACGACATTATTTCATTATTTAAAACATGAAAATCTGACATTGACAAATTTTAATTTAGTGCCAGAGGCCTACTGCTAAACTTGTTAATATCGACAAATTCTTCTTTAGTTAATTCGTGACGATCTAAATTCCCTGATAAAGTTTTCATTAAATCAAACCAATGTGTTTCAGCTGCAGATACTGTAACAAATAACGTTGGAAGTCCAAACTGTCTTATAGCCGCAAAACAACGTTTTTTCTCTTTTTCCCAATGAGGGGGAGGTGTGCCTTGGGGGGGGACTGATGTCAAAGTTGTACCTTGGGGGGGGACTCATGTCAAAGTTGGGCCTGGGGGGGGGACTCATGTCAAAGTTGTGCCTTGGGGGGACTTCATTCAATAAATCCCCATTCAATAAACCGACTGAAATAGGCCCTTAGCACTATTAAGAGTGACGTATAAAAATTCGACAACGCTGTACCGACTGAAATAGGGGTACCTTGGGGGGGGACTCATGTCAAAGTTGCGCCTAGGGGGGACTCATGTCAAAGTTGTGCCTTGACTTCATTCAATAAATCCCCATTCAATAAACCGACTGAAATAGGCCCTTAGCACTATTAAGAGTGACGTATAAAAATTCGACAACGCTGTACCGACTGAAATAGGGGTACCTTGGGGGGGGACTCATGTCAAAGTTGTGCCTTGGGGGGACTTCATTCAATAAATCCCCATTCAATAAACCGACTGAAATAGGCCCTTAGCACTATTAAGAGTGACGTATAAAAATTCGACAACGCTGTACCGACTGAAATAGGGGTACCTTGGGGGGGGACTCATGTCAAAGTTAGGCCTGGGGGGGATTCATGTCAAAGTTGTGCCTTGGGGGGACTTCATTCAATAAACCGACTGAAATAGGCCCTTAGCACTATTAAGAGTGACGTATAAAAATTCGACAACTGTACCGACTGAAATAGGCCTCTAGCACTAATAATAATAACAATTAAATAAAAATTTTAAAATTTCCCCTCTGATGGGACATACATCAAAATACAAACAAGCATTACAGTCAAAATGCTTGGAAAGTTATGTAATAAATAACTGTGGTCTATTTTAACATTTTCAAACCATACGGCATTTAAAACTGTTATTCTTACATTTTGCAAAGGTTTTTGTTGCAAAATTTTACAGAGGACCATAGACCTTATATACTAGACCACGCTACCAATACGGCTGACCATTACAGCGAATGTCTTCAACATGAGGGTGTAATCTGATACCTCCATCCTTTGTTCTGAGCACGGACTTAGAGAAGAAGGACCGTTTTCTCCAACGGCGGCCTTCCCTCAAAAATGGACCCGAAATGGTCGCTATTATTCGTTCGCCGCTAGGGGTCGTATGTGTTCTCTGACTGTCCACTACCTCCGTAGAATAGCATTGTGCGCAGACGAAATTTTAGTTTTATTTTCAGTTTTCTTTTTAATTTATTTTTAATATTGGATTTTTTTCATAATGTCGTATTGTTACGCACCGGGTTGCACCTCTGGATATCGAAGTGTTCGAAAAAAAAAAAAAAAAAAAAGAAATAGGTGAAAAGAACCCAAGTTTATTTCGTCCACCTAATGTAAGCTATTGATTTTAATGTTTTGTTGAATGATAAAATTATTGTCTTATAAATATTCTATTACTATAAAAAAAAAAAAAAAAAAAAAAGGGGGGGGGGGCTGATTTAATTGGGATGGTTCTTAGTAAAATTCTGTTTGATAGATTTTTTTTTTTTTTTATTAATTAAAATGTAATTTTTCAGGTCACTTTGCATTAAGATTTTTAAATTTGCGTCCTTTTTTCATATTATTCGGCTAATACATGCGTGCTTGCAATCTTACGAATTTAAATCATGTTAAATTATAAATTACGTTTTTTTTTTTTTTTTTTTTTTTTTTTTTTAAATTGCAGCTTTAAAAAAAAGTATTTTAAAAATCTTGAATTGTAAACCGATTTTAGCAAGAGTTAAAAATTGGTAAAAAATGATATGAGTTCACAGTCAAACTTTTTTCAATTCATTTCAAAATTACTGAGTTTTAAGATATTTTAAAAATAATTTAAAATGTTTTTTTTTTTTTTTTTTTTTTTTTTTTTTTTTTCATGCCACTTTGCATTGACATTTTAAATTAATTTTACAAACTGCCAATCTTTTAACTTCCAATTCATGTTAGATGATGAATCACGTTATATTATTATCATTATTATTACCATATTATAGAAATGTATTGTTTTTAACAAAAAAGGAATTTTTAATTGGTTTTGTCAAAAATTAAAAATAATGATTATGATGTCACAGTAAAAAACTCCTAAATTCAGTTGAAAATTGGAGATTTTAAAGAAAAATTATATTTAATTAAATTTATCACCAGTGCCACATTCACATTTCATAATTTATAAGCTAGTGTTCTTCCAACTGAAAATTAGAGATTTTATGTAAAAATTAGAGTATTAAATTCAAGGTAAGTTGTTTTTATAAAGTTAGCTTTACACTTAATCTCCGTGTCATCTCGTTGGTGTATCGAGCTATTCCCTACCCTCCTAAAATAATATATATGTAATATGTATATATATAAAAAAAATTACTCCCCCCCCCCTCTTTTTTTGTCACACTTTGTACATTCAGACAAATTAAAAAAGGTTTTTACTTTATTCCCCCTCTTTAAGTTAAGAAATGTCTAATTTTTTAAAAAATATATATATATGTTAAAGAAATGGAATGGTTGTAGCTACACTGTAAAAAAAAAAAAAAAAAAAAAAAAAAAAACGGTAGATTTACAGCATAATATGCTGCAATATGGGTGCATGAAGGAGGGAATGTAAAAAAGAAGTTATTTACAGCAGAAACAGCCATAATAAAAGAGTCTTTTTTTACAGATGTTTCCGCTGTAAATTGCCTTATTTAACAGCAGAATGTGCAGGCAATATGGGAGCCAGCACATTTTGCTGTAAAAGCTTCCGTTTTTTTTTTTTTACAGTGTACGTTCATGCCAAATTTCAAATTTGGCCCTGCATCTATTACTTACAAGACAATCTTTTTAAGTGTTAATTGTACTTTGAATGATACTATATGCATTTTATAAAGTTTCTAATGCCATTTCAGGATATGTAATCAGTTTTTTGCAAAACGCAATTTTTGAGAAACAGTGACAACTTAAAATTTGACAATTTAGGGAAAAACCAAAGTGTGCTCTCTTGATGCAGGAATTTTTCGATAAGTATCATCATAAGAGAAAACATTTTTATTATTGCGGCTTTCTTTATAGAAAAATTTCAAGAAATTTTTGTTATAGTTTAACATCAATTATATGTTCTCATTTATAATTATGGAAGATTAAAAAGTGCAACAGAAATATTTAGAAAATATAATTTTGAATAAATACTCATATGCAAAACTTTTCAGCTTGAATAACTAAAGAGAAATTTATCATAAATGCTGGAATTTTAAACTCAAAATTTGATGCAGTTTAGAATTTCAACAAGATAATATATGGATGATTTTATATTAATAACATATTTGAGTATCAGTGTAGGTAACATATTTGGCGAAAAAAAAAAAAAAAAAAAAAAAAAAAATGTAGGAAAATTTCATACTTGTTTTTTTTTTTTTTAAATATTATCGAGAAGATTTATTATTTTTTACTAACAAATAATATTTTTTTTTTCACTCATTCTGTAAGCCACAGGTAAATAATGCATTTAAATAATTAGAAAATATTATGTGCTGGAATTTTCTTCCATGGTGAGAGAAATCGCTAATTCATCAAATTTAAGGGGGTCATAAATCCATTAAAATAAGTTTTTTAAAAAACTGATTACATATTTTAAGTAAGAATTAAAAACTGTATAAAATGTGCTTCATGTAAATTTCAAGTATGACGAACACTGTAAAAGCTTCCCTTGTTAGAAAAAAAAAAAAAAAAATGGCTTTTTTATTTATTACTCTCAAATATGTATATTATTATGATGTTAAAGGAATATTTTTTGTATTTTAAGAAAGATAATTTTTAAGCTTTATAATTGAATTTGCACCTTTGTAAATTTTGCAGTTATAGTGTTTATAAAATTTTGTAAATAGTGTTTATAATTAATTATTTTGTTGATATAACTTTTTTTTTTTTTTTTTTTTGAATAAAAATCTATGTAACTTGTTTTTCATTCCTTTTTTATGTTAATTTTCTTATATAATAAAAGATTTTTTACATGATTCCTCGTCTTTTTTTTTAATAATAGAGTAAAAGAAAATCATCGTATGCATAATATATATATATATATATATACAGGGCCCGAAACTTCAACTTGGATTACACTCGCTGAAAAAAAAAGTTACTTGCCACAAAATATGATTAACTTACTCTATTTTTTACGTATAAGGTGATCAGAATTTTTATTGGAAAAAGAGTATACTGACCAAACATTTTTTTCACATGTCTACATTTTGTTCATTGAAGAAAACAGTCGCTTTGTGGGAGCATTTTTGCTAGAAGGACATAAAAGGAATTCAACTAACTTCTGCATAATTTTTTGAGGTGGTGGTAGTGTTATCATTAAGACCAATTGTTTGCACTAGGGTTCTAGACGTGAGTAAGAGACTCCTCTGTGGGGTTTTTCTAAGAGGTCCTAGTCTATATTTACGCTAGTTTCAGAGAAAATCAAGAAAAACTCCTAACAGTTAAGCCAACAAGCGCGACCGGGTACCGAACTCAGCATTTCACGTAGACCAGCTTCGAGAACGGAACCTCTCGATCACTGGTGGGCCTACTTTTATGAAGAATATTATTCATACAAAAGTGAGAACACACGTCAAGCGACCGCGTATCAGCCGGAGTACCACCACCTTAATGATTTTATGACAATTTCAATAGTGATTTCGTGTTCTAGATCAAAGAATCGTAGGAATATAGAGAATACTTTTATTTCTTTATGATTCGAAGAATCTGAATAGACATAAACCATAATATACTTTGGCAAGTTTATTAGAAAGTTGTTCTTTTTGCGAACCTAACGCAGAAAAAAGTTAGTGTTCACCGCTCGACACAGCGAACAGCCGATTCAGGTTCCCAGTTTTGCAAAATTTTTGAAATTAAGGACTAAATCCTTTTCATTTGAAAAAGAGGACAGCGGACAAAAAACATAAAAAAGAGGACTTTTTAGTCCTGTAATGTTTGTTTCGTTTAAGAGGGCAGAGCGTTGAAAAAGAAGACTGTCCTATTAAAAAGAGGATGTCTGGTCACCTTACCTAAGATAAGCATGATTTTATAAATTGAATCAATTTTTTTAAAGTAATTTTATCACCTTTTAAGAAATGTCAGGTTCGATCATAGGTCGTGCTCATCGACCAAGACGTTAGGAGTTTTCCGTGGTTTTCTCAGAAACTCGCGTAAATGCGGGCTAGAACCCCATTGAAAGACTTCCACGGAGGGCATTCCACCTATTGGCCTAGGAACTTAGCGCAGGCAGTCAGCCTTAAACCCAACCATTACTTTTTAATTATGTTGTTATGACAGGTTTTTTTTTTCCCTTCTTTTTTTTCCCAATTCTTGTTGCACAAGTAAAAAAAAAAAATGCATTCTAGAAAGAGAAAAATGTTCTCTAAGCTTCAATATAATATTTTTTAATTAAAAATCTTACTATAGGAACTTGTATTAAAAAGTTGAGAGAATACTTTAGAAATGAGTACCAGGCAGCTATAATGTTGTTAAGGAACAGAATATTATTTTACATGCAAGAAACAGTGGTATCATACTGTTTGCTACAAAGATGGATATTCATAGAATTACATTATCCAGTATATTTTTCATAATTCCATTTGCACATTCAGAAATTTCTCGACCATTAAATCTGTTCTAGTTCTTCAAAAATTGACTTCTTGATGCTGGTGGACGTGAAGTGTCGGGTTCGATCACAAATCGCGCTTATCGGTCTAGCTGTTCGGAGTTTTGCGCGTTTTTTTTTTTTCCTGAAACTTGCGTAATTGTGGACAAAGGCCCTTTAGAAGGACCGCCACGGTGGGCACACCCAGGCCTTGGACCCTAATGCAGTCAGCTGGCTTTAATCTCCAACACCAACATTGGTTTTAAGCTGTAAAGTCAGATGAATGACCTAAAAGCAGTTTTCGAATCCTTTAGAAGAAAATATTCAGAATTAAAAAAATTTCCCAATACAGTATTATCGGCTTTGGTTCCAAAAATAAATAAATAAAATAATTAATAAAAAAAATGCTCCTTTAGCTTTTTGAAAGGGAATGTTCAAATTATTATGATTGACTCTGCTTTTCATTACATTGATTTTTACATTGATTCATTACATTGATTCGCGACCTGGCATCGAACCCAGGCATTTCCCGTCACTCAGCTTTGAGCGCAGAACCGCTCGAACACCATTGGAGTCTCGGAAGAGGGAAAAGCACCGCCTTTGTAAAAAAAATCATTTTAAATTTTGTCTTTTTTACATACTTTGCAATTTTTTTTTTTTTTTTTTTTTTTTTTTTTTTTTTGTTTAATTGGAAATGCGGGAATAAATTCTGATTTTTAAAATACATTTAGCTTTTTGAAAGGGAATGTTCAAATTATTATGATTGACTCTGCTTTTCATTACATTGATTTTTATATCGCGCATATTTAAATATATTTATATAAGTTAATTTTATTTTTTGAATAAATTATTTGCTTTAAATGATTAATAAATAATACAGATTAAAAATCTCTTTAAAGTGCAAATTTAAAAATGAAAAATATTGATAAAAGGGAAAAAGTGTTGTATTTCGGTTTATGGATTTATTGGATTTTAGAATAAGGTCGATTGACTACTGTAGGTCCTACGTCTGAAGGGGAGTGCCCTCCGTGGGGGTCTTTCTAAGGGATTCTAGTCCTTATGCACGCAATTTTCGGAGAAAACAACGGAAAACTCTGAATGACTAAGTAGACAAGCGCGACCTGGCATCGAACCCAGGCATTTCCCGTCACTCAGCTTTGAGCGCAGAACCGCTCGAACACCATTGGAGTCTCGGAAGAGGGAAAAGCACCGCCTTTGTAAAAAAAATCATTTTAAATTTTGTCTTTTTTACATACTTTGCAATTTTTTTTTTTTTTTTTTTTTTTTTTTTGTTTAATTGGAAATGCGGGAATAAATTCTGATTTTTAAAATACATTCATTGTTTTAAATTATGAAAATTCATATTTTCATATTTATTTTTTAAATATCATATGTTTATGTTTTCATTATACTATTTCGTCTATTTTTTTTTTTCCGGGGTTGGGGGGGGGGCAGCGAATTCTTTATATTTATAGATATATTTACATATAATGAATGTTTTCATTCTTGGATTAAAAAAAAATATATATATTAATAAATAAATACATTTTTTCATAGCTATATTCTTTATTCCTGTGAAATATCTGAATAGGTTTTTCAATAATTTTACAAATTCGAAAATATCCGCAATTGATTTGTAAGTATCGAAAACCTCTATAAACCAATTTTGAACGATCTAACTCTATTTTTATTTTTTTGCTCCCCCCCTCTCCCACCCCCCTTCTCGCCCCTCCTAATAACTTTACACTTTCGAAAATATCCCAATTCGACTTGCAGGCCCCTAAAACCTATCTGTACCGATTCTGAACGGCCTAACTGTACTTCTATTTGTTTTTGCCCCATAGCCCCCCTTACCACCCCACCCCCTTACCGCCCCTCCTAATAATTTTACAAATTCAAAAATATCCGCAATTGATTTGTAAGTATCGAAAACCTCTATGTACCAATTTTGAACGATCTGACACTATTTTTATTTTTTTGCCCCGCCCCTCCCCTCCCCCACTTCTTGCTCCTCCTAATAACTTTACACAATCGAAAATATCCCCGTTCGTCTTGCAGGCCTTTAAAACCTGTCTGTACCAATTTTGAACGGCCTAACTGTATTTCTATTTGTTTTTGCCCATAGCCCCCCCTTACGGCCCCACCACCCTTACCGCCCCTCCTAATAATTTTACATATTCGAAAATATCCGCAATTGATTTGTAAGTATCGAAAACCTGTATAAGCCAATTTTAAACGATCTAACTCTTTTTTTATTTTTTGCCCCCCCTCTCCCCCCCCACCTTCTCGCCCCTCCTAATAACTTTACACTTTCGAAAATATCCCCATTCGACTTGCAGGCCTCTTAAACCTATCTGTACCAATTTTGAACGGCCTAACTGTATTTCTATTTGTTTTTGCCCCATAGCCCCCCTTACCACCCCACCCCTTACCGCCCCTCCTAATAATTTTACAAATTCAAAAATATCCGCAATCGATTTGTAAGTATCGAAAACCTCTATGTACCAATTTTGAACGATCTGACACTATTTTTATTTTTTTGCCCCCCCCCTCCCCTCCCCCCCTTCTTGCTCCTCCTAATAACTTTACACAATCGAAAATATCCCCGTTCGTCTTGCAGGCCTTTAAAACCTGTCTGTACCAATTTTGAACGGTCTAACTGTATTTCTATTTGTTTTTGCCCATAGCCCCCCCTTACGGCCCCACCACCCTTACCGCCCCTCCTAATAATTTTACAAATTCGAAAATATCCGCAATTGATTTGTAAGTATCAAAAACCTGTATAAGCCAATTTTAAACAATCTAACTCTTTTTTTATTTTTTTGCCCCCCCTCTCCCCACCCACCTTCTCGCCCCTCCTAACAACTTTACACTTTCGAAAATATCCCCATTCGACTTGCAGGCCTCTTAAACCTATCTGTACCAATTTTGAACGGCCTAACTGTATTTCTATTTGTGATGGGGTCCACATTGAACAATATGATTTCCGTCAATATACAGTCTGGAACTTGTAGTAAATAGCAATTAAATCTGCAATGAATAAAGTTGTTTGTATTAAAATTTGTAGCTTGTTTGTATTTTGATGTATGTACTCTGAGAACGAAAATTTTTATATTTACTTATTTCTTTTTGCAGAACCTTTGAAATGTCTATGTACAAATTTTCGACTCAACCTGCATTTTAGTGCTACAGAGGGCTCTGAATAGGCCAAGTTTAATTATGATACCACCCTCTACAATCTATTTCATCAGCAGCCTAAATTTTTACTTTTAATGCCGCTCTTTGTTGCAAGGGTGTAACCGCCAGCGGCCAAGGTAATTTTTTTTTTTTTTTTTTTTTTTTAATGTGTATAATAAACTAGGGGGGAGTCTTAAAATCACTCTAAATCGCTGCACAGTGGGGAGCGGCCATTTTCCGTCACTTTTTTTCTACCAACCAACCAACCTGTGAAAAACAAATGATATCTAATACTAATGTGCTTAAAATATTTTTCATATTATCTTTTAAAAATAAATTTTGCATAAAAATGCATTTCAAATTGCAGATGCTCATTAGTTTTATTGTTACAATGTCGAATGTTTTCATCATGTTCTAACCTTATACTACTAAGCCTGACGCCTTTTAATAAACAGAGAAAATATTTCTCTTTATATCATAATATATTGACTTCAAGTAAAGAAAATTTCCATAGAGATCCAATTGTATGTAAGATGCATTGATTTACTTTATCTAAACGAGATTCAGAGATAGAAATTTTGTCTGGACCATCATTCTTTATCGCATGAATACAATAAATTGGTTTATGCTAACATCTTCACTCTATGAAGTAGCTTATAAGGTAATGCGAATAAAGGAATGTATTTCGCAATCTTTGGAATGTTTCTGTAGCAGAGACTTCAGTTTCGATAGCATAGTTATCTAAATTAAATTATCATGAGTATTATCTAATAAAATGTTGTTATAATAAAAAGAATTCTCTACACTTCATTAACTACTACATAAAGAATGGATTAATGGAAATATTCCATTTGAAGATAATTGCCTCCAGCACAAGTTTTAACAAAATATTTGTAATACTATAGCTTGTTTATTTTGCATTTTTCCCCGGAGTCAAAAAGTGTGTTATTGTAGATTTAAAGGCCACGAAAGTAAATTTAGATTAGAAAATTTCTTTCGTTTAAATGAGTTCATTAAATCAATGGTGGAGAAATATATGTTTATGTTATTTTAAATTTTAAAACTGCAAGATTAATCAAAGTAATGTTTACTCCTGACAGTTTTTCTTCAATGTTCTGAAATTTTGATTGTTCGGTTTTCAGTGAAAATAATATTTTACTGGAAACATGTCTATTCTTAAATAAATAACACTTTATGTCATATAATACACGTTACATGTTAATTTTTGTTTTCAGATGTTTTAATTAAGATTTTAATTTAACTATTCAAGCCTTTTTATTTAGAAATAAATGTATTGTATCAATTATAAATCCTATAACATCTTTATTACAAATTATAGCACAAGTAATTAGAGCGCAAATTTACTACAAATTCAGTGAAAACTAAATTGTATTACGAAACTCAAAAACATTTACATCTAATTTTCAGGATTTACTTCCTAAACTCAAATCAGGGTGCCTACGAAATACTTCAACTGATGAAAATGACATCCGCGCTAAATTTCGTGATATATGCTTAATATATATATATATATATATATTGTAGGATCTCGATGTTTGGTTCGTTGAGGTAAATGGGGAAAATGATGTTGTGCAGATAAATAACGATCAGTACTTTCTTTTCGCAGGAAGCATGGCACTTTTAATATTACTTGAGAAGATTATTTACAGGTATATCTACATTAAGAATAATATTCTTTTCTCCAACATAATACATAAACAGGACAACTAAGTCTGAGCTAAGAGAACGGCAGGCACACTTCCTCCGACTCTTCCAACCAGCTCACAGTACATTCACTGATGCTTTTTTCAGCATCCCTCTTGACCCCTTTTAGGGTTGCCATGACATATATTCCCCCTCCATAGGGGCTACCATATGGGTGTGGGACTCGCCGGCATTACACCTCCCCCCCAAGATCGTGTCTCAGCGGCCGTCTGATGACACTATCTGAGAAATAAAAGGATGCCGGAGACTCCCACTCCACAATATTATTTACATCACACACTACTAAATAACAGTACATAAATTAATATTGGTAATAAAACCACAATTAAATAATGAAATTAGCAATTAAAATAATAGAATAAAATTATAAGAACCTTATAACAACAAAAAAAAAAAAAAATGTTATACAGACTGGATTGAATAAATTCCTTTTCGACGTTCATTCTCTGAAAGAAATAAAATACTTGTAAAATCACAAACAGAAAGTTTTAATTCAAAATTGTCTCTCTAGAGTTAGAGGAAAGTCTAATGAATTGTTCATTCAAAGTTTATTAGAGTTTATTAAGAGTCTAACTTGTTCATAAATACACAACTAACTCTAAATAGTTAACCAATGTCTAAACTCGCACTTTCAATAAAACACGTTCAGCCATATGAAGGCTTAAGTTCCATTTTATTTTCGGTGAAAAACACAATGTTATTTCTAAAGAAATTAATTTCTTGATAACGAAGGTATACTTGAACACCTTTAGCTCCTTCGAAGACACAAATAACGGTTTCGTGTGATTTCTTCTATCACTGGGATATTCAGTGACATCCTCGGGGTATGACAAGTCAGGTTCCAGATAGTCTGTCACCATGGCGTTCACATTTTTATTTCGAGCACTAGATCCTTTGAAGTTGAAAAACACATGTTTACGTTTAACATGAGCCCTATGTGCTTTAATTGGCACGAAGACAGGGTTGCTTTCCCCTGGGGGAGTTTTCCGATTCTCCTTCACACTATACAAAGATGAAGTCACATTTCTTTCGTCGTGGATAGTTCTGAAGTCGGCGGCTTTTCCCTGTTTATTCTCCTGTATCAAGCCAAATTTTTCTTCAGGTTGTGAGCATTGTCGTGCTGTTTCACCAGGACCGGTCCAGCGAGCGTATAGAATCGCCTGATCGTCTGCTTTAAAATTCCAAAAAAATGAACGTCTAATTTCGCAAGCCCAAGGTAATGGTTTCAAAATACCAAATAACCAATTAAGTTCTCTATTAGCCCTCCCACAATCATTAACTTTTACATTCGGAATCTCCGCACGCATAAAAATATCGCATAGAGAACTATAACTCGCTTTGGTCGTTAACGTTTTTAACTCGGTAGCTGCCAGCCCCCGCCCATGCTGTTCCCCTAAACATAATTCAGCGCACGCGACATCTCTCAAACGCACTTCAGAATGCCGCATCCCAGGCCAAGCGAAACTATCCCGAACTCTCCCTTTAGTTTCGTTTTTGCATACGACCGCCTTTTGAGCTAAGTTCAATCTTTCCTTTTCCTCTCCCCTAGGTTGCAACAACACCGTTTTATCCAGCGCTTTTCTACCCCTCTGAACTTTCACTCCCTCGATAACGCTAGTTTCTTCTTGCTTTTCCAAATCCGTACACTGCATCTCGAATTTCAGATGGTCAGTTTTGACCCTCTCTTCAATACAAAGCGTACTTTCCCCATCGGCTTCCATTCCCCCCTCCGCGAAAACCGAAACCTCTCTTTCTCTACTTTCAGGAGATCCCCCTTCTACAAACTGAACGCTATCTCTGCTCTCTCTCTCTTTTTCATCCCTTTCTTTAAAGTGTCCCCTCAACGAATTCCACATCCTAGGCGGGAGCAAGCAGGGAACGCAAAGTTTTCGAGTCACCGCCGCGAGAATTTCTTGAGGTCCGTCAACGGATGTTGCGCTCGTTCTGAGAGAAACGGGAAGTTTACATAATTTAGCTTCGGTCTGTTCGCCAAAAGCTGATGTGAGAATTATCTTTCCTTGCTCTTTAAGTTCTATATCTGGTAGAGCCACAGGGTTAAAAATCGCAAAATTTGTGCCAGAATCTTTTATTGCTTTCACTTTCCGTCCCTCAACCATTATTTCAATGTGCTCTAACGGTTCAATCGCGAGTTGGGAATTTAAAAATTCAGTTTTGACCATAGCGGTAAATATTTCGCTATTATTTTGCTCCGATTTAATATTTTCACTATTAAAACTTTGTTTTCGTTTATCACAGTCTCGCTGTAAGTGGGAATTAGATCCGCAAGAATAACAAGATTTTATTTTAGATTTATAACTCAGCGAGTCGTTTTTAGGCGCACGCAAATGCGGGGGTACATATTTTTGCTCTCTAGGCTTACCTGGAGATTCCACAATGTCGCGTTGTTTTGCTGTCTCTGAAAAGTGTTGCTTATGCAACGACTTGCCTCTCGATGTATAAAAATTATCACATTCCTTGCCCATTTCTGTCGGCCTAAACCAGTTTTCACCTTGCCGTATACCTATGTGCGTCTGCGTTTCTTGATCTAACGTAGAAAATAGCTTATCCGCTACTATCAAGTCACGTAAAGTATCAAAATCCTCGCATTTTCTTAACCGGAGGTAATAGTTGAACGTCGTTTTAAGACGAGATGCAAACTGCATGTGCGTCTCTCCCACCTGCCTTTTAGCTGTATTGAAATGTTCCAAGCAATTTGGCGCTGTCGGTTCATATTCTCGTAACACGAGTGTTTTTAACTTTTCATAATCTTGGATCTCTTCATCGTTAATGTAGACTAAAATATTGGCAGCTTTCTCGCCCAATAAATTTAACAAAATTTCGGCTCGCATACCCTCGTCTACATTTTTCGTTTTAAAGGCGCGTTCCAGAGTTGTGAAGAACAAATACCACAACTCTGGTTTTGACGGACAAGGAATTGTTAGGGACCTTATCGTTCTAATTACCTGATCCAAATTATCCCTATCACTACGCTGGACAGGTTCCGGCCTAGGGCTTGAGCCTTGAGCTCTAGCAAGCTCCAATGCTCTGGCATGCTCGTCCTTTTGTTTACGGTCTTCTACGGTGGTGATCAGAAATTCTGCAACAAAATCAGGTGACGTTTTAAATTCGTCTGACTTCAAAATTTTCTCTTTCAAATCTTTTATTTTCATGTCTAACGTGGTGCTAACACCTATTTCTTCCGCAACCGTAATTAAATCTTCTTTCTTTAGACCCTTCACGTTAAAAATTTCGGCCATGTTGGCAAATTCTTTAAAATTTATCTTTCACAATCAGCAGATTTTAAACAGTTTTCTAGGTATCTTTCAGCAACAGTCACTTTTCATGCTTATTCTATTTTCCCCCAAAACATAAACAAGATAAGAATCTTCTTACCTCGATCCTGTCGGGTGAGCCAGTGTAGGATCTCGATGTTTGGTTCGTTGAGGTAAATGGGGAAAATGATGTTGTGCAGATAAATAACGATCAGTACTTTCTTTTCGCAGGAAGCATGGCACTTTTAATATTACTTGAGAAGATTATTTACAGGTATATCTACATTAAGAATAATATTCTTTTCTCCAACATAATACATAAACAGGACAACTAAGTCTGAGCTAAGAGAACGGCAGGCACACTTCCTCCGACTCTTCCAACCAGCTCACAGTACATTCACTGATGCTTTTTTCAGCATCCCTCTTGACCCCTTTTAGGGTTGCCATGACATATATTCCCCCTCCATAGGGGCTACCATATGGGTGTGGGACTCGCCGGCATTACATATATATATATATATATATATATATATATATATATATATATATATATATATATATATATAATCATTAGAACATTTCATTAAGATTTTTCTTTATCTATTTTTTCTTAAGTTTGCAATTTTTACTTAGAAATAGGATAGTTTTGTTATCCCTCTTGTATATACTTTTTGTGAAAGTTATAGCGAATTCCAAGAAATATCTTTTGTGTTTTCCTTGACGAAAGGGTTATCGTAGCTATGTCTCGAGTTTCTATATAGGCGCCATCATAACTGTACATATACGCCATAATAGCTATATATAGGTCCAAAGTAAATGCTAGCATTGTTTTCTCGTTGTTAAGCGTATATTCATAACTTTTTTCGCTCAATTATTTATTAGTACACAGCACTCTTCGTACCTTTTTCATGCAACATTCATAATATGATTCGTCTGAGACGTCTATAGTCAGCTTGCAGATTTTCCCAAAAATAAATCATTTCTCTATATTAATCCTATCTTATATTACTATTAGTTGAAACCACGTAAAAGCAAAGCAGCTATGCTCAAATAGTCTCTATATGTTTAATTTTTACTATCTTTGTGTGATTTTTTTTTTTTTTTTTTTTAATCTTTATCTTCAAAATTAGCTGAGGCATAGTGAAAATAATAAAGGCGTTCTATTGTGTGTGTGTGTACGTGTGTGTGCAGTGCAATTTTATAAGAAAACAAATAAGTAAAAACAAACATATGCGGAGTTTAGCTGTGCGAAGCAGATATTTAATTTTGGACAAAGTATCATTTTAAGAAAAAATAATGCTATTACTTGGAGAGAGATGCATACATCTAGTGACATAGCTTGTTAAGAGAAACAATAGTATTCAATACCTACTTGGATGAAGTCATCCGAATTCGCATTGGAAAAATGTCATTTTTTTGCAGCGGAAGAGTGATTATCCTATGGTATTCATTTACTTACAGTCGGTAACAAAAGTGTCCGAACACTAGCAAAAGTTTTTATGTAAAAAAAGTACACTTCATACGGTTTTGTTAAATAAATCCTTATCGAATCATGTCCTTAGTCAGTGTAAGAACATGATTCGATAAGGATTTATTTAACAAAACCGTATGAAGTGTACTTTTTTTACATTGGAATTTTTGCTAGTGTTCGGATACTTTTGTTACCGACTGTACATTTATTTAAACATTTTTTTTTCCATAAACAGTTTCATTAGTTTAAAATTACCCTTTTAAGCAAGTCTATTTACATAATATCTGAATGAAAAAAAAAAATAATAACTTCTCAATATCGAGATCTTAAAAATGTATCCAACACCTCTTGAAAATACTATTTCAGAAGCATCAAAGTATACTGTTGGTATTAAAAGCCTTCCTAATTCTCGGAATTCGTTTCTTTGGAAAAATAACAAGAAATAATTTCACTACAATATCTTCCTACCTGTACGAACTACGTCTACATCACGATATAAAAATTTCCTGTCCATATATATTAAAATGTCAGTAGATTTACTTTATTCAGATAGAATTCGAAGGTATAAATTCTGTTTGAGTCAACACTGATAACTGCACGGACAAATTAGTGTCACATTCAGTTAATTTTTTTCTTTCCATAACCCATTTCATTAATAAATAAAATACTCTTTTTATCAAGTGTATTTGCATAACATTTAAATGGCAAAAAATCTCAATATCAGGATATTAAATATGTATTCAATACTTTTGTATTATTTCCGATGTACGACCATTGGTATCCAAAGCATTTCTTATTCTTAGAATTCGTTTCTTTGGAAAAATTACAAGAAATATACTTTCACTACAATATCTGCCCACCTGTATGAACTACCTCTATATCCCAATATAAAATTTTCCTATCCAGATTTATCAAAATATCAGTAGATTTACTCCATTTAAATAGAATTAAACGGCATAAATTCTGTTTGAGTCAACATTGATAACTGCACAGACAAATTAGTGTCACATTCAGTTAATTTTTTTTTTCTTTCCATAACTAATTTAATTAATAAATAAATAAAATACTCTTTTTATCAAGTCTATTTACATAACATTTAAATGAAAAAAAAAATCTCAATATCATGATATTAAAAATGTATTCAATACTTTTTCATTATTTCCAATGTATGACAATTAGTATCCAAAGCGTTTCTAATTCTTGGAATTCATTTCTTTGGAAAAATAACAATAAATACCTTTACTCAATAACTATCCACTTGCATGAACTACGTCTGTATCACAACATACAAATTCCAATCCAGATTTATCAGAATGTGATCAGTAGACTTACTTCATCCAGATATGATTTGAAGGCACAAATTCTGATCGAGTTAACATCCATAACTGCAAGCACAAATCGGTTTGGACAACATTTATCCACTGAATGGAACAATATTATACAGCACCAAAGTGTCGAGCATTCATTTCCGTAATTCAACTGCATGCATCGGAAGTATATAATATCGGAAGTATTTGATATAGCAATCTAAATGATATTGTTCGTTATGAAAACTGATCAAATCGATTGCTGTCTGAAAAAACATTCTAATTTTCTTCAGTTTTCTGAGAAACATACATGAAAAATAATATCAAATGACGGAGACAAAAAATTTTATCATGAAAAGAATAAATCCTGAACATTTTTCTTTTTTCTTATTCTAGTATCATATTTGCCACACTAGTATGTTGTATTACACGCTGTTATGTAATGACAGATTCGATTTTTTAGTTAAAGAGAATTTCGAATTTTTGTTTTCATGTAAAGGTATTTGATGGATACGATGATTTAAATACATTATTTGTAATATATACTTAGAAAGTAACCATATGCTTGTGAAGGTGTTGGTGTTAAGGCCAATTGACTACGTTAGGGTCCTAGGGTTGGCTACTGTTCCCTCCGTGTTATATTTCTTTCTAGGGAGGTCTTTATTTATATTCACGTGAATTTCGGAGAAAATTTTGTAAAACTCCAAACGACTAGACCGACGTGCGTTTTCCGACTACCAACTTTGGAAGCAGAGTTTCTCAGCTACTGGTGAAGCATTTTCGTAAAGAAATTTTTATCCAAAATAATTCGGTTTTGTTCTTAAAAAGGAAATATTTTTTTCACTTTATTTGCTTTTATGTCCAAGCTCTAGAAAACAAAGTTTTATTCTAAAAAAAATAAATAAATAAATAAATAAATAAATAAATAAAAAATAAATAAAATAAAATAAATAATAATAATAATAATGAGTAAGTAATATTTACATACTCTCATTATTTGAGTATTTTATTTATTTTATTAATGATTTTAATACAAATGATTTTAATAAACTGGATCACTTTACAATAGTGTTGCCCAGTGGTTTAATGAGAAGAAATAACTCAACTATCGATTAATATCGATAACTCAAGTTCGCTTAAATAAAAAACTACTAACTAAAAAAAAAAAAAAAAAAAAACTCCAACTTGACATGGTGAATTAACTCATTTTTTTTTTTTTTAAGAGAGTACAGATGACAAACCAAATAAATAAATAAATGTGATTTTATTATTCAATATCTATATACAAAACTTAATTTTGTTACCAAAAACTGTGGAATTTACTTCATAAATATAGTAATGACAAACATCGAATTTTGAACTAGGCATTTTGTCAGAGAGAGAAATAAGCAATTTTTCAAACTTCTAAAATATCACTGTTTCATTTTTAATTTCGTTTTCTAAGGCTAACTATAACAAAGAAAGCTTCAAACAAACAGATATGATGAATATAAGGTCTAAATTTAACTTATAAGTTGAGTTAAAAGCCGAGGTTACACTCACACCGTGGTTGCACTTACCCCACTTTATCCTATTTGAAACATTTGAATCTATTTCCCTGACATATAAACCTCGCATGTCATATAAACTTTATGTGGAATATATAATAATAACATAATTTATTATAAAGTTTTGGAGGGATAAAATTGCACACCCTATAACATATTTACAATGAGGGCCGCCAAAATAAAATGCATTTCAGAGCGGTGAGCCAAATATTTTGGGTCTAACAGGCCTGACATAAAGGTATGCTTTATATAATCTGTTCAACTGCAGCCATGTTTTTATGTGGAGTATAATATTGGGGTCTTATAGATTCAAACACCATAAAGTCTAGACATGTCTACGATTTCCTTTTCAATGGAATCACTCCAGACGTCCTATGCAGCTATATCTTCTTGAATATTAAAATCGTCACTATCTGGAAGTCTTAGCTAGTAAAATACAATATATGTACATTTAGGATGCATAAGAAGTATATTTCAATAATCAATACTTCCGAAAATCTTGTTATACTAGATGGTATTATAAAACTTTAAAGTATAATGAAACTGATGTCTAAATATTTTATCAAAAAACGATACAAAAGATTTCAGATAACATTTGTTGGAAAAAAAAAAAAAAAACTGATCTAAATATTGTTATTTACCATTATAGTCATGTTGTAATACATATCGAAAATAACACAATAAAACAAAATATTATGCCAGAGTTAACATATTAAAGCTATTTTTAAACTTTTTTTTTTTTTTTTAAGAAACTCATTTCTGAAAAAAAAAAAAAAATAAATAAAAATATCAGTACTGCTTACTAATTTGATATAAATCAATTCATATATTCAGCGATGCACCAATTTCAAAGTAAAATCATTATATTTATCCTACGAAAATACGCTTTTCAGCATATTCTTTAAATGTATAAAAAATATGACTTTTTCTAATCTTCTATTTTTATCTTTTCATCACATTTTAATTTGAAAAAGATCAAAAGTTCCCGACCAAACATTTGAGCATCAAGTTTTTTTTTTTTTTTTTTTTTTTTTTTTTCTCGATCCAACGAAACATATGCTAATATCTTAGAAGACAACAAAGTTATATTCTGAAAAATGCAATGTCTCATATTTCTAGAATAGATTTTTTTTTTTTTTTTTTTTTTTTTTTGTATTTTTTTCTAAGTGTCATTTAAATAAAATGCTTTTTGATCGCAGACATTCTTCTATTTTTAGAATTTTACATTGTATTAAAGAATGTTATATTACTGATTCAATCTTTTATTTTTATTTTTATTTTTTTTAGTTCAAAAATAAATTTTTATCTTCTAAACACGATTATTTAAAGTTAAAATTAGAAATAAATAACCATTATCCACGATTTTATTATGTAACAATTAGCTTTTTTACTCCTAAAAATAATTATTTTTCATCAGAAATAATAATGAAAAAAAAATTGAATGAATATTGTACTTCTGGATAATAAACAAATAAACTGAAAAAGAAATGTGTCGATATTGTGATAACAATATGTAGTTGCCCACTAGGCAACATTTTTAAAAAACTATTATTATAAAGTATGATTGTTTCTTTATTACTTTTTTTTTTAATATCTTCAGCAAATTTAACCCTTTGCTGGTCCTTAAGTTCTAAAGTACTCCAAACAGTATTGCTAAATTTAGGGACCCTTTTATTCAACTCTCACCAGTAATTTTAAGGAGTGATATTTGATTTACACAATGGACGAATAACCTTCGAATTGATTAGGCAACGGTTATAGTTAAAATTTAGTGGTGGATATTCAATAAAAAGTCCCTAAATTTGGCAATACTAACCAGAGGAGTGAAATTAAATAGGACCGGCAAAGGGTTAAATGTGAAAAAAAAAATACTGCAAAAGATCACGATTCGAAAATAGTGAGGCGAAGGAAATAAAAAAATTGTGTGAACTCTACTTTTTGTCTACTACGATAAAAACAACATCAATATATAATGTCAACCTATGTTTTTTTAGTAACAATTTGCACAATGTCTTCAGCTAATTTAAAAGGGAAAAATAATGCAAAAATATATAAGACGAAAATAGTGAGGTGCGTGGAATGAAAAAAATCGTATGAACCCTACTTTTGTGTACTTAGATGATAGCCATCTAAGTCAATCACAACCTTAAATATCGTTATAAAAAAACTGTTTTTCATACAAAGGCGCAATAATGTTCATCGTGGAGTCAGTATTGTACTTATTGGTACAATACTGAAAATGATACAATTTGTACGCATTGGAAATATGTAGAATTTATAGACATTATCGTGTGTTATAAAGAGAAATTGTGATGTACAGTTTGTAAAAATTAAGAAAAAAATTGCAAACGGTTAAAACACCGCTTAAAATATATAAAGGGGGATACTGAAACTGAAGTATATATATATATACACTGAGAAATATACACATATATATATATATATATATACCGCCTTCCTCTAGAATGAATAAGTGACCATTTTCTAAATCCCTTAAATAGAAATATAGATATTCTAGCTATGCGCGTAAGGCACGCCAATAAACTGAATAGACGAAATAATCGAGAATTTCTAGTGTACACATTTCTAGATGGTGAAACAATATTCTGAATACTCTAAATATTCTGAATCATTTGCATTGCGAGAAATTCTCGCTGAATTTGGTAATAAACCAAGATTATAGTTGCTGAAACCCGCCTCTTGTAGTCTCATTTATTTGCAGAGATTTTTAAATAACTTTGCCCTCGAGAATATAGGCAAACGCTCTAGAATTCTAATAGGGGCTTCTAGAACTCGCTTTCCAAGGGGACTAGAATTTATAAGGATGACATGGAACTATTTTTTCTAGAGCCTCAACTTAGATTCTAGATGTCAGTTACAGAATTTTTTCTCAGTGTATAAATATTCCAACAATATATGGACGGCTCATTGTAAAAGTGGTATAACTCCATATTTTTTAAATATTTATATTTTTGCTTAATTGTATTACATTTAGTCACATCTTTCATTATAAAAATAGCAAATGAACTTCAATAACTGCATCACAATCCCATAAATGACATTACTTGTTTTTCTTCAGAAAACTAAAACTTCAAAATTCATTATACAAATTAAATTTCTAAGTTATTTCAAATTATATTTCTTATATTTTATAAATTCTTATAATTAATTTATATTAAACACTAAAACTCGATAATATTTACTGAATCTTGACTTTTTTTTCCCGACACATACATTTGCAAAAATCTCGTTATTTCAAAATCCAATTTCAAGGAGATAATTCACTTTTACAATGAACGATCCATATATAAATTACTAATTTTCAGGTTAAAACATCGCTTAAACCGGTTAATGCAAACAGTTAAAACACCGCTTAAAATGGGTAAAGCAAACGGTTAAAACATTGCTTAAAATACATAAAGAAAGATAATTAAACTGAAGTACTTAAAATATATCTATATAGATTTCGTTTTAATTCAACTATATATATAAATTACTAATTTTTTCTGTAAACGCTTACGTGCGATTATTAATCATTAAACACCTTTTAAAGTTATTGAATTTGATTTGATTTAATAAATGTAAATTTTTCTAAAATTTAATTCAAAAAAAATCTGGTGTGAAACAACCACACGACTTCCATTACCCACTATTACACGTATTATATGCATTTTTGAGAGATAATGTGATCAGAAAACATAAAAGTGACCTAAAAAGAAAATCGTTAGAGCTGTTTTTGAGATACCAACTTTTACAAAAAATCTATTATTGACCGGAAAACAATAATTACGTACAAAAGGATATTTAAAAGTGAGTTAATATGGCGAGTTTGAAAAAAATCCGTGCAGCTGTTTTTAAAGGAACGCCTTTGGGAGACCTGAAATTGAGCTATTTATACAGGACGCCTATCAATTTTCCTGAACTAACCAACTATATCATTCGAAAGGACATCTAATAGAGTGTTTACATAGCAAATTTGAAGAAAATCGTTCGAGCCGTTTTTGAGATACGGTCCCACTTCCGGTTTCCGATGTCCCACTTCCGGTTAAACTCAATTATTGACAGGAAAACAATAATTGCATACAAAAGCATATTTAAAAGTGAGTTAAAATGGCGAGTTTGAAAAAAATCCGTACAACCGTTTTTAAAGGAACGCCTTTGCGAGGCCTGAAATTGAGCTATTTATACAGGACGCCTATCAATTTTCCTGAACTAACCAACTATATCATTCGAAAGGACATGTAATAGAGTGTTTATATAGCAAGTTTGAAGAAAATCGTTAGAGCCGTTTTTGAGATACGGACTTACGGTCCCACTTCCGGTTTCCGATGTCCCACTTCTGGTTTTTCAATTTTCACCAAAATTTGGAAATTTCATCTGTACACCAGACGTATTTCAATTCTAAAGTTTCGTAGCTCTATCTTTATCAGTTTCTGAGCTATAATAGCCAGAAGATTCTCCACATACATACATACATATACACACACACACATATACATACACACTGACCAATTGCCAAAAACCACTTTTTTGGACTCAGGAGACCTTAAAACGTGTAAATCAGGTGAAAACCCGATATCGAATTTTCAGACCGAATACAATACTTCCATTACCTACGGTAGTAGGGTAATGGAAGTAATAAATACAGATTTATTAATAAACTGCTTTTGATTGACTTCATGTAATTTATATATAAGTAATTTAACTTATTTATTTAACACTTAAATATTTATTTCAAAACTAATAGATATTTATTTATCACTTAACTTCAGTTTCTAAATCACTTAATTTGTTTTACTTTTAATAAAGTAGAATTATAGCATCTAAGAATTCTCATTATAAGGAAGAGCTATCTCTATATTTTTCCTCTTTATATACTGCTGAGTTCTATAAAATAAGGTTCATCAACTCTGGAGAAAATTTTAGAGGCAATTTTCTTCAAATCTTTTCAGAAAATCAAACTCGCATGGTTCTACCTTATATTCTAAAGTGCAAGGAGGGCTTCAGTTTAGAGGCGTGTTCTGAGGAAAATTAAATAATTCAAGAGCATAAATATTTTAAGAGGTTCGCGTCTAAGAAGATTGTATCAAGATGTTCACTTTATCCTTAAATTCTGGAACGTAGCATCCTTATGGTTTGCTCCGACTAGTTTTGTCCTGAGTTAATATTTTTCCATAAGATGATCAGATATTTCTGTCCTATGTTTTAGAGTGATTTACTGAAGATGCAGAATTTGTTAGTAAACTTATCTGTCTGCCTAAAATAATATTTCTATATTTAAGGTAGATATTTTCTGAAATAAAATAATGATTGAGATGATTGAAATGCATTCAGTGCGGTGTTTTAACTGGAATAACTATTTTAAAGAAGAATATAAAGTTTAAATGCTTGAAATACGCGTGTCCGTATGTTGTTAAAAATTGTAGTTAAAATTATAATAAATGATATATATATATATATATATATATATATTAAAAAGCACAATTGTAATATCTGGATACTTTATTTGTGCTTGAACTTCCATTTTTATAACGCGTTTAGACAGATATTTTCAGACGTAAAATAATATTTACATACTCTCATCATTTTCCGAGTCACGCTCGTTTGCTTAGCCAATCGGAGATATTTTCGCAGTTTTCTCTGACATTTGTATGTGGGACATCTTAGATAGACCCCACGGAGGACCTAGGTCCCTAGTGTAGATAATCGGCTTGAATCCCTATATAAATACCAGAGTTGTCGCTACCCGTTATATTCTACATCACTATTTTTTAAAGTTTTCTTTACTTTATTGAATCATATGAACATAATCAGAATATCCTTATTAAAAAAAAAAAAAAAAAAAAAAAAAAAAATTGTCGTCCTAAACTAAATTCTGTTTTCTACTGAATTTCATATATTTATTATTTAGAAAACAAAAATAGGCTTCTGTCTCTCTCTTTTTTTTTAGTACACTTTTTCAGTTTGTACACAACCTTTTGTATTTAAAATTCGTATAGAAGAAAATTGTTAAATTTACAAGTGCAATTTTTAAAAATACAATACAACGATTCATGATTTCGCTATTTTCTGGATTTATATTCCAAAATTCCCTTTTTGTTTGTTTGGCAACAGAAGTGAGTGTAATTGTTTTATTATTATTATTTAACTGTTGTGATATTGCTTCAATATAGACAGTGTTCTTTGTTATTGAAATACATAGAAGATGATTGATCTGTCGGATTGAGAGGTAAACAGATAGAGAAATCCATAGAGACATTCATCGTCATGGAAATAAAGATAATTGTAGTTATTTATTTATTTATTTTAATACAGTAATTATTAAGAACATTGTTTACATGGAAATTTAGAATTTCTATATTTATTATTTTAATAATTAAAAGAAAGAAATGGTCACGTTTCGGGCAATGGGCGATACCAGTTATTATTCTTATTTAAATTTAAAAGCAAAAAAAAAAAAAAAAAAAAAAAAAAATCAAAATATCTTTCAAATATTTCATGTACGAAATACACAAAATACATAATGTATTCTATCCATTAATGCATTTAACAACAGTTTTTCTTAACTTAAAAATAATAAGTGTTTTATTTTATTTTTATTTTTCCTTCTTGCAGACGGGAGATTATTTCTTTCAGATTAAAATAGAAAAGAAAATATTCATCACATTTTTGTCACATGGCACCTTGAATAAAACAGGATCCCTAACAGCACAGTTAGGCTTAACTTATCCACAGTACATCTTAAGGACGTTTCTGGGATGCCTTGTCATCCAGAAGACATCTTGAAGATATCCTGGGAAGGCGATGTGCTGTCTGCGATGTCCCACAACGCCTAATTCAAAATAAATTCTGCTTAGGACAGAATTTTAATTTGTTATTTTCTTTCTTTCTCTTTATATATATATATATATATATATATATATATATATATATATTTAACGTTGGACTCTAATTAATGAAAAAAATAAATTTTATTTTGAAATTAATATTCATAGTCACACTTACTTATTTCTGAGAAAATACCTCAAAATAGAAACTCTTTTGTTAAACGGCAATTCTAATTCTATGAATTTCGGAGTTGTGTTGAACGAAATAACTTCTTACGCTTTTAATAGTCCCCGTGGAATTAAATTTTTTGTCCATAAAACCTTAACTTTAATGTTTCTAATACGAACTGCATTCAGGAGAAAATATAATATTTAAGTTATCCCCATACTGACTACATTATAGAAAGAAAAGCTGCGTTTACGGCTATTTTATGGATTTATTACTCTTTGTATGGGGAAGTGCTGTATAAATGTTAGTTCTAAATGAGAATTTTAAATAAGGTTTGAAAACGATTGTTTTATGATATATAAAGGTATGCTATATCTTTATGATATATAAAGGCATGTTATTGTTAAGCTCTGTTATATTTTATTTAAAAATAAATTACGTCTTATCTTTGTTATGTCTTACACACACACACATATACACAAATGTTTTGTTAGAACAACAAAAATTTTGTTAAGAAAGCCAAAATTTTTGTTGATATACCTCAATAAAAATTTTGTTACTGGAGTCGAAAGGGGTACATCCCTCACTCATTGGTTGTTTACAGAGAGATCCATGATGCAGCTTATCAGACTACCCTATCAGCGTGACTCTGATTTCAACAATATTCTTTTGATCAATCGAAGCAAGTTGGTTTGTAATCTATTTATGTATATATATTTATATATATATAATAGTACAAAAAATTAAACTTATTAAATTTTAAGTTCAACTAAAATTTATTTAATTCTTTTCAAAGGAAAATCTCTTTTTACTTTTATTTGGAATATTGTTCGAATCAAATCGAAATATAGTGCAAAGAGCGAGGGTTATTAATACATGGTTCAAAACTTAAAATATTTAAAAGCTGCTGAGATACAGCCAACTTTAAAATCGTAGTTCTTGAATAATAGCAGCTACAGCTGTCATCGATAAATACCCAGATTGAAGTGCCCGTGAAAAACACTGCGGAACCCAAAGCGAGGTTTAGAGCGATTTAAAAGTTTTTTTTTTTTTTTTTTTTTTTTTTTTAATAAAGTGGTATAAAAAAAATAGTGATTCAATTTTTTTTTTTTTTTCTTTATAATTTATGGCTATTGGGGAAACGAGCAAAGCCTGCTAGTTCAAAAATAAAACTCTCAGTTTCAACTTTTTTGACTTACACTGAATGGCTTCTGATTTATGCATACTTTTTTACAGTGTTTAAGAAAATGTGTTCAATAATACTTAAAAGTGAACGTTGTAATTCCAAGATGATTCCTGATATTTCAATTACTATACTTTTAACATATTTAATAGCATGTATTATTTAATTATTTGAACAAATCATCTAGTATAGCAAGTTATGAGAACATTTTTGTTCGTGCGCTTCATATTTTACATTAAAACATTTCTTTAATAATTATACAAATCAGATTTAATAAATTTATACTGCATTTATGAAAATAAACTTTTATATTATGGAAAATGATTACGATAATTATTTTTCGATTTAAATTTACATTTTCATATTTTTACTGGCTTATTTTATAAAAATTTAAGTTAATTTATCACAGTTGTACAGGACCGTATGGACACACCTAGTGTCTAGGACGGTTAGTGATGGGGCGTGCTTGCACGCCCCCTTACTTATCACAGTCATATAAAAATAGTATTAAATATATGGATACAGTATTGTTGTAGAATTGCAACCACAACTGCTTAAAAATCTAGAATTTCGTTCATATCGAATTTGATTTTAGTTATGTACGTAGTTGTACCTTAGATGGTCCAGGCAGCAAATTGAGAAATAATTATGTTATTTTATGTTTTATTGGAAAATATTTTCTAGAAATAAAAATTATTAAAATATATGCATTGAGTATCGATATATATATAATAAAAAATTATATTGAATTATTAGGAAATAAATTATGATCTTCGATAAAATCAAACACTGCATATGATTAAAAGCGTAATAACACATTACATTAGTTAAGTATTTTCAAATTTAATATTTATATTTACAAATGCTTAATGATACATAATATATTTCTTAGAATCACAAAATTTTAATTAAAATTTATTAAAATGTATCAAATGATGAAAAGAAAAATGTACAGTTATGTCAATTCATTAAAAAAATTTTAATCGAAATTTGAATATGAAATAAATATTAAATAAGTAGGCGAAGATAATGTAAAAAATAGAATAGGAAAGCGAATAACATAATAAAGGAAAATATAACAAGAAATAATAATATAAGAAAATAAAAATTAATATGGAAATAAATAATTATTAAATGATTTTTTTTTCTTTTAAGGGAATTAAAAGTTAATGATATTAAACTTAATTTTAATTTTTAATTTTACATTTAAGTAAAAAATATAGTAATCCTTTATTACATAATTTAATATTTACTAAAACTTAAAATTGTATGATATTTTTCTTATTAATAAATTATTCATTAAAAGTATCCCCAAATATCCATTTTTAATGCATGCAATTTTTATGAATTGACAATTCGACAAGTTTTAAACAAACTTAAGTTGTTCATGTTTGCAAAAGTTGTGCAACGTTCGGTTACAAACGCATTTTTCAATAACTAATAACTTATTAATTATTCAGCAAATGTATCTAGGCTCCAATAAAATTTTTTCATTTTTATAACTTTTAAGTTATTTTAATGACAAATAAATTATAGTACAGAACTAGAATAAGAACTCAAAAGAATTTTATAAATCTTTCAGAATAATTTAGCAAGTTTAAGACTTTTACATCGTCTGCAGGCTGAAAAAGATCATAAAATGCTGGCGGTTTCCATGGTTACTGTTTCTCTGAATTTTCCCTCTTAAAATATTACGTAGTTTGCTAACTATTTCTCAAATTTATTCGGTTGGAATGAAAGTTGTAGTTATATGGCAACATAAAAATAATATGAAATCGTGTTGCATTAGTACTGCATTTGAAAGTTCTAGAAGCATTAAATAAATAATTAATATTTAATCAAAATATATTGCATTATTTGTAGAATACTTTTAAATATTTAGAACAACACGGAAACTAAATTATAGCATTTTTCGAAAATGATGCGTGATCTTTCACATTTAGAATTTATTTGCAGGTGTATATTTATTTTAACTGGCGAAATACGTTATTATTTTTCTGAGATTTTCTTCAATTGTAGGAGTTAAACTTTCAATGATATTCGTATCAGAAGATGAATTAAATATAGATACCCAATGTATGTGTTGAGTTTATGTATATTATGAAATTTTTAATGAATTTTCAGCAGTCAAAAATGAGTTTGCGAAAAACGCATTTCAATATATTCCTATAGTTTTGTGTTAAAATGTATCTTATAAGACTCTTTTATGTATGCAGTTATCGTACCGGGCGTAGGTTTCAATATCACTATTATCTTATAAAAGTCTTTTGTAATAACTTTCTCTTTCTGAAAAAAGATGAAGAAAAAGTTATTATTCGTAAATAGTGATGCTGAAGCCTGTTTACTGTTAGACACCCTGCCTTCAATAATAATAAAAAAAATATATATGCATCTCATTAGCATAAGAATAAATACAATAAAAACAAATTCAACTCTCTTAAAATAAAAGAATGAAAATAACTTAACTTGAGTGAATTTTCACACCTTTGCCCAGAAGAAACGCGCTCTCTCATCTTGAGTTAATTTCATGAAATTGAATGAGTTAACATGATGCACTCAAACTTGAGTTATTTATTGTATTTGAGTAATTTATTTATTTTATTAATGGTTTTAATACAAATGATTTTAATAAACTGGATCCTTTTACAATGGTGTCGCCCACTTGCATAAAACTGAAGAAATGCGTTGGCACTTACTGGTTGAATGAGTAGAAATAACTCAAATATCGATATATATCTATAACTCAAGTTCGTTTAAATAAAAAGCTACTAATTAGCTCAAAGAATTGCATTTTTAGCTCAAGTCGATTAAAAAAATATTAATAATAACTCATACTTGACATGATGGATTGACTCATTTATTTTAAGAGAGAATGATGAATAGCCGATAAATAATAACAGCTGAGTTTCACATTTCTTCTACACTTATTTCATTGCGTTCAATATTGATATGATTATATAATTATGTCTTCATAAAAGATTCCGACAAACCAAATATGAAAAACAAACATGCGATAATAATAACTTTTTTTTTTTTTTTTTTTTTTTTTTTTCTGCTTTGAAACGTGAAAAGAAAAACAACTCGATTGAAAATAGGTCGATCTCTATATAAATCAGCAAGTTGTTAATCTAGGTATAGCTGGGAAATGTAAGTTATCTTTAATAGTAATGTTTTAAAACCAAATATTAATAATTTTATACACAAATGTACTGAAAATGAAACGTAAATTTACATAGCAGCAAATGAAAATATTTTAAATTTTGATAAATTAAACTTTTCCTTAAAATAAGATTAAATTAATATATCATTAATATATTGTTATAAGATAAAAACAATTACATTTTTCAAACATTCAGAAATTATTTGAAAATAACTTATTGTGATTTTGTTGAGAGATTAAAATACAAATTAAATATTTCAAGAGGTTAATAATAATAATAATAATGATAATAAAAATAAAACCTACTTAACTGACAAATTAATTAATTGTGTATTTATAAAAGTTTTTTAAAATCCTAAATACGAATTTATATTTCTTAGTTAATCTGTGCACATGTAAAAAGGGATTTTAATATATACTAGCGAACCTGTGCGAAATTTTTGCACTTTATTTATTTTCTTATTCACCTTTAAAATTTGAAACTTATAAATATTATATCGATTTCACCACCTAATTAAAATTTTAATTTACCAGAAGTAAAATTATTATTAGAACCAAATAAATATTGTGCAGTAGTGAAACCAGAATCATTCAAAGGAAATTTTCAAAGTAAAATTCAAGGTTGACTATCTAGTTTTCATACTTCAGCGGGCAGTACAGTTTTAGTGAAGAACCCCCTTGACGCCTTTTAAATTTTTATCGCCAAGAGTGCGATGATATTTTATTCATTATGGCATATTTTTGTTTAAAAAAAAAAAAAAAAAAAATCTATTTTGATTCTATTTTTTATGATTGGGTTTTTTAGTCAATTTATGGTAATAATTTATATTCTGTATATATCCTTAAAAAATTGCTAGGTTTAAAATGACGCTTGCAAAGAATCTGAAGAAGCAATTTTTAAAAATACATTTTTCCATAAAATAATGTCATCAGACAAATGTCGTCATTCTTTTTTATTTGTTCATTGATCTGAGTCCGCGTGCTTAAATATTGTTCATTTTTAAATATATATATACATATTTTTTTATCCTCGCGTATTTTATTAATTTCACCACTATCGTATCGTTTCGATAAAAATTAATTGTAACTGGTCCACGTTAGAGAAATATTATATGCATTTTTTTTTTCCAGTTCTTGAAACTTAAATTGTTTTTTATTATTTATTCATTTTTAAACTATAATGCACCCCTCTTTTTTTTTTTTTAGGACTGAGGGCTATTAGTCTCAATCTGGGATTTTTGCGGTGTCAGTTTTCGATAGTCGGATATTAATCGAAATCTAAAATTTATTGAAAATATAATTGAATAATTTGAAAGCGATGTTATAATTTGAAAAAAAAAACTAATAGTCGTCCGTCCTAAACTAAATTCTGCTTTTGCCAGAATTTCATCAAAATCATTTTTTTTTTTTTTTTTTTTTTTTAAAGAAAAAGAAAAGAAAAGAAAATTAATAATAATCAGCATCGAAACAAATACTATCAAAAAAGGTTTTTTTTTAATAATTTTGAATTAGGAAATACAAAGTGCGCGTGCAAAATGAAATAAATACGAGTAAAAAAATGAATTTAATGATTTAATTTTTATATAAAACATGATCGCATGATATCTTAAAACGTAGATGTAAAATTTAAAGTTTATGCTGTTCGTGTGGCATCTATAAAACTTGTTTTAAGAAATAGAGTAGAATAAAGAAAGCAACGATGTCGGTTGCATCTTGTTATATAGTTTGAATTTTTGAATTTTATAGAAGTAATGTCTACCGTAGGAATAATTTATTATGTTAAAACTATAGGGAATTTTTATGCGAGCACGAACGATGCTACTTTATTATTATTTATTTATTTATTTTATTTTAATTAATTAATTTATTTTTTTTAACAAAATCTCTGAGAAAAATAAAATTGAGGAAAACTTTATTTTTTATTAAAATATTAAATATGATTTTCTTTAAAAAAATTTTTTTTTCTCTTTTTACAAATATCTAATACAAGCCTCCCAGCTTGTGAGGAATAAGTGTCAGCCATATTCCTCAAACTTAGATTAAACTTAATCACTTAATTAGATAATAAGAGCACGAGACAAGAGTTAAATACAAAATAACAAAGTTTATTTAACGCTCAATATCAAGGCGGGTGTTGGGCTAACTCAGTTTTAACTCTAGATTAATTTCGGAGGGTAATTTCAACAAAGCATAAAATAAAAGTAATTTTTATCTCACCAATACCGATATTGTCGACGACTGCTCTCTGTCGACCACTGAACTATTCTCACACAAGAACCGTCGGCAGGATTCCCTTGGCGCGACAGATTCTTCTCTCAAATCTTACTTTATTCTACAACGTTACACATCTCTACCATCACTTAACACTCGCATAAGAACTATCATCATCAACATTACTCTCCTACACTCCTCTTCACACACACACCTTTACAAAAACAATATCCATCTTATACTACTTTCTACAAACTGCCTTTCTCTTCATTTCAATCAATACTTTTAAAATCGCTTCCCATTCATCTAACTTTCAGAACCTAATTCTTTTGTTGCAGCACCATGCCGACGCAAAACTAACCCAACCTAAACTTTCGCAGAGTCACTGGCGTCGAAGCGATTTAACCGTCCCAACTTTATACTTTGCTGGAATCAGCTTAATTTCAAAGAAACTGTGGTGACGTTCTATAGTCTCAACCCCACAAGCTTTCTAAACTTTTATGACCATTTTATTATATTATCACCGCAATTTGAAAACAATATTTTATTACATAGCATTTAGCATTTAAACATTCAAAAATATTGAAGAAAAATTTCTTATTGATGATAGTGGTGACAGTCTAATAAAATATAACTAAATTTTTAGGAACGCTACGTAGCCTGCAAATTTTCCACAAGTTTATTTATTTATTTATTTTTACGCTGCTGATTAATGTAATTTATATCTTTATAAAAAATATTGTGAGACTTAAAATATGGATTAAAAGAGGGATTGCAACAGGATATTTAAATATATATTTTTAATTTTTAACGAAGATATTGATTTTCAAACTGATGGTATAAAGCTTTTTATATTTAAATTAAAAAAAAAAAAATACATAGGCTAGATGCTCCAGTAATTGGCATGTTTCCCGAAATAATTAATAAATAAGAAAAATAAAATAAAAGCACATATATTACATATAAGAATTTTAACATTGTATGTCAAACACTGGAGCATAGGGTGCCAGTTACTGGTAAAATGAAAAGCTAGCGGTGTCAATTACTGGAGCATTGAGTGGGTGTAAAATAAAAATTCGTTTAAAATAATAATAATTATTATTAACAAATGTATATATATGTAAAATGTATATATATATATATGCATTAAATATATATGCATTAAATATATATGCATTAAATATATATATGCATTAAATGTATATATATGCAAATATATATATATGTAATGTACATATATGTAAACATATATGTGGTTCTGAAAGTCTTCTGTCTATTCTTAGTACTTAAGATTTCTAAAAATAGTTTCTGATGACTAGAACATTAAAAACATCAGAAATTGCTCTAAAAGTGTCAATCATTGGAGCACTTACCCTTCACACTTACACACACACACATATTTCTATATATATATGTGTGTGTGTGTGTGCGATTTTTTTTTTTTTTTTTTTTTTTTACAAAATAATGTTTTTTGATTATTTTCTTAAAAATTAAAACATTCGAATTCATAGCGGTTCGGGATTATATAAATTTCTGTACATTTCCTTTGATTAGCATTCTTTTATATTCTTTATCTATATAAGAAAAAAAAATTAATATTTTATTAAGTTTTTGTTAAGTGTTCTAATACTTCTTTGTATCTTTGTATTATGCCTAATGTGACAAGTCCGGTTCAGAATGATTTTAATTGTACACAGAGAAATAGAGAACTTTTATTTTCTTTTACATTTAATTTTCTTCCATCTTTTAAATTTAAAATACGCCCTGCATAATTCTCGACTTACTTAATAAAATTATCACACATAAATTCATTTGCATTTTAATTTATTGATAAAACATACGTGGTGTTTTCATTCTAATTTTGTTTTCTGATGATCTATTTTCAATATCTTATTTATCTCCTTACAGAATTATTCTCCCTTTCTCCTTACAGATAGGTTTTATTATAGGTTTATTTATCTCCTTACAGAATTTAATTAATTTTTATTTATCATTTTTTAAAATTTAGCTCCAATATTAAGAACCTTTTTTTTTCTTTAAATTCTGTTCTAAATGACTAATTAAAATTTAATAAATTCACATCCTCTCCTCTTTAAAATGTATCAAAAATTTTTAATGCTCAGAGATAATTAAATTTAACTCACTGATATTTTCATTTCCAAAACTTTTATCAAAATATTTTGAATTTTTTATTTATTTTTTATTTTTTTTAACTAGATCAAATAAATCCTTTTATGACAAAAATAATTTTTCTCCTCTTGTTTACGTTACACACTTATTCTTTACTCCATGTCTCCTCAACAACTGCGTAAACCACGACTTGTACGCCGGCATTGTTTCAAAAGAAAGAGATACTCTTATCTCTCTACGAGGCATGTGACTTGTGTGGGTCGTTGCTCCCAATAATGTCTTTATCGATCGACAGATGGCGGTTCCATCTCATGATCATTCTTTCCTTTGGACAGTTTCCAATTTTATCAAGATATTCTTTCTCCGTTGTCTTGCCGAGTTTTTCTGTTTACTTTCTCTTTGTTACTTTAAAATATCTTTTTGCTTGTCAATTCTAAACGAGAAAGATTTTGATGATGTTGTTATGCTACCTTGTTACTTTTTGATTGAGCTGTCAATAGATAACTTGTTATCGTTCTGAGTTAATAATGAATGCTGGTTTTTTATGTGAATTTATTTTACCAGTTTAATAAGTAAAAAATAAATTTAGAAGCAATGGCTTCAACTTATTTCTTTTTGAATTTCGGAAATTGTAAAAACTTAAAAAAAAAAAAAAAAAAAAAAACAGTATTTTAAAGCAGTGAAAAATCGACAGGAATTAATTTAGTTACTATAAAATACCTTTTTGCTTGTCAGTTCTAAGCGAGAAAGATGTTGACGATGAATTTTCCATCCTTGTTGTTTATTGATTGAGCTGTCAACAGATAGATTATTATCGTTCTGAGTTAATAATGAGCGTCAACTTTTTAAGTAAATTTATTTTAGCTGTTTAAGTAAGTAAATTAATATTAAAATAAAAATAAATTTAGAATTCTGAGCAATGACTTGAACATATTTCTTTTTAAATTTAGGAAACTGTAAGAACTTAAAAAAATGAATAAATAAATAATAAACTATATAATTTTAAAGTTTTGAAATAGCGACGAGAATTAATTTAGTTATTTTAAAATTAGTTACTTTAAAATACCGTTTTGCTTGTCAATTCTAAACGAGAAAAATGTTAATGATGCTTTTTTAATTCCTTGTTACTTTTTGATTGATCTGTCAATAGATAGGTTATTATCGTTCTGAGTTAATTTTGAATGCCGATTTTTTTTTTTTTTCGTAAATTTATTGTATGTGTTTAAAAAGTAAAAAATAAATTTTGAAGCAATGACTTCAACTTATTTCCTTTTGAATTTAGGAAATTGTAAGAATAATAATAAAAAAAAAAAAAAAAAAAAAATCTGCATTGTTTTGAAGAAGAGAAAAATAGACAGATATTAATTTAGTTACTTTAAAATACCTTTTTGCTTGTCAGTTCTATGCGAGAAAGATGTTGACGATGTATTTTACTTCCTTGTTGATTGAGCTGTCAATAGATAGGTTACTATCGTTCTGAGTTAATAATGAATGCCGACTTTTTAAGTAAATTTATTTCAACTGTTTAAGTAAGTAAATAAATAAATAAATATTAAAAATAAAAATAAATTTAGAATTCTGAGCAATGACTTGAACATATTTCTTTTTGAATTTAGGAAATTCTAAGAACTTAAAATAATAATAATAAATAAAAAAATCTGGTGTGAAACAACCACACGACTTCCATTACCCGCTATTACATGTATTACATGCATTTTTGAGAGATAATGTGATCAGAAAACATAAAAGTGACCAAAAAAGAAAATCGTTAGAGCCGTTTTTGAGATACCAACGTTTACAAAAAATCAATTATTGACCGGAAAACAATAATTACATACAAAAGCATATTTAAAAGTGAGTTAAAATGGCGAGTTTGAAAAAAATCCGTACAACCGTTTTTAAAGGAACGCCTTTGCGAGGCCTGAAATTGAGCTATTTATACAGGACGCCTATCAATTTTCATGAACTAACCAACTGTATCATTCGAAAGGATATCTGATAGAGTGTTTATATAGCAAATTTGAAGAAAATCGTTAGAGCCGTTTTTGAGATACGGACTTACGGTCCCACTTCCTTTTTCCGATGTCCCATTTCCGGTTAAACTCAATTATTGACAGGAAAACAATAATTACATACAAAAGCATATTTAAAATTAAGTTAAAATGGCGAGTTTGAAAAAAATCCGTACAACCGTTTTTAAAGGAACGCCCTTGGGAGGCCTGAAATTGAGCTATTTATACAGGACGCCTATCAATTTTCTTGAACTAACCAACTATATCATTCGAAAGGACATCTAATAGAGTGTTTATATAGCAAGTTTGAAGAAAATCGTTAGAGCCGTTTTTGAGATACGGACTTACGGTCCAACTTCCGGTTTCCGATGTCCCACTTCCGGTTTTTCAATTTTCACCAAAATTTGGAAATTTCATCTGTAGGCCAGACGTATTTGAATTCTAAAGTTTCGTAGTTCTATCTTTATTAGTTTCTGAGCTATAATAGCCAGAAGATTCTCCACATACATACATACACACACACACACACACACACACACACATACATACACACTGACCAATTGCCAAAAACCACTTTTTTGGACTCAGGAGACCTTAAAACGTGTAAATCAGGTGAAAACCCGATATCGAATTTTCAGACCGAATACAATACTTCCATTACCTACGGTAGTAGGGTAATGGAAGTAATAAATAAAAAATGAACTATATTATTTTAAAGTTTTGAAATATCGACAAGAATTAATTTAGTTACATTAAAATACACCTTTGCTTGTCAATTCTAAACGAGAAAGATATTAATGATGCTTTTTTACTTCCCTGTTACTTTTTGATTGAACTACCAATAGATAGGTTATTATCGTTCTAAGTTAATGTTGAATGCCGTTTTTTTTTTTTTCTTCGTGGATTTATTGTATGTGTTTAAAAAGTAAAAAAATAAATTGAGAATACCGAGCAATGACTTGAACAATTTCTTTTTGAGTTTCGGAATTCGTAAAAACTAATAAATATAAATAAATAAATCTGTATTATTTTAAAGTTGTGAAATATAGACAATTAAACTAGTTACTTTAAAACATCTTTTTGCTTGTCAAGAAAGTTATTGATGCAAATGAGAAAAATGTTGATGGTGCTCTTTTTTTCCTCCCTGTTACTTTTCGATTGAGCAGTCATTCTAAGTTAATAATGAATCCCTATTTTTTGGTGAATTTATTTTATTTCTTTTAAAAGTTCAAAAACAAATTGTGGGTTAAGTTTGGAGTTCTGAACAATGACTTGAACATGTTTCTTTTTTAATTTCAGAAATTGTAAGTTTATTTTATTTATTTATTTATTTTATTTTTATTTTTACTTCCTTATACAAAGTATAACGAAGTATAGTAATCCCGATTTGTGAAATGGATTTTGTATTTCACGTTGCTCGAAAACGAATGATCGCTGAATGTTGCCAATTTATACGTGTGACTGTCATGATGTCTAGTTGTACACCTGCAAGTGTCGTCTTAACACGAGCTCTCGGTTTAGAGATATAAGGGACTTTACACGATTTTTCGTGACGTCTGTATGTATGTGTGTGTGTGTATGTGTGCGTATGTCGCATAACTCAAAAACGGTTGGACGTAGAAAGTTCCGAATTGGTACATAGGTTTGTTATAACATCTAGTTGTGCACCTCCCTTTTTGGACTTTCTATGATTTTCCGTTTTGGAGATATTTAGGAAAATTAGGTTCATAATGTCCAAAAATACATAGGTTTTGACCATAATGTATCAAAAAACGGTAATAACTCAAAAACGGTTCGGACAAAACTTGCAATTTAACTGACTTCCCGACTAGCTAGACATTTGAAACTTTCAGAAAAGCTCAGAACACGTTGGCAATGCATTTTTTAAATATTTTTAGCCAACTGTTTCCGATACCTGCTGCCAACTAACTTCCCGACTAGCTAGACATTTAAAACTTCCAGACTAGATCAGAACACGGTGAAAATGCATTTTTTTAATACTTTTAGCCAACTGTTTAGGGTCCCTGCTGCCTTTGGCAGCGTTACCAGTACAAATATTGCAATCTATTTTTAACTAACTTCCCGACTATCTAGAGATTTAAAATTTCCGGAAAAGGTCAGAACACGGTGACAATGCATTTTTAAAATATATTTAGCCAATTGTTTCGGGTCACTGCTGCCTTCGGCAGCGTTTATATATGGTTCAACAGAAAATTTATTTAACTAACTTCCCGACTAGCTAGACATTTGAAACTTTCAGAATAGTTCAGAACACGGTGAAAACGCATCTTTTTAATACTTTTAGCCAACTGTTTCAGATCTCTACTGCCTTCGGCAGCGTTTATATGGTTCAACAGAAAAGTTATTTAACTAACTTCCCGACTAGCTAGACATTTGAAACTTTCAGAATAGTTCAAACACGGTGAAAATGCATTTTTTTTTAATACTTTTAACCAATTTTTTCGGGTCCCTGCTGCCTTTGTCAGCGTTACCAGTACAAATCTTGCAATCGGTTTTTAACTAACTTTCAGAAAAACTCAGAACACGGTGATAATTCATTTTTTAAAAATATTTTTAGCCAACTGTTTCCGGTCCAATGTCAATGTTTTTTAACATTATGTATATTTCTAAAAGTGTATAAGGAAGTCATGTGGTGCCCATATCAGATTTTTTTTACTTTAAGGTTGTGACTTCTGAGATACCGACAACAATTAAATTAGTGAGTTTTCGATTAATTAAATCGTTTCGGTAACTATAATTTTGTAACAAATATTAAAATAAAACTTAGGTAATTGTTAAAAACGTTTCTGTCCAGTGTAATTTCCATTATGAATTAATTTTTAAATTACATTTTGCAAAGAAAATAATGTTTGGTATTTATTAAATACTTATTTACAACAAAAAGGGAAATTTATGTCCTTAATTTTCACTTCCACTGTTATAATGATTACTTCTTCAAAAATTTTTCAAATATATGTTTAAATAAAATGGCTTATGCTAATGCAGTCACAACATATTATGTAAAATTTAGTCTTTTCAACGACAATTGCCCCCGCTTAAGTATCGTAGCATTTAAAATAGAATGCAATAAAAATAATCATGTTTAAATGCATAAAAAAAAAAAAAAAAAAAAAAAAAAAGTATGAGTATTATTATTTTATATAATAGTTTAATAGCGACGTGAATTATTGGTTGAGTAAGATAATAAGTTGATGATAATCCTTTATTTATATATATATATAAGCATTTTTCAGTAAAAAGCTACTAATACCTAATTTCTCCTGAACTATTTTACATTCTTTATATTATCATCTCTATTATCTTGGTAAAGGTTATGACGTAAAAAGTAAACACAAGGTCTTAAAAGTTTAGATCCAAATATGTTTTATCTAATAAAGTAATATATTTTATGTAAACAATCAAAAGTATACGTAAAATAACCATTTATCATAATATGGGAGAAACTGGCATGGAAAAAAAAACGAATATGCTTCTAGTATTAAAATGCTTGTATACAATATCTGAAATATGTCATAAATTGTTAAATTTGTAAGAATATTCCAAACTATAAATTTATAATAAATAAATAAATAAATAATCTGATGCGGTACTCAAATTACTCTTTCTTATCTTAAATAATTACACTGGAAAAAAAAATATATCCGATTATATTACGAAAAATTCCTGGCTGCAAAATTGGCAAAAAATATCCGTATTCAATGGAAAAAAATACGTTAACAGAAATTTTCCGTAATCGAACAATACAGAAAATATTCGTGCATATATACAACATTTTATTTTTTTTTCTTCCGTGGGGTATACTGTAAAAAAAAAAAATAGCATTAAATAATATTCACCAGTTCGCCCAGCCAGGATTGAACCAGAATGCACCGGATTATAGGCGGCTGTGTTAACTATCAGCCACTGAACCACATTTCATGCGGTTACTTAGCAGTTCTCAATTCTGCTTTGATATATATATATATAATTGCAAAAGGACAAAATGTGTAACCACAAAATAAAAATCCGTATCAATGATTACAGGTTTTATCCGGTTAAATAATTAAAATTAAAAAAAAAAAAAAAATGACAAATTGGAATGTAATTTTAAAGTAAATTCTGTAATTTTAGAAAACTGAAATTTTCTGTAGAACAATTACAGAAATTTTCTATAAACAGACATTTTTTGCAGCGTATATACATATTACAAATGTTTAAGGTATGAACATTTGCAGCGTATTTTAAAAACAGTCCAAAATAAAAGAGATTTATTTGACATACATTTTCGTGTAATTGCAGGGGGGGGGGGGGGGGGGGTACAGACCCGTTACCCATTCCGCTTGAGTATTATAGCTACATTCATTAAACATTTAAAGCTGCTATTTAATTTTAAATTATTGAAAGCATTTCTGACCAGACCACCCTTTAAAAGTTATTAGACTAATTATGGGTATATCTGTATAATGATTATAAACTATATACGTATCACATAATGTGTTCAAATTTAGGACAGCGAGAAAAGCGCATAACACAACTTGAAATGCACTTTGAGCCATTTCCAACCAGAAGATTAATATATCTGAACTCTTTTGTGTAGCTCTGTAAATAACGGATGAATATTTTAAATATCATATTCAGATTGAAACTTTTGTGGATATAATATTTAAGTGTGTTATTTTCATTTTGTTTTTGACCGATGTTAAAATATGCGAACGATAACATTCATCCATAGTCGTGACGTACTTGAATTCTTTTATAAGTCCGTGTACTGTTCCTCCAACCCTAATAAAAAATTTCAAGTAATATCATAATATGACACAGATTTAGAACATCGAATTTCAACTAATTACCCATTGCTCAGCACTAGTGCGACGTAAAACCCATCCAACCAACCGAATTGGGACTTCCTGCTAATATAAGTTTTTGAATTATCCTTATAATAGACACACACAGACTAAAAGCTAAAAATCTGATTTTTGGATTCAGAGGATCCCCAAAATATGCATTTATAATAAAAACTCATTTCCGAAAAATGTCACAGTCGGACAGAGACTTTTGTTACCGACTGTACCTTGAAAATATTACTTTTTCTGCCATATATAAGTATAAAAAAGATAAACGTGAAGTTATGATCTGCCGCAGTGAACCAGAAATAAACCGGGGAAAAAAAAAAAAATCATTGCAAAGTTTGCCAAAGAAAATTTGTTTTAAAATGAGGAATTATTAGTAATTTGTTTCAAATATTAACTTATATTTTTTTATTATATTACTTTTATTATCTCAACAAAGTTGATGCGAAAAAGGAAACAAATCATTTAAAACGAAATTGTAAAAATATACGTTAGGTCTAGGTAATTTTTATCGTTAATTAAAAAGTAGTTTAACAAGAAATATATAAATGTATTTTAAACATAAAATAATATCATTTATAACAAATGAAGGTCTAAAATATTTAAATATTCTGATGCTAAAATAACTGTAATAAATTTAAAACTAACTTTATGACATAATATACTGAATATTTAATGGTAATTCCCAAATTCAATGATAATGAACAACTTTATAAATATGAAATTAATACTTTTTCTGCCGCAGTTAACTGTATCTAATCCAAAAAGCCATTTGAATTTGTACCATTTAATAAATCACTGAAAAAGTGTAATTAATTTCTAGCCATGGTTTGATAACACTTTTCCCAAAAATTATTTTAAGAGAAAACATTAAATGGATATTAGTTTTCCGCTCAAAATACTGAAACTAATCTGAAAATTATCTGCTTAAAATACATGATGTTGTATCTACAAACAAAATAAAGTTACGATTTATGTTATCGGAAAACGAACGTGTATTTTCAAGCGAGCAACATAGTAAAAATGGAGAAGATAAGATTTATTTAATTAAGTGTTTAGATACTGAAAATTTTGATTTTCACTGTATCTAAATTTTACAGAGTATTTATTAAAATTAAAAGAAAATATTGCTGAATATACAATTTTTAAGATGAAAAATATTGTAATTATATAATTATTTAAATAGTATCTGTTGCAGAATTGTTTATCGAACTATCTGGGCACATAAATACATATTATTATTTATATTATTATTATTTTACATTTAGAATATAAAAGCTTTTTATTAAGAGTGTTATGGTATAAAAATAATTTGATATAAAGTTTTATAAATTATATTGTTGAAAAGATTCCAAGAAACTAAACAAATATTTTTAATTTAAAAATCCTGATTGTATTTTACAATGGCTGTAATGTTTTCACAATATAGTTACATGATTTATGAATTTGTAAATATCATATAGATTTTAATGTATCCCAATACCTTAGAAGTTTGTTTTATTTTGGCATTATGTATATTCATAATTGTCAAATTTTATAATTTCTTACGGAGAATTGTTGTGCTACCCTTTTTTCATGCCTCTTTCCATACTTGCCAACATACTAATTAATATTCCGTAGCATCATTAGCCCCGCCTTCTTTTTCACACCAGTATCTTTTTAGAGTATTTTTCTTCTTATTTAAACGTAAATGCATTTGGAGACTATTACTCTAAAAATTTGCTGGTGTTGTAAAAGGGCGGGACTAACAAAACTATGGAATATTAATTAGGATGCTGGCAAGTATGTACGTTACATGAAAACGTTTTATCGTCTTATTTATTCATACTTACATATTCGAGAAAATTACTCTACAAAATAGGCAGTGTGAAGACAAACAATTTTCCGGAATAAATATAAAAATTGGCAACTCTATAGATTAATCATTAAAAACTAAACATAAAAAAAATTTTTTTTTTCAAATTACGTTTTAAAATATTTTGCCATAAGAATGAGTAAAATAAAGCAAAAAGTATGTACTTTCGCAAAACATGACAAGCATACTTGCCCATCATCTCATTATGAACAACACATTTTTTAGTACCCGCCTTTTTTTTTCTCACCAGTCATTTTTTAGAGAAATTTTAATCTAATTTAACCGTAACAACATTTGGAGAGAATTTCTCTAAAAATAAAGTGTAGTGAAAAAAGGGGCGTTAACAATTGTACGGTTATTAATGAGATGGTTGGCAAGTACGGACAAGTCAGATTTATGTGAAGATATTTTAATTCTGTAAGTTTTATTGCCACTTTAAAAATTTATGCCGAACTAGTATCCGACATTTGTTCACACCACATTCATCTTAAAATAATTTTCTTCAATAAATAATTACGATTTAATATAAGACGAAAATTACTCTCCAAGAAAAATGGAGTGGAAAAATGAGCGAGGCTAGACTTGCAGTTTATTCTAATTTATTCCATAATAGCATAGCTGCCAAGTTTTTAATTTATTCCGAAATATTGTTAGCCCCGCCCTTTTTTCCACACCGTATTCTTTGTCGATTTTTTTTTTCAATATATAATTACGATTAAATATGAAGAAAATTAATCTAAAAATATTACGGTGTGAAAAAGGTGCACACTAACAACATTCCGGAATAAATTAAAAAACTTGGCAGCTATGTGTAATAGTATTAAGTCCCGCCCCTTTTTTTTTTTCCACGCAAGTGTATTTGTAGAATAGTATTCTTCTTATTTAATAGTAAGCACATATTGAAGAATGCTACTCTAGAAATATACAGGTGTGAGAAAAAGCGAGGCCTATTAATATTATGGAATAAATAGAATAATTGGTAAGTCTAGCACTTACTACCAACGTTATAGAATAAATTTATAAAGTTGACAACTGTGTTATTACTAAACTATTTTCATAATTGCAACTTTAGAATTTAGAAAATGTAAAAGTTAAATCACCACTGAAGCGAAAATTATTTAAAATTCTCGGCAAATCCTAAACTGCATTAGCAATAACACAAAAACAAATTAATTTACAACTAGGAGTATAGTTAATCCTCCTTATCACCCTTTTCAAAACATGTGTGAAACACTTCGTTAATTTTGATACATAATATTTTCTCTCTAGCATTTTGCATGAAAGTTGAAAATTTTATTTTAAGAAAGCGCTGAAAATAAAATTTATGTGTATGTAAAATAACAATGTGTTGTGATACTGAAAATGCTATGTAGTATATAAAATTCTGGTTCTAAATCAGATACAAAAAATATATTCAGACAGATTTAGAAAGATTTAGAAAGATGAAGTATCAGGCATTAATATTATATTAAAACTGAAAAAGCGATATTTTGACTAAAATTATGCTTTTGAAGGTAAACCTTAATTGTTTGACACATCATATTTGGTAAAAAAGAACGTTATAATAAATGACCTTTAAATAGATCGTTTTTACTGGGTTTAGAAAATAAATAAAAAATAATTTTTTAAAAATTGTTCTAATAAAATCATAAGAACATAATACGATTTAACGTTAACTTTAAAATCACATGAACACTTTAAACAGAGATGCCAACATTTTGATTTATTCCGGAGTACTTTTAGTCCCGCCTTTATTTCATACCACTTTTTTCTTAAAACTTTCGCGACCCCATGTTTTTGTCTTTTTCACAGTAAGCCCCGCCTGTGGGAGCTATTCTTTTATGTTACATTATTTTAAGTCCATGTTTTCTGAATTCATATTTATAATAAAAATTAAGATACATTACAATTATACTCTTTCTAATAAAAGTATTTGTATCCATAATTCGTTGATTGCACAAATATTGATTGGGTAAGAAATAATGTAACCTAAGTAACCTAAAGAAACGCCCACTGGCGGAGTTACAGATTTTCAAATGACGGGAATTCATGTCAGCGGTCGCGAAAGTGTTAAGATTAATTTTTTCTTATTTATCGTAGCTATATATTGCAGAAAAATATTTTATAAATTAAATGGTGCGGATTAAAGGCGGGGCTAAAAATGCTCCAGAATAAATTAAAATGTTGGCAACTAGGCTTTACATACAGAGAACACTGTCTCGTCTTCGTCATCTAAAGGTTAACAAAGCTAACCCCATGATAATCTATTGATTGTATTTTAAATATATAATTTATATTAATATTTAATTTTTATTATTAATATTTGATTTATATAAATTGTATTATAAAGCAACGTCCCTGAACGGAATTTTTATCAAACAATTGACTTAATTTACAGCAGTGATGGCAATAACTTTGGTAGATAATAGCACACAAAAAAATTATATTTTATTTTTCTTTCTTTATATTACAGAAACATGACTTTGCTTTCTTCAAATACCACTTTTAATAGAGGAGTAGATGTGAGTATTTTTGTTTGTTATTCACTGGAGAGTTGTTTTCTTTTTCCGTTACATTCTTCGGCAGACGGTTTTTCTCTCTTAGAATAAATACCATTTACGAGGGACTATTGAAGTGGCATAAAAGGTGAAGGAAATTGCTTGTCGAATATAATAACAGTTTTTATGGTTAGAAAAGATGCAATTATAATATACTAATGTGAGCGTTTGTATTCAAGAAGTTCAATAAACAGTAAATTTTTATTCTCTTGAATACCAGAATCGCATGTAAGATAATTTTGGTAATAAAGTATTTTTTATTTTTATTTTTATTTTTTTTGTTTGTTTAATGCTTTACCTGTAAGATTGTATCTTGAGGTTGTATCAAAAGTCAATGGAATTCTTTCTTTTGTGATATTTGAATGTTATTAAATAAATTATTTTTTTTCTAAAAGTTATGCACACAAAATAAAATTGTAAATAATAATAATAATTGCTGTTTTCTTACTTGGTTAAAATGGTCGCTTTTTTATTTTTGTTCACAGAATAACTGCGATGTTTCTTTCTTTCTTTTTTTTTTTTTTTTTTGGGGGGGGGGGGGAGGGGGTTGAATGTTGTAGTGTAGGTGTTTTTATAAAAGATGAATAAATAACTTTCGACACTGAATGATGTGTAAAGAAAAAAATACAATCAAAACTATAAGTTTAAAGAAGGAAATTTTGATGTAGACGCGCTTTGGACCTGGGTTTATTAGATTCAACGTTGTGGTCTTATGAAGCAAGAGTTTTTTTTTTTTTTTTTTTTTTTTTTTTTTTAATGGTATTTATAATAAAGACGTCAATGAAAAAGGATTAACATCAATAACGAATTCTCGTAAATACCTGAACGAAATGTTTTGTTTTAAAATATTGAAAAATTAGAATTATATTTAACCTGGCTTTGTCAAGGAGAAGGTGAGTATATTTGCTTTTTTTAAGGGAACTTAAATGTCGGTGTAAATAAGTTGGTTCTGCACATCTTTTGTTTTATGTGTAATATTTAGAATTCTCCCCCCCCCCCCCCCCCCAATTTCTAATGCATATTGGATGTTGATTAAGGAAAAATTATTCAAAAATTTCCATCACATACAGTAAAATAAATAAATAAATAAATAAATAAATAAAAGATTTTTTGAGTTTAAATTTCCACATTTTGAACTCCCATCTAAGTTATTTTAAAGAAAATATGGGTGATGTGAATGAAGAACAAGGAGAGCTATTTCATAAAGACACCAAAGGAATGTAGAGGATACATCAGAGACGATGGAGTGCTAACATGTAAGCAGATTATTGTTGGACAGGTCATAAAGGATCCCCCCCCCCCTCCTTATGGCCCTCAACCCGTACACAAGAGAAAAAGTTCTACAAGGAACTTCGATGTACAGAAACACATTAAAAAGCTAATTTATAAATAATAACTAATTTGAGCTGTGTTGAGTAATAAGATTGACATGATTTTTTTTTTTTTGTTTGTTTGTTTCCCCAAGGTGATATGTATTTCTAATGCATGTTTGGATACCGATTAAGGAAAAACTATTCAAAACCTTCCATAACATACAGTTTTTACAAGAAAAAAAAAATAATAAGATTTGTTATGTATTTTAACGTATTAACGATGTTTTCAATGTTTTCATTAACGTAATAACTGTGTAACAATGTTTTCAATGTATTAATTTCAATGTATAATAACAATGTATTTTATACATAAATAGTTTCGAATTTGTCATAGCTTCTGTGTAAACTTTCCCGATCTTCATCCTTACTTTGTGAAAAACCCTCATGTGATAAGAAGAAAAGACAAGCATTTCTGAATTCAGCATATCGATACACAATTAAAAAAAAAAAAAAAAAAAAAAATCCAAATCAGTGAAGGAAAAAAAAAAGAAAGAAAAAAATGCCCGATTTTGCAGACCTGTGTAATCGTTTTGGCTTAGATTTTTGAATTGTTCAGAATCTATGCATTTAGCCTTGTAATGAAAAATGTCAGCACATGAAAACAAAATCCGCGAAAATATGTACAAGGTATTTACCAATATTTTATTAATATATATATATATATATATATCCTCCCAATTTCAATTATTTCTTTTGTTTGCAATAAACACTGTTTCGTACATACTTAGCAATAAACAACTTATGAATTTCTCCTAGGAATTTTAAGCTTTTGTTGTGTACTTATTAAAATATTCAGTTTTTTGTTTTCGTCGCCTTTAAACATCAAATAGATAATATTAATTCACGTGATCATAATAGTTTATGCAAAAACATTTTTCTTTCTTTTTGTACGCAAACAACATGACTTTGCTCTTTTGAAATGCTGTATTTATCTGAAAAGCAAATGTTTTTTGTTTTTATTGCTATTCTCCAGAGAGTACTGCTCTCTTTTCATTACATCTTACTGCAGACGCTATTTCTGAGAATAAATATTATTTTCAAATGTCTCGGGAGATCGATGGCAGGTGCAGGAAAAATTGTGTGTTCTCATAATTACCTAGATCTCGAGTAAATTACCAAAATTACATAGCATCGTTTGTAGTTAAGTCGTTTCAATAAATTACTTTTATAAACATAAATGAATAATATTTATTTAATAAAAAAATAAAGTTTAGAATGTTAAGAGACTGAAATTATTTGATGTTGTGTTTTCTTTGTATAGAATATTTCTAATTCAATTTAATATTTATTTTACACTTAAAAAGCCATTTTATGTCACAAGTATTAAATATGATTTACCAGTGCGAAAAGGGAAATATTAAAAAAAAAAAAAAAAAAAAAAAAAAAATCGAGAGAAAAAGTTATTTATTTCTTTATCCATATATAGGGTAGGTGCTCCAGTGATTGGCATGCTCCAGTAATTGACATCTATCCCGAAATAATTAATAAATAAGAAAAATAATAAAATCATATATTTTACATATAAGAATTTTAACATTTTATGCCAAACACTGGAATGTAGGGTGCTAATAACTGGTAAAATGAATAACTAGCAGTGTCAAACACTGGAACATAGGGTGCCAGTTACTGATAAACTAATAAACTGGCAGTGTCAATTACTGGAATATTGAGTGGGTGTCAAATTAAAATTCATAAAAAAAAAAAATTGTTATCAAATGTATATATTTTAACATATATGGGGTTCTGAATGTCTTTCATACCATATGTACTAACTTAAGATTTTTAAAAATATTTTCTGATGACTAGAACATTAAAAACATCAGAGATTGCTCTAAAAGTGTCAATCACTGGTGCACTTACACTAATTGTTAAAACACGAAAATTGTTACGAATTATTGTAAAAAAAAAAAAAAAAAAAAAAAAAAAATGTAATTTCTACAAAACATGTATTCAGAATTATGAACTTACGCATATTTTAATTATAAATGTAAGGAGAAAAAAAATACATTGAATTGATGAAAGTTATGGGATAGCAGTATTCAAATGTCCATATGGTAATTAGTATCGCGTAAGAAATGTATAAATAGACAATGTGTTGTCGTTGTTCTGAAGTGATTTATGTGAAAAGTTTTCTGATGTAATTAGGGCCTCATGAAGGGGATTAACAGGCTTCAGACGTAGAATGCTAATTGAAGCTAGACGCATGAGAACATTCTATTTCAGGAATTATAAAGTAATTCATCATTCCTCGATCCACAGTGTTAAGAATGTGTCGAGAACATGTAATTTCAGGCATTAACTTCCACCATGGATAAAGCAGTGGCCAACCGCATCAATTTATGATCGAAACGAATGACATCTGCATGAAGCAGTTAGTATTAGCAGACAAGTAACTTTGCGTCTCATAGTCATAACAGCAACAATAAATGTAGGGAACAACATGCCCATAAAAAGAAAGTTGCGAAATTTAGTAATATAGGGATAAGGAAGAAGACTGACTCTAAAGCCTTCTAACAAGCATGCAAATGTTGTAAACTTTTACTAAAAGCATATAAACATGTCCGCTTGGCATGTAAACGTATAGGTTGGATCTTAAACGAACAGTATAATGTTTCTTAGTCAGATAAGTCATGATTCATGTTGTAAAGAGCTGATAGTGGTGGTCAAATGTTGCACGGACCTTAAAGGAGCAGTATAATCTTCTTAGTCATATAAGACATAATTCGTGTTGTAAAGTGTTGGCAGTGGGGTTCAAATGTGAAACGGACCTTAAATGAGTAAAATAACATTTCCTAGTCAGATAAGTCATGACTCATGTCGTAAAGAGCTGATAGTGGGATTCGAGAGTTGCGCAACCTCAATGAGACCATGGATCTAAGTTGTCAACAACACACTGTGTATTCTAGTTGTGTTTTTATAATGATGTAAATCGACTTACATGACATGAGCTGATTCTTCTAACCAAACTAAGTCTATCATTGACTGAAAACTGTTATCTTCAATTACTCGGAGATCATTTGCTGTCTATCATGGACTTCATATACCCAAACAAAGATGGTATTTTCCAGAATGTCAATGTGTCATGTTACTAAGCCAAAATCATTCGTGATTTGCCTGAAGAACATTCTGGACAGTTACAGCAAATGATCTGACCACCTGTCGCCAGATATGCGCCGTATCGAACATGTATAGAACATGATAGAAAGATCAGTTCTTACACAAAATCTTGCATTGTCAATATTTTTGCAATTATGAATGCTGTAGAGACTGTACCGCTGAATATTTCTTCAGGAGCTTCTGACCACTTGTTAAAACAATAACACATGGAATTTCTACATATCTTCGGGAAAAAGGAGATCCAACACGATATTAGCACTTAGGTAACCAGAAATTTTGTCATTTCGGTGTATTATAACATAAAATGGGTGGATCATTACTTTCAGTGCTTATAAAATACTTCTTGCATTTCGAAAGCACCCATTATTTATTAAGGTGGTGTATCAGAAAATAAACAATCTACATTTGTATGAATTGAGTACATTATCAACCAGACAAAATAAAAATTCACACACACACAAAAAAAAAAAAAAAAAGAAAAGGAATTGAAAATGTTAAGCATCTTCATTCGCAAATGTATTGCTTATATTATACATTTATTATCAGCATATCGCATTTAAAACATGTTTTCATATTAAATTAATTTAAACTCCTTCTCTTTCGCTTTATATGTTTTTGTACTAAATTTTATTTATACAAAGAATTGCTTTTTTTTATTGTCAATAATACCTTTGCATTACTTCATCATTATAAATTTCTATATCTGCTATTGCTCGATAACTATAAAAACAATTTTGATAAATAAACATACCATAAGCTATTCAAATATTTTCGTAGAAACAATTATCTCAACATTACTTCCTTACAATGTATGGGGAAATGAAAACTGATATCTTTAATTAACTAGATTTTTATCTTTTTATAATCAGAATAACTCTGCTAATGGTTCATCCCATACTGAGTTGAGGGCATGAAAAAAAAAAAAAAAAGTACTGACTAAACAAAAATCTTTGATCAAAGCAGATTTCTGTAATTAAATCTAATGTTGCTAAATGATTTTTGCGTTTTGTTTCTTTATGCGTTTAGTTTCGAAAAAGCAGTGCGCATTGAATGTTACACTGTCCGGTGATTTTTTATTTTTTGAAAATTAAATGATTTAATAAATGGTTCTACATGCAAAATTCATTTGTGAAGATTATTATGATTATTGCAGAACATTTCTTTTGTTCATTATTTATTTGAATGGAATAAAATTTAATTTTACATGATTTTTATTGGTTTAAGAATTCATTCAAGCTTTATTGCCTGTTCGATAATTTTTCTTAATCGGAAGGTTAAAGAAGGTAACAAATGAATCTTTTATTGGGATTTTGATTTAGTTAATCAGTTGTTTTTTATGTAACATGCTTGGAGTATTTGTTCTATAAATTCAAATCGAAACAAAAATTGTTTGAAGCTGGGATCTTGATATAAAACTTGATATTAAATTACACTTTAATACTAAAACTTGAGTAATAATATTTTGTTTATAAAGTACTTTTTTTTTTATAGTTTTTGGTTTCTGATATGAAAGGAGACAAAACTATCATATGTTAGCTAATATTACTAAAATTACTAAATTGCTTGTTTATTTATTTATTTAACATTTGACATTTTGTTGACATATATTGAGACCTATAGTTACAACGACTTTCGTCTCAATTGATCCATATTACAGAAATTCACAGAAACAAGTGCACAATATTATGAAGACATAAGACATCACAAACGTCCATGCCAGCACCAGGATTCGAACCTGGGACCAGAAGATTCAGAAGGCAGCACCCTACCGCAGAGCCTGATTAAGGGGGAAGCACACATTATCTCCGCTATCACCGGAATATTTTTACAATTATTTTTTACTTCATGTCATAGAAATTCCACGCTTTGACGAGGAAATATTTTTTATAAAAAATGAACGGTGTAAAACAATCCAATTTACTCACCGTTATTAGACACCAGAATTCTTTTAAAATAATTTTTAATGAGAATTTTCAGTTTATTATAGGAGGAAAGTATTTGTTGAAAAATAACGGTGTAAGTATAAATAATGTGTGCTTCTCCCTTAATCAGGCTCTGACCTACCGACCGAACCACCTGGCCGGCGTTTATTTATTTATCTATGTATCTAGTTTCGGAAAAGCATTGCATTGAATGTTGTGTTCTTCGGTGGTTTTTTGAAAATTAAATGATTTAATAAAGAATTCTACAATACAAAACGTATTTGTGAAGTTTATTATGAATATTACAGAATGCTTCTTTTACTGATTATTTATTTCAATGAAATGAAATATAATTTAGCATAAATTCTTATTCTGCTAAAAATCTATCTAAAACAAACAAACAAACAAACAAAAAATATTCATAAACGGGAACCTAAATTGTAAAACTTCAGTGTTTATATTTTGTTTACCAAATATTTTTTTTTAAGTTTTAATATGGAAGGGGGCGGAACTAATCAATTTCAAACTTTACATTTAATCCTTGCCCGGTAATTTTTTGAAAACTTAATTCTACATACAAAACTCGTTTGTGAAGATGAGAGTATTATTAGAATTTCAGAATATTCTTTTTGGTTGGTTATTTATTTCAATGAAATTAAATCTAATTTTGTATGAATTCTTATTAAATTATTAGAACTCATTCAGGAATTATAACTTGTTAGACAAGTTAAGAATTTTCTTTAATCGAGAGGTTTCAAATGAACTTTCTAAAAGGATTTTAAATTTTGAACTGTTTTGTTAATCTTTTTTTTTTTTTTTTTTTTTTTTTTTTTTTTTTAAATGTGATTGGAGTATTCGAATTCGATTCTACGAATTCGAGTTGGAAAAATAATTGTAATTAGATTGGTTGGTTGGGTTTTATGTCGCACTAGTACTGTGCGGCGGTCTGAGACTCACCCCTAGAGTAAAAACAAATTTTATAATTTTCATTTGTATGGCAAAATTATTTTATAGATTATTAATGAAATCTTAAAATAATTCATATTGCAGTTTTAGGTTCATGATAGAATCCTTATTTTTAATTATTTATTTATTTTCCATATTATGTGGATTGTAGTAATCTATCCCTGCTATTTTTAGTTTTTAATTTAAAAAATAAAAGATAATATAACTTTAAATTCTATAGAAAATAATACATAATATAAAATTAGATAAATAAAACGATTGAAAAGAACTACGAATAAATATACATGTGGAATACGATTAAACTGAATTTCTACCTTTCAGCCCATTTGGATATCGGTCATGAGTCGACATCTATGTATATCATATAATTATATTGTATTAAGTGAAAAAATATTGAAATAAAATACAAAATCGTTATAATGAAAGTATAAATGCCAAATAAAGTTAAATATAATAAAAAATAGGTAATAATTCTAAACTTATAAAACTCTTATCAACATTATTTTTACTATGTTTAAGAACAAGTCTCCTTCCTAATTCGTTATCGTTAAGGATATTTTTAGTTTCTTTATAACTTCTAATTATTATAATACTAAAACCAGAATTTTCTTTTTAAATAAATTATTTATAGTATGAACAAAGCACAATAACTTATTTATTGTAGAGAAACGAGGCACTGATGGATGCTATTTGGAAGGCCTCCCTCCACTTTGCATGCCAAAACGCTTTCCTCATCCCCAACCCCCCCTCCCCCCCCCAAAAAAAAAAATATATATATCTAAGTTTATGTGTATATATTTGAAGTAATTTATACTGTGTGGTAGATTTTTTTAATTTTCTCCTTCAGTTATAGTCATGCCTGGCAACATCCTAATTAATATTCCGTAGTGTTGTTAGTCACGCTCTTTTTTTTTTACACACCAGTAATCTTTTAGAGTTATAAATATTTTTTAGAGTAATAAATTTTTGCAATTACAAATAAATAAGAAGAAAAATACTCTAAAAGAATACTTGTGTGATGAAATAGGCGGGGCTAACAATACTACGGAATATTAATTAGGATGTTGGCAAGTATGGTTATAGTATACGTTCTATTTCTCTAGCTTCTTATCAACCCATAAGAAAATCATTACTTTTTAGTTCAAGAAAGCCGAGAGACTGATAAAGTATATTGGTCAGACACTATGAATGTTATTTTAGTTTTGGAGATTAGAAATAAAATTTAACAAATGTTTAAGCTTTTAAATGTAATCTAGAGTGTTTTCATCAGTTTTTGTTTTGACTAGGCACCTCGCGTGAAAATTTATGCTATTCCATTCTAGCTTTTGCAAGTGAGCCTCCTAAATTTGGAGGCCCTGGGGCAGTGCCCCATGTGCCCGTGCCATAGTCTGGCTCTGAGTCGGAATCACTTTCACATTTAAGAAAGTTTCTTATCGATGCAATAAAATATTTAGAATGCAAGGCGGGAAGAATGTTGAATTTTTGTTAAAATGTTTAACTTTTGTTCGTTATATATATATATATATATTTTTTTTAATCCCGGCTGTTTTAACCTAAAGCAGCCGAAAAAAAAAAAAAAAGCTTATATATATATAATAACGATCAAAAATTAAACATTTTAATTTTATAAATCAAAATCTCAATAATAAATAAATTTTCATTAAAATGTTTGTCACTAAAAGTTTGTACGTTGAATTTTGAACCAATTTGTATATTCTTCTAAAATGTGCTTGACTCCCCGAAAAAAATAGAAAAAATTTGAGTGTCAAAAATCGGGAATTGATTATCAAATGTAAATGTTTTATAAATAAATAACATTCGTTGGCAGTAAATGGTAGCTGAAAGGTGGTGATTCCATACTTGCCAACATACTAATTTAACCTACATACTACCCCGCTTTTTTTTTTTTTTTCCACACCAGTATCTTTTTAGAGTGATTTTCTGCTTATTTAATGGTAACTGCATTTGAAGATTATTACTCTAAAAATTTACTGTGTGAAAAAAGGCGGGACTAACAACACTACGGAATATTAGGATGTTGGCAAGTATGTGATTCTCTTCTCTCTAACTCTTTTCAAAAAGTAACAAATAAATAATGTATCGGGCGGAGATAAATATAAAAAACAATCTGTGGCTGTAATCGATTTGGTTATATGTAGTATAATTTCAATTTGATTGTATAATAACTATAATTAAAAAAGTTTTTCATTATATTTCATTGTGAGTGTAAACTGTATTCTATATTATTTTTATTTATTTATTTATCTACTTTTTAGCTGGACCTTTATTATTCACTATCCTCTGATATCTCCTCTTTTATAAAGGCATGATATTTGGTAATAAGATATTAAGAAAATTCAAATATGCAAGCAGAATTTTTTCATTTCGGTGAAAGAAATGATATAGGATTTTAGTAACAATATATTTATTTTAAATAAAAAAATAATGGGGATTGATCTTTTTTTGTATAATGTATATACATATATATGTAACCTACTTGCCAAAATTCATATTAATATTCCGTAGTCCTCGTCTTTTTTTTTTTTTTTTCCCCCTTCCACCAGCATTTTTTTTTTGAGTATTTTTCTTTTTATTTAATCGTAATTAAATTTCGAGAAAATAACTCTTAAAAATACAGTAGTGTGGAAAAAGGGACAGTACTAATAATACTACGAAATATTAATTATAAAATAATGGCAGGTAATAAACACCTTGTGAATTATATAAACCTGGTGATATAAACACCTTGTGAATTGTAGATATACTGTAACTTATTTATTTATTCATATAGAATTATTTTTCCTATAATTTCAATAATTCTATAAAGCTAATAACTATTATTTTTTTAAGTATTGTTCCTTCTTCTCCAAAACCGAATGTTTTTCGCAACTGAATGTAGTTACCAACTGTTCTTTAAATTCTCTTTTTCCATTGACAACATCAAATTCTTTCCTGCCATTGACAACCTGCCTATAAATAACATCAAAAAAGAATTTAAAGCCCTTACTATAACACACTACAGCAATGAAAAACATTTCATTCAATATTTCAGGTAAATTACGCCCACATTATCCAAATAAACTATCATCCAACAAATAAATCAATAATTTAAATGCACATCTTTCCATTGATGTTTCGTTTTTGAATAACGAAAAACCGACCTTGACAAGTATGGGCGTACGTAAAACACGTGGGTTGCGCGTGCGTTCCACTCGCCAGGTGAACCAGATTCCGAACATCACTTTCGTTTTTTTACTTTTTCATTTTTCTTCCATCATCTTTCTTTTTTTCACCTTGTCTTGTATAATGCAAAAGGAGTTCGTCGCCCTAGGCATTACAGATTACCGACGAACAGTTTTACCGCCTGTTATTAGTATCGACCAATGAAATTGAAAATAAAGTTCCTTTAGGCTATGGGATTAGTTTTGTTTTTATCTGGTTAACAAGTTTTATGAAACATATTCCTATAACCCTTTGGTACCACGACTTGCTATGCGTTAAGTATGCATGGAAGTTATTTTAAAGTCAATTATCGTACCAGTAGCAGCAGTAAGATGGAAAGGTTAACCTTGAGAAATTTTTGTAACGACAGGTGATATAACAGACGGTGTTTTATTTTTTATTTTATTTTATTTAAAAAAAAAAAAAAATTGTTTTCTTATCTAATTGCTGTTGTATTAGCAATGTTCGATCCAAATTACGTTTCTACTTTCTGTACTTGACATTCCTCAGATTTGGTTTTTCTTTTTCGTCTTCAAAAATTATTAAACAAAATAACTTTTAACAAACATCATTTGCTGTTACGTAATATTTTTAAAATAATAACAACCGATATATAAAAGTCTAAAAATAAATAAATAAATAATAATAAATAGAATTTTATTTATTCTCTCCTTCTAGAAGTTTATGCTTATTAACACATAATAACAAATTGTATAAAGACCCTCCCCCCCCCCCCTCCCTAGACCAAACTGGACTCTGAGAAGTTCTGTTCTCAAAGCAGGTAGACAGACGTGAGATGCCAGTTTCGATCTAACGTCGTGCTCTTTGGCCTAGCCATTCGAGGTTTTCACCGAAACTAGTGTAAGTACGGGCTAAGACACCCCTAAGAAAGACTTCCCACGGAGAGCATCCTCCCAAGGCCTAGGACTATTGCGTATACAGTTGGCCTTAATCCTAACAATAACGCAATCCCTCCCCCTTTCGCTTTTTTTTTTTAAATTCATTAAAAGAGCAGATTGAATTACTCCAGACAATTACTAAGCTACCTTATTAATCGATAACTAACATAAATTAAAACAATTTCTGAACAGAATTCGACACAACTATGTAATTACGTGTTATTATTAAATACCATTTTTCGCATAAAATTTATTTTCACTGTTCTTCTTCTGATTTCAAATGAATGTATTTAATGAAGTTAATCCATTTTATTGATTTATAACTTCCAATGTGTATAGTGTAACCACGTTTCCTACGCCTAGCAGTGAGGACGAGTCGAAAATCTTGGAGGGTTTCCAAGTTGACCAACAGGTTTGAGTTTAGTAAACATCCAGTCATTCGGTATTCCCTTATCTCTTATTTTCTCTCAATGAAAAGCTTGTCTCCCCTATTTTACTAGTGGACTCGTTGAATCCGCACTTGCGCAGAGGCTTCCATGGTCGCAAGAAATGTAGTTAAAGAGTAATTTTGTTTTTTAATAAATACTTACAATATGTGTATTTTTTTATCTAACACCATAAACTATATTTTTCGAAATAAAAAGCTAATAGACGAAAATATCTATGCGAATTAGCAAGCGGCAATAATAGCGCTTGAAACAAAAGAAAAAAAGAACTATATTAATCATACTAAAATGTAAATAAAACTACAGAACAGCTCTTGTTTTATAGTGAATTTTCACAAAGTGTAAACGCAGTAACAGGTCTTGGCTTACATAAAAAAAAACTCTTTTCATGATATACAATTTTTTAGTTACAAAAATCAAACAGCTCACCAGCTTATTGTTGCAACGGATTAAGACCTCCTTAAACTCCACTGGGTTAGATGTTGCAGTAAAAGTAGATTTACAGGCAAAGTGGAAGTAAACGGCATTCACTCTTTTCCATTAAAAACTACCTTGGCGTAAAACTTGGTGACCAAATTTGGCAAAAAATGGTAGTTTAGGGTTCCCAAAGTTTTGAAGCTCTTATGTTGTTTTGTTATTCCTGCCTGAAAGAAGCCGGTTTCAAGTCTAAACTGTCTTCGAAAAACCGAGTGCTGGTGAAAGCAGGCTGTTTGTGACTCCACCCCCACCTCTTCCTCGGGTTCCTTTTTTTTCCCCCTTTTTATAAGAACAATCCTGCATTAATATCATCATAGCTACTTTGTCGTCATACCATCACGTCGGAGTTCTTAGAAGCTCACGTAGTTAGTTCATGGTCCCGAACTTGTTGATCCTGCAACTGCTCTCCAGGCGTTTTTCTTACTCGGGTGGAGGTAAACGATGGTCGAGACCATCGTAGGTACTCCCAAAACCATTGTGATTATGGTGATGAAGTTCTATGTTGTACAGAATACAAGAAGATTTCTGGGACTTTCCACTAGATTATAACACAGAATTCAGGAGAACTGCGCCTAATTCCAGTCGCCAAAATTATACGTAAGAGTAGATCTACGACCAAGAGTCAGCGTTCTTCAGAGAACTGCTTTGAACGATTGCCTCTGAGATTGCATCTGAACGATTCCTCTGAATGATTGCCTCTGTATTCCAAACGATTGATATTTGTTCGTAAATCAGCAAAAATCCTGCTTTGTGAAATATTGATATGACGCTGTTTGCATAAATGCAACATTTTAATTTATTCCGGAGATTCTTTTGTCTCGCCTTTATTTCATGCCACTTATTTTTCAAAAGTACTTTTTTTTATTATTTTATCGAAGTTACACATTGGGAAAAAAAAAAATTTCTATAAATAAAGCGAGGCGAAATAAAAGCGAGGCTAGAAATTCTCCAGAATAAATTAAAATGTTGGCATCTATGTGTTTGTTTTATTCTTGTAGAACAAATGACTGTGTTCTTGGTCTCCTTTGAGAACATTCATCGAATAGTGACTTTTATGACACCAGCGCAAGCTTAATTGGACTGCTTCGAGAATATTCGTTGAATTGACAGTTCAATAGAACTGTTTCCAGAATATTCGCTAGAATCACAGTTTTATTAAATTGTCTCAAGAAATTACATTAAATAAAGTACATTCATTCACTAGAACCTGACTGTTTCTTTGCGAACATTTTTAGAAGTAATTTTTCTTTTTATTTAACTGTAATCACATAGTGAAGAAAATTACTGTACAAAGAAATTGGTGTGGAAAAAACGCGAGTTGGCAGCTTTATGCTAAACATTATATATTTAGAGATAAATCTTTGTTTATTCACTAAATTGCTTCTTACTGTAACAGGATGAAAGATACATACTTGGCAACCATCTCATTAATAACTGTACAATTGTTAACGCCCCCTGAAAAAACGCCCCTATTCTTACACCACTATATTTTTAAAGCTATTCCCTCCAAATGTTACGATTAAATAAGACTAAAATTACTCTAAAAAATTATTGGTGTGAAAAGAAAAAAAAAAAAAAAAAAAAAAAGCGGGTACTAAAAATTGTACGGTTCATAATGAGATGATTGGCAAATATGAAGATATTTTTTTTTTCAACTTAAAAAAAAAAAAAAAAAAAAAAAAAAAAAAAAAAACTTAAACCATTTTGCTGAAAATCACATGCTTAAATAATCTTTTCTTTTTTGACAAACATATACTCATATTATTGATAAGGTAAACATAAGCACCATTTTCAAATATTTTTTGGGGAAAAAAAAAACTGTCTTCTCTTCTGATAAGTAAAAAGGAAGGAGGGTGGATTTCCGTCAACACCGATTGATACAGTGCAAAGATCCACAGTCAACAATGAGAATTCCAGCACCTACCGAGGCATCAACAAACAATCACGAATTCAGCCCCGTATTTACTACCTATCACGTCGCCGAACCGAAAATCATTGAAGTCCAAATGGAGAAGGTTTTTCACTTCAATGGTCACGCGCTGCCAAATTTGCTTCTGTAATAACATCAACCAAACGGAGCGCACGTAGAGAGACTTAAGAGTGCTGCGTTTGTGAACGCTCCTGGCAATTCGCTCAGCAAATATCAATCACAAATAAAAAATAAAATAAAATAAAATGTATAAAAAAAGAGGTGATATGTCCGTAGGGTACGTTGCATTGAATTGAGTGGTGAAGTCCGTGGAGGTAATCGATATATTTGATGCATAATGTGCTGAGGATAGCGATTTCCCAGTTCAGTTCCACACATCCCCAAATTCGAGAACAGAATAAAGAGAATTTCTCGAGAAATCGTTCAATAGTATTTCGGTTCGAAAATTTTATGTGCTGAGCTGGCAAAATTATTTCTATCATTAATCACTGATTAAATAGTAAAAGCATGTTATATTTAAGAAAACTAACATAAATCATATATTTATGACATTTTTAATAAATAGGTTGTAGATAATTTTTTTTTTGAAAGTACATACCGATATTTAGAATTTATATTTAAATTCTAAATATTGGTAAAACTTATAACTTAAATTCTAAATATCGAATTCTAAATTATTTATTTGTTAATTAGAATTTAAAATATTCGCTACGAAAATAAAAAATTTTTATTCATCAAAATTAAACAAAAGAAAAGATTATACTAGAATTAGAAAAAATAAAAAATAAAAATAAAAATTGTAAACTAGATGATAAAAATATATAAAATTTCTTCGTTTTAATAATGCGTTTATTTACCAAAACAAATAGGCTGCTTAGTCATTAATTTTACAGGGATACTGAATGTTTACAGAAAAGAGTAAAATATGAAATGACTTAAAACTAAAGAAGGAATGAGTAATTAAAAAAATGGATTGTCTATTTTGAGAAGTCAGATTTATAAAATTAAGCAGTTTGTTAATAAATTGCAATTTAGATTACTTCTTTGAAAATTGAAGCAGCTAAAGAAATATGTTTTATGATTTGATTATTTTTTTTAAACTTAGGAATACGTTGCCAAGTTATAATTAAACTAAAATAATAACAGAATACGACTGCAAATCATTAAAATCTCTCTCTCTCTCTCACACATACACATATATTTCAGAGCTTTTAACAAAATTTCCAACATTTTTATTTAATCCGGAACATTTTTAGCCCAGCCTTTATTTCATACCATTGTTTTTTTTTTCTTTTTAAAGAGTAATATTTTTCTTCTTATTTTATCGTAGTTATATATTGGAGAAAACAGTTCTATAAATAAAGTGGCGCGAAATAAAGGCGAGGCTAAAAATGCTCCAGAATAAATTAAAATATTGGCATCTATGCTTTTTCAGAATTACCAAGTACCTTAATTTATTCAGGGGCATTTTTAACCCTGCCTTTTTTTCATACCATTTTTTTTTAATAAGAATATTTTTTTTTCTTATTTTTTAGTAGTTACATTTTATATATATATATATATATATATAAAAAAAAAAAAAAATCCATAAATTAAGTGGTGTGCAGGGATGGAACACGGGCGCAGAATTCATACCGGAATCTGTTTAAGAAATCTCTCTACCTATAATATCGTTGATTTTAGAAATAGAAAATTTTCTTATATTGATAGTGGTATGAATTCTGCGCCCGTGTTCCATCCCTGGGTGTGAAATAAAGGCCGGGTTAAAAGTATTCCGGAATAAATTAAGGAACTTGACAACCAACGTTCCCAACTTTTATAATTTATTCACGAGCATTTTTAACCACACCTTCTTTTCGCACCGGAAATTCTGTAGATTATTTCTCTTTAATATGTGACAACGATTAAATAAGAAGAAAATTATTTTTGAAAATTTCAGGTATGAAAAACTGGCGGGGTTAAAAATGCTCATGAATAAATTATAAAAGTTGGGAACTCTGTTGGCAACTGTGCTTTTAACCATAGTTAAGTTTAATAAATCTTTTAAATTAATTATATAAAAAAGGTTTTTAATTTGTACAACGAACTTTTGTTATTTCTATCTTCAACAAATACTCTGAAGTTCAGATAACGAGCATTATTTGAGCTTATTTCGTTATAGGTAACAATATTTTTATTTAAATTTTAAAAGTGAGCACAACTCTGTTTTCTATATCTTGCATGAATATTAACATCTTAATAATATCTTTAAAAAATATCTTTTCAATTTTATTTCGAATATGTAATAATATTACTGAATAAATATTCGTACTATTTAATTGACAAAAATTATTAGCAACGACATCTTGTCTGGTAAAAAATGATGCTAAAAAATACATTTTATGTAAAAGTCCAAATTAACTTCAAGCAACATTATCAGGTGTTTAACCCTTTACGGCGCAAGGTAATTAGGATCATTTAAATTACACTGCCACCGGAATTGACGAACAAAATTGAAATTAAAGAATTTGACGACGTTTTCTACTATGTTACCGTAGAAAAGTTTCGCTAAAAAATTCCGCGATGGGTTTTTGCAGTTGAATATTAAAATTAGTTGACGCTGTAGTGACATCACCGCCCCTGAAAGGTTATCAAATCGCTTTCGATTAAATCTCTGAAATCTATCTTCAGCTAACATGTTACTTTAAAATTTCGTTTGCAATTATTCGGCATATTTTTAAAAATTCTCACAATATATTCATTAAAAATATAATATTGATTTTTTTTTTTTCCCCACGAATGTTAAGTACAAATATAGCTGCCAACATCCTAATTAACACTTTCGCAACCGCTGACGTAGATTCACGTCATTTGAAAATCTGTAACTCCGCCAGTGGGCGTTTCTTCCGCAATTTGTATGTTATTTATTTCTTAAGAATATACCCAATATTCATATTTGTACAATCAAATATAGTATGGATACAAATACTTCGATAAGCAAGAATATAATTATAACGTATATTCATTTGTAATATAAATGTGAATACAAAATATTTTGTTCTGAAATATTATGACTTGAGAGAATAACGCCCACAGGCGAACTGTCAAAAGACATGCGGTCGCGAAAGTGTTAATATTTCTTAGTATTGTTGGTACCCGTCCCTTTTTCCCCACCACTCTTTTTAAAAGTAATTCTCTCTAAACGTAAATTCGATTAAATAAAAAGAAAAATGCTCTAAAAAAGGTGGGGAAAAAATGTGAGTACTAACTATACTTCAGAATATTGGGGCTGATTTTAACTTTTAAATACTGAAATATAAATACAGGCATGAATTAGGATGTTGGCAGCAGAGTTGCCAACTTGTATAATTTATTCCGAAGCATTTTTACCCCCGCCTTCTTTTCGCAAGAGAAATTTTGTACAATATTTCTCTCCAATATGTGACAACGATTAAATAAGAAGAAAATCATACTTAAAAATTACTAGTTTGAAAAAAAAAGGCGGGGCTAACTGTGCTCCGGAATAAATTACAAAAGTTGGTAACTCTGTGGCAGCTGTGCGTAAAAACAATTGATTAAGGTTGAAATTATTACAAATTATTGCTTTGGTATAATTTAATTAATCCACATCATCATTATTATTAATATTTTGATCCAGGTGCACTATGCGAGCCGTCATAAAATTTATAATTTTATACATTTAAACTTATTTTAATGGAAATTGACGAATATTTCACATTTGCGTTTTTATTTCAGTATTTAAAATTATAAACTCGCTTCAATATTATTTTAAATCGCAGTTGTTTAAACTAAATAACTTTATTAGCAGTGATTTTTGACTTTTTAAATGAAAAAAAAAAAAAAAAAAAAAAAAAAAAAACATATAGAGTAGGTGCTCCAGTGATTGGCATGCTCCAGTAATTGACATCTATCCCGAAATAAATAATAAATAAGAAAATCATGTATTTTACATATAAGAATTTTAACATTTTATGTCAAACACTGGGGCATAGGATACTAATAACTGGTAAGATGAATAACTAGCAGTGTCAAACACTGGAACATAGGGGGCCAATTATTGATAAAATGAAAAACTGGCAGTGTCAATTATTGGAACATTGAGTGGGTGTCAATTAAAAATTCATAAAAAAAAATTAATTGTTATCAAATGCATATATTTTAACATATATGTTGTTCTGAATGTCTTTCATACCATATGTACAAATATTTTCTCATGACTAGAACATTAAAAACATCAGAGATTGCTTTAAAAGTGTCAATCACTGGTGCACTTACCCTATCTACGATTTAAGTTATTAGTTCACTAGAACTACATAATTTTGTTAGATAATCATTAATTAATTATTGAAGATTTTATAAAGCTTTTTTTTTAATTTTAAATTATGATTATATTATTCCTAATTATTAGGAAAAATATTCATAATTATGCATCATAAGAAAATTTATTAAGGGAAAAGACCCTTCTAATTAATTGCATTTCATTAAACTTCATTAAAAAGGGAGAAGAAAGCAGGCTATTACTTAAAAGATATTTTTTATGTATCGCATAATTCTTTCAAGGCAGCGTTTTTAATTTTTTGAAACACACATCTTGATAAATTTAGTAACAGTATCCACTTAATAGACTTTCATTAGACACGCTCTTCAAGTTTATCATGTAAGTTTATCATTCCTTCATTAAATTATGTTCCTCTCCCAATAATTCCCCCATCAGCTGCACACCTTGCATAAAATACATCAAACCACGCAAGATACCCACGCTATGAGTAATTTTTATTTTATTCATCAGCATTTCACATTAATTTACCCTGTTTTTGCCTCATCTTAATCCTTATTGTGAACATAATCTCCTTCGATCTAACCTTATTTTGCTTTCTTGATGTTTCAGGTAAAATGGCAAACATATTTCCATTAGAGGAAAGAGGGGGAATGTAGAATTTGCTTCTCCTGTTTGTAATTAGCAGGTCAGATTCTACTTTAATGAGTCGTTCGTTAATTTCGTGTCTTACATTTAATAATGTTCAACCCATTTGATTAGAGTTAAATGGGGTTGAAATTGGGTACATAAATTATTTAAATGAAAAATTGGAATTTAAATAGATAGACGAGGCGAATTAACAATAGATACCCTCCAGTTTTAAAAGCAAGTATAACAAGCGTGGTGGATTTATTTAATGATTAATTAAAAACCCTATTTCCTTTAAGCGTTCTTCTGTTTAACAATAATCTATTGAATTTGAAATGCAGGGTGATTTTAATTTATGAGACTCTAGACTTTTTTATAGACTATTCTACTAGATGCATTTTGATGAAACCCACTAAGGTCCGTATATTATTCTATTTCTATAAACAACAGGAAAATGATATATGTTATTAAAAATAAATAAATAAAATAACTTCAAGTTTTGTCCACTAAGAAAATTTATGGTATTTAATTTTCATAGAGAATAGTAATTCGGAATTAAAATATATATATATATATATATATATATATATATATAAAGTGAAGAATTGAAGAACGTGATAAAATTTAGCAATTAATTGATACATGATTAATACCAAAAACGGTTTTTTAATTCAATTTAAATGTTAGTACTCATTTCTTCTATTATTTTCCTTTACAGTATATCATTTAATAGATAAATTTAAATTACTTACGCTAATCTTTGCAGTTAGGACCATAACACCAAAACCAACAAGGTGTGATTTTTTTTTTTTTTTTTTTTTTTTTAAATATACATATAATGTACATTTAAATTATCAAAAATTCTGGTACGCTGTCACAAATTCGATGATTTACGCGTTAAAGGTTTACATAGTAGAGTCACCTTTAATTAAAATCTCTATGTAAACTGCATAGTAGTTTTATATAGTGCTTATATAAACTGTGTACTGTTAATTGAGATTGAGATTTCTAATGAAACAGGTAAAAAAACTTGTGTAATTTTTATTTTATTTTTTTTATTTTTATTATTATTTGTTTATTTATTTATTTATTTTAACTTGAACATCACTTTTTGAAATGCACAGCTGTTGTGTAACATTAATTTTAAATATTTTTATATTTTAACAGTCTTATCATACATATGAAAGAAAAAAAAATATCTGTTTTTTATTTATAAAAGAAAGAGAGAGAGATTTATTAATTATAAATAAAAACATTTATAATTATTGAGTATAAGAAAAACTTATTTGCAAAGAATTTTCATAAATTAAATATATATATATATATATAAAGACTATCCATCAAAAAATACTTAATATTCCCATTTACTATTTTTAAAGTTGTATTCTTGAGTAGAATTTTAAAAATTTAGTAATGATATTTGCTACTAATATAAAATCTTTTTAAAATACTTCTCATGTTTAACACGTAAATTTATACACGTTATAAGTACGCTCTTATCTTCCCTCATTTTTTAATACGCAAGACAGCAACAGTATTTGTAATTTTTTATTTATTCATTAAAGTTCCATTTTTTGTTTGTTTGTCTGTTTGTTTTTGTTCCAGTTTTATAGTATTTATTTATTAAAACGTTTTATTCTTGTTTACAACAAACAAAACATTAGGGTTTATACGGATTCACCTTTTTTTTTTCCTCTGAGTTTTTCACTACTATTTCGAAACAGACTTTTCTTTCATTTTATAGGCTTATTTTTATAAAAATAAATAAAAAATAAATATAAAATAAAATAAAATAAAATAAATAAAATAAAATAAATAATAGATTTAAAATTATTGACCGAAGACTCAGAAGAAAAATTTGAATTTTAAAAATCTTGTAGATTCATTGTTCCTTAACAATGTTTTCGGAAAAATTCGGATACCACAGTTTTTATATAGTAATTTTTTAAATAGATATCACCAAATATTAGCGATTAGTCAAGTCTAAAATTAATGTATGAAAATAGTGGTATCCAAACTCCCCTTTGTAAGAACTCTTTTGCTTAGGTTTTACAATCGGTTTTAGGTTTTATTAGTTTAGGTTTTAGTTATGTTTAGGTTTTTTTACAATCGGTTTTCTATGGACTTTCAGCAATCTCTCTTATATATATATATATATATATATATATATATATATATATATATATATAACGTATGAAATTGTAAATATAAAAATATAAATGTAAAACATAACAAAATTTGGTATACAAGAGATATATTATATATATAATACATTACAAAAATAATAATTACATAAAATGAAGAACTTAAGAATGTTATAAAATTTAGCAATTAATAGATACATGATAATACAAACAAAACTCAATTAAAAGTTATTTTAATTTAATTTAAATGTTAGCACTATAATTTTAAAATATTTCTATTTTACATTTTATCGTGTTTTTAGTCAATAATTATTACTTAATTAATTACTTAATGTAGTTTACGTTTTCATTTTCTAAAATTATTAACTTTTAATACGTGGTTTGTGTCAATATTTATGTTCTTCATTTTACAAATTAATGAACTCAAATTAATAAAGCTAAAGTAACGTTGATTTTTTTATAATTACCTTTAATTATGCATATATAGTGTGTTCAAAATAATTTAACCTCATTTAACTCTTTAAATATTAACCTTAGACATGTATCATAAATTGCAATGTTGTGTTAAAAAAATAAATAAAAAAATAAATAAAAATACGGAATTTTATAAAATCAACTAAAAGCTTCAGAGAATTTAATTTCAAGTATTACAAAAATTAAATATGTGTATATAGTGTCACACAAACAAAATAACACTAATAATAATAACAACAATCGAATGAACAAAATTTGCTTTAGGTCCTAGTAAGGACACGTATAAAATTTCAGTGTTGTATCACAAAATTTCCAAGATATGACAAGGAAAAAAAAATATTACTTCAAACAATTTTCCAATGTAAGTTCTCTATTATAAAATAAAATTAATAAATTAATAAAAACTACATTTCAATAACTGACTAAAAGCTTCTTTTTAAACGTATCTCTAAAACCTTTTGTTTTTATCCTTTTTAGGGCATGAGAAATTTTTGCACATTTATCTATTAATTTGCGTGTGTGTGTGCGTTTATACACTGACTACCAATAAGTATTTGGACACCTATGCAAATGACGATATCTGCGGTCCTGAGGTACGTCACGGCCTCCGCCGGTATATATCGTGTAGGAAACAGCATCGGCATTAGTCGCATGCAAGATGCCGCTCAGTTCGGAGCTCTTTGATTTCGAGAAAGGTATAATTATCGTATATCACAAATGTGGCCGATCCTTAAGGGACATATCTAGCGATCTGAAGTACTCAAAATCGACAGTGGCCTATGTGATTAAGAAGTGGAAGGTGAGCGGTGATTGTCGGAATGTGCCCCGAGTCGGCAGACCAACGAAACTGGGAGATAGAGACCGACGAGTGCTGTCCAGAGAAATTCGGAGGAACCGCACCCAACCAATGGCCCTCATCCGCGACGAGTTTCAACAGGCATCCGGGAGTATTGTTTCAATGAATACCATCCGTAAGGAAGCACATCTGCTTGGTTTTCATGGTCGTGCTGCTGCCCATAAGCCTTTGATCACAAAGTCCAACCGCGCTGCTCGGTTAATGTGGTGTAAAGCACATCGAAATTGGACCGTAGATTAGTGGAAACGGGTTCTTTGGAGTGACGAATCAAGGTTCACCCTTTACCGTTCGGAAGACAGGGTCTGGGTCTGGCGTCTACCTGGAGAACGTCTCCTGCCAGAATGCATTGTGCCAACAGTCAAGTTCGGCGGAGGGGGAATTATGGTCTGGGGGTGTTTCTACTGGTATGGACTGGGACCCTTGGTCCCCATTCATGGTAAGCTCAACTCCGATGCCTACTGCACTATTTTGGATGACAACGTGCTTCCTACGTTGCGGCAGTTTTACGGGTTGGACCCCCGTTACTTTCAGGACGACAATGCCAGTTGTCATGTTTCGACGTTAACCAAGGCTTGGTATGGTACCAATGGAGTTCATCGAATGGACTGGCCTGCCCAGAGCCCAGACCTGAACCCTATCGAGAACCTCTGGGATGAGTTGCATCGCCGAATTCAGGGGTGCACTACCCGTCCAAAATCGGTGAAGGAACTTCTATGTCTTCTCCAAGCCGAGTGGAAGAAAATACCACTAGCTGTCATACAAAGACTTGTGGAAAGTATGCCCCGGAGGGTTCACGCTGTAATTGCTTCTCGTGGAGGCTCTACCAACTATTGATTTTGAATAAAGTTAGTTTTTCTTTTCTATCACTGGTGTCCAAATACTTATTGGTAGTCAGTGTATGAAATCTGTGTATAAAATTTATTCTTGAAATTGAATTTCTTGAAATTTTTGATCGTTTATATAAAATTTTGTTTATTTTTAGATTTATTTTACTTTTATTTGTTTATTTATTTTATTTTATTTATTTGCACATCTTTGAAATTTGTTATGTATGTCTAACAAGAAGTATAGTCCAGGTCATAGTTTATGATCACCTGTTTATATATATATATATATTTCAGTAAACGAAAAAGAAAAATTATTAATTAGAAACTTAACAAAGGAAATAGACAGTGATAAATTTGTAATTAGTAATATAAATTAAAAATATCCTAAAATTTTATGCCATTCATTAAAAATAGTTTAATATATATTTTTAATTATTATTAAAAATGGAATAATGAAATATGTATATATATATATATATTGGTTAATATAAATTTTATTGTCGCATTTTACCGATTTTTATTAATTAAATTTCCCTATATACGTTATACTGCTAATATACCATTCATTATTTAAAAAAAAAAAAAAAAAAAAGAGGAAGAAAAGAGTGTGTGTGTGTCTGAGAGAGAGTGAGAGAATTTCTTCTTTTAGAAAGCACGAAAAACGATATCTGGTAGCTAAACAAAATAATATTATTACTTAAACTTATCAGTAATCCATTCGAAATCTGTATATTTATAGGTAAAAATATTATCTTTATTACCGTCTTAGTGACTAGACGATAGTAAAGATATCGACTAGAATTGAAAAATAGTAGAAAATTGGGTACAATAACGTCAGTTACCGAAATCGATAAAACTGCTCGTACTTGCTTCTTTTTAAACATATAGCTCTATTTTTAAAGATATTTAAATGTGTTTTTAATGACAAGTTTGGATGATTTTTAGGTTTCTTCTAATATGAAAAAAAGGAAAAAAATTAGAATATTTTTTTGTATGTCATTTAAACGACTATTACCACTTGATGAAAATGTGGAATATGTGATCATTTTATGATAGCTAAGCTGGTTTTAAAAAATTACAGATGATTCAATCATTTCTAAAAATTTCCATTATTTTAATAAAGGATGATTACAAATATTTTTGTTTCTTTTTAGTTTTTGCTTGTTCCTCAAAGGCATTTGTGTTCAAATCTTCAATAAAAAATCTGAAATGATTTTTCATCTTTCTTTACATTGCCGGAATTAAAGGACAACATGTTAAGTTTTTTTTTTAAATATATATATATTTTAGATACATTCGAAGACATGTTTAAAACCAAATGTATTCAGTGAATTTTATCCAATACAGACTTTATACACCTCACTTGGAGACCGAATGGGTTGTGCTCTGGCCTTCAGTTGTTAGTGGCAGGGATCAATTTCCGATTCAGGCATGGATTTTTGTAGTGATGAGCTGCCAATTTTTTTATTTATTCCGTAGATTTGTCAGTATCCTTCTGTTTTTCATACCAATTTTTTAGAATCGTAATTTTCCTCTTATTTAATTGTATGTATATATATATAAAAAAAAAATGCTATACAAAGAATGTGGTGGGATCAAAGGCGGATACTAACAATGCTACGGAATAAATTAAAAAGTTGGCAATAGTGGTCAGGATCGCCATAGATCTCGGTATAATGAGGCTTAATGTGCAAAAAATAGCCGTAGAGTAACGCTCAAATCTCAAATCTTCATCCATAATTCATATTTTGTCTTTCCTTTCATAACTTAAACCATGTGGCATATATAATTTTATTTTCTGCAATTTTATTTTTATTTTTCTTTACTTTTGTTTATATTTAAAGAGCCACGGGCAAACTCCCACCTTCCTATTCTTTGTTGATTGGGAAGTGAAGAAGAAAATTTAGGCTGTCTTTTTTTTCCAGATTCTCTTTATTAATTCTATTTTAAAGAAAATTCGTTTACGTGACATCTTACATATAAATATTTCCCAATCCATTTAATTTAATTCAAGATTAAAATTTATGCATAAATTACTAAAAATCAAATGTTTTATGCTAATAAAAGCAAGCATTTTACTCGTTGATATTTACTCCCCCCCCCCCCCTCCATATACGCCTTTTCTTTTTCTTTTTCCTTTCCTTCTTTCTTTTTTTTTCTTTTGAACAATTATATGTTAAAACTTTCATACATCTTTTATCGAAAATGATTGATGATTTTTTTTTCCTCATTCTTACATTTTTTAAGTAATAAACCTCTGGGGCATTTTAAAACTAGATTTTAATTTTTTTCTTTTTTTTATTCTGAAATAAATAATTTTTTTTAATAAAACAAGAAAAGAATTTTAACAGAAATCATTTATTATGATTTCAAAATGATTTATGATTTTAATCATGTCTGTGAAATAAGTAATTACTAACAATAAAAACGCTCAACAATTTTGAATATAAAAAGTTTGTCTAAAATGTAAACTTATTCTTAATTAAGCGCAACTTTTAGAACTTGGTGGAGCACAAATATTAATTTTAACTAGCTTTTAAAAATCCTGTCATTTTTAATAACACTTTTTAACGTAAGAGAAATTAACAAAAATTTTAATATTAAATAAGACTTTTTTTCCCCCGTCGAATGCAGTTTCTTAATTCTTACGCTATCCATCATCCATATTTCTCCATCACTTGATCATCTGGTTTAAACGACACCTGACTACACCACATGTAATTTCCAATTTTTTAATCAGAAATTTTCCTTATTTTTTGCATTTCTTGCATACGTAATATCTTTTTATTTTATTTTGTTTTACTTTTTGCATTTTTATGATAAACGGTTAAAGATATTGATATTAATGGTAGAATAAAAAATAACACTTCTTGAAGCTTTTTGCCACAAAATTCGGTGAATTTTTTGTTTACGTTTCTTTTGAAATGAAGATATAAGTTTCTCAATAAGCAAAATTAATAATCGAAAACAACTGGTAGAATTAACATAATATTAAATTGTGAGATCTAAAAATTAAGTTTAAAATAAATTACACGATTCTGCGAAATTTTAAAGTGTAATAGTTAAAACTTCTCTTTATTAAGTTTGTGGAAAGTTTAAAATTTTAAAATTAGTGAAATTTTTGCATTATACAGCTGAAAATTGAATTAAGTAAATAAGTAAATGAAAAATAAATGAAACATTTCTTGCATACGCCATATCTTTTGATTTGATTTTGTTTTACTCTTTGCATTTTTATGGTGAACGATTAAAAATATTGATATTAATGGTAGAATAAAGAATAACATTTCCTGAAGCTTTTTGCAGAAAAATTCGGTGAATTTTTTGTTTACGTTTCTTTTGAAATGAAGATATAAGTTTCTCTATAAGCAAAATTAATAATAGAAAACAACTGGTAGAATTAACATAATATTAAATTGTGAGATCTAAAAATTAAGTTTAAAATATACAAGATTCTGTGAAATTTTAAAGCATAATACATAGGTGCCAAGTCTCCCGTTTTTCAAGGGAGACTTCAAACCGGAAATTTTTTATAGCTGTTTTCGGTAACATTAATCATCGAAAATATATATAACATATTCCATTTAAAAATACTGGTGTCAATTCTGATTTAAAAGTTTAAAATATTGGCAGCTCTGATAATAGTTAAAGCTTCTTTTTCTCAAGTTTGTGGAAAGTTTAAAAATTTAAAATTAATGGAATTTTCGCATTATGCAGCTGAAAAAGGAATAAAGTAACTAAGTAAATAAAAAATAAATGAATCTTTATTATTAATATTATAATGTTATTAACTAAATCTAATACTAATTAATACTAACCTTTCAGACATTATTATTATCATTGTAATGGAATTGACTAAATCCAATTCTAATTAATACTAACTTTACAGCTAACTGAACATGTGATTAATAACATTTCGCAAAATCATTATATATATATATATAGATAGATAGATAGATAGATAGATAGATATAAACAGGGCTCCAGGAATTAAAAAAAGAAAAAAAAAAAAACTGACCGGCTGCAAAAATTTCTGGTAGCCAGAAAAAATATATCCCCTCGCTTTTTTTTAATGAATTTTGAAATTTATTTAAATATAAAAATGAAAATTCCATGCATAAAATACAAATATTTATTACGCTAGATTGATACATCAGAAAACACCTGGTTGAATTTAACATCATGGAACCTGTTTTATTATTTTCACTAAACAGATACACCATCGGCATTGATAGATCATTGCACCAGCTAACGATTCAGCACCAGGTCGCTGTGCATACGCAAACAAAAACAGTGTAAACGATGCACTGATTTAACACTGAGTTGTGAAATATGCATGGAGAAAATTGATGTAAATCATCTAATGGTGTACTGATTCAACAGTGTCTCTCTTTCTCTCAAAACGTAATGAGAGGAGCAGGAATCAAAATGTCGCGAGTTAGACTGCATCGAGAGTGGAACAGGAGCCCAATTCTCGGGCTCTTGTGGTCGGACCAATTTTATCACCAAAATATCAAAGAAAAGTTTCTTTAAAGTTGAAAACATAGTTGACAGTTAAAATATATTGATCACCAATGGCGACAGTATTTCACGAGCCCTGGATACAGCGTCTAGAATAAACAGTGTGGAAAGCGGCGAATAAAATTGTACTAAAAATATTAAGCCTGTCACCAGATGTCATTGTAATCGAAACTAGTGTCACGACAACAAAACCGAGACTCCCTATTGGTTAATTATATGCTTAGATCACGTGATTAAACTGACGTAGCTGGGAAAAGCCAATCAGGTCTTCGATTTGAGCAATAGCTTCGATCACAGCGACATCTGATAAGCTTAATTTTTGTAGCATCATTTTAACATCACGGTTATAGGCGATTGCCACACTGTTTATTCTAGACGCTGTACCCTGGATATAGATATTAAGTGAAAATGTTTTTTTTTTTTTTTATATTAATTTGAAAATATCTATATTATAATATTTATATCAATAAATTAAACTTCTTCTTGATAAAAGATAGCAATAATAAATTCATATTTCTACTAATATCATGATGTTTATATTGTCTAATATAAATGTTAACTGTTAATTATATTAGTCCTTATTTACCTGTCCTATGCATTTAGTTAAAATGTAAGATTTTTTTTTTTTCATTTTTTTTTTATTGTAGTCTGGACTTTGAAAGTTAAGAGTCATTAGCAAATTGTAATTAATTTTACACAAAATCAAAATTTGTATGCATAATTTGTATAATGATCCTGATAACATTAGAAATTTGGTATGCATCCATTCATTTGATTTAGTCTAATTTTGATTTTTTTTTTTTTTTTTTTCCAAACAGCTCATTAATTTTTTTCTTTTTTGATTCTTTTACATCTGTTAATATTTTGGAAATTTCTTATAAGTTTTCATATATATACATATATTTCAAGAGCAAATAATCTTATAATTGAACATTGCAAAAATTATACAGGATAAGAGATAAATAAAAAAATGCAATTAATTATTTATTTTATTTATTTATTTATTTTTTAAAACACATTACTTCTTTTTTAATGTTTAATTTCTCTTTCTTTTATTTTTCAGACCCATTTTCAGAAATTCAGAAATAAGATCTAATACTAATAAGATTTCATTTGGCACGCTTCTAGATTTATCAACGTTTTTATCATTTTTTTATTAGCTTTATTTCTCCGCCCATAATCCCGCAATAATTTGAACACCTTGAATAAAACAAATCAGACCGCGACATCTATAACCTGTCAGAACTTTTCACTAATTTAACTCTTTTTTTTTTGGCGCAACTTTATTTTGTACATAATCTCATGCGATCCAAACTTGTTTTGCTTTCTTGATTTGTAAAATTTCTTGATATTTTTCCAATTAATGTAGGGAGGAGAGAATTAATTTGAATCATCTGTTTGCACTGAGTAGCTCAGGTTGTACTTTAATGTCTGGTATATTTACCTTTTCTTTCTTTCTCTCTTTTTTTTTAAAGCTTAAAAGTACAATTAATTTAATTAGAGCTTAATGTAGGAGAAGCTGACAACATTAATAATTTAAACAGACATTATTTTCTTCATAAGTGAAAGCTATTTGCTATTTTTTTTTTCTTCTAATTATTTCCGTTTTAAAGTACTAAAACGTGCTTCTTAAACAACTTCTTATTCTTTAAATATTAAGCTTAGTGACAATTCGTTTAATTTTTATAGTCATGAATGTTTTTATTAATAGAACACAGCTTTTTCCCAAGGTGTTTTTAATTGTCTTATCAGTACTAAGTAAGTAAGAATACAGAAATAGAAACACGACAGGGGATCTTCACACACCGCAGAGGGGCACAGTGTCTTGTATTATCGAAATATATATATATATATATTTTATTTTTCATATATTAAGTTTAATGACAATTCGTTAAATGTTTATAGTCATGAATATTTTTATTAATGAAACGCAGCTTTTTCCCAAGTGTTTTTAATTGTCTTATCAGTACTAAGTAAGTAGGAATACAGAAATAGAAACACGACAGAGGATCTTCACATACTGCAGGGGGGAGGGGCACAGTGTCTTGTATTACCGATATATATACATATATATATACATTTTTTTTTTTTTTTTTTTTTTTTTTTTTTTTTTCAAATAGTAATTTGTTTTTTATATAATAGAAGGAAATGGGCAATTAATAAAATTATACATGCCAACTTTTCGATTATTCTGGAAAATCTACTTTTTATAGAAAATTTTAATAATAGATTTTTAGAAATCATCTACGGTTAATTATATTGAAAATACTATTAGAAAATAGTGGTGGTTACTCTTTACTAAAAACGTAGATATTTTAAAAGACACTCATGTCCAAAAGTTAAGGAACAACCTGTTTTACCGTTTTCTTCTTTTGCTCATAATTTTTAAGCAAATGAACAAAAAATTTAGATGGCAAGTCATTATCAAAACATTAATAGAACTTTATATACTTATTATTATATACTTATTATATGCTTATTATATACTTATTAAGTAATGGTTTTTAGAGTGATATTACTTCAATTTTTCCCAAAAGTAAGCTTTAAAAGAAAAAAAAAAAAAAAAGAAAAGAAAAGAAAAATTTAAAGAATTTTAGAAAAGAAAACTAAATAAGATTGTGCTAAGAAAGAATTACACAGACAGGTGAATATACACATGCCTCCAAACATTAAATTAAAATTAAAATTTTATTACTTTATTAACTTTTCTTCCTTTTTTTCTTCTTTTCATAACGGACTTGCAGAAAAAAAAAAGCATATATATATATATATATATATATATATATATATATATATATATTGATTTGTAAATTTTGAGCATCGCCAGAATAAAAATGCCAATAAATAATTTTAAAATGAACATCTGATCCAGTTTTCCTGCCAATATGTATAATTCGTAAATATATATATATATATATATATATTCACAAGCGAAAAATGAAGAATCAAAAAAGTAAATACAGGAATAAAATCCGGTTTTAATCAAACATAAGGATACATCTACGTCTTCACTTATCTACAATGCAGCCTTGACACCATTTTTCTGTTAGTTTTCTTTTTTAATATTAAAATATATACATATATATATATATATATATTTATTTATTTCAAAGCTTACTTTTGTGAAACTTTGAATTAATATCAGTTTAAAAATTATTATTCATGTTTAAAGTTATATAAAATTCATTTAATGACTTTATAATGAACATATTATTTAAATTTTACATTCCTATGTTCACTTGTTTAAAAGTTATGCGCAAAAGACTAAAACAGAAAAACAGGTGGTTCCATAACTTTTGAACATGAGTGTATGCATTTTTCATAATTCAACACAAAATTTTCTGAGCATTTTACTTTATTGATGTGAAGTCTTTTTTTTTTTTTAAACCTGAAAGAAAAACCATAAAAATAAAGCAAAAAAAAAAAAAATAAATAAATAAATAAATAAATAAATAAAATAAATAAATAAATAAATAAATAAAATAAAAATAAATAAATAAATAAAAAGCTTTTATTCAGATATCGTCTATACGGCCCAAAATTAAGTTTTATTCATTTAAACATTTAGTGTTATACTTATCTGAATTGAAAATCGTTTGCATTAATTATAGAAAATAATACTTCCAATTAATAATAATTTTAACAAATAATTTGTACTGCGAGAATTTATATAGGAAAATATAGAAGATAGTTATGCGATGTTCACACCATACTAGTTTTGGAATCACAGTCATAACTTTCTAATAAAGTAAAATTTGTACTAAACAATAGTGATAAATGAAAGATAACGTACATATTTTTCAAAAGTGCACATATTCTAACATCCATATAATGTTATGAAAACTATACTAATATGCCACTTATATTCGACAACTCTCACACAAATCAAGATTGAAGCTTGCCTTGCTTAGTCATATCTATATATCCCCTATTGATTTCTTAATCTCTGAATCCGAAATACCGTTGCGAAACCTTAATCTTTTATTAATCCCCTAGCTTTCCCCTCCCTCTTGGAAGAAGGATCAGATATTTCCACATAAAATAAGGGGATTTGGCAACACCAGTTACCTATTTCTTTAGTAGGCTGGCTGGCGTGATTTATTGATTTATTCCAGGAATTCTTCGGACATAAAATATTGAGTGCAAGGAAAATAAAAAGTTCCGATATCTGCAATATATTATATACGTTTCTTATTATTACAGATAACTTGGGATCATATTTATAGCTTTGTTGTTATAAATAAATAACTGCATGTCATGATTTCTTAGGTCAGACGTTGAGGAAAATGATATATATTTATATTTTTAATTCATAAATTGCTTTAATATTTTTAATTTTAAACCAGATTAAAAATTAAATTATCATCGATTGCAAATCGTAAAAATATTGATTTATAATATACTGTCCTGAGCTGACGTATAATGTGCATATAAACTGCAAATTTAATGCTACTTTATGAGTTAATACGAGGTTTATTAGACGAAAAGGCCATTAATCGAATCTTATTTTCCAGCAGTAGAACAATTTCGGCTGTATAACTGGTTTTACAGGAAGTTTAACTGATTTTAGTTGAAATCTGATGTAGTGGAGAAGAAGATCTACCTCGAAATGCATCAGTGATGAAGCACTTACTAATAAAATAGAGATCATATAATAAATGAAAGATCATATTTTTCCTATATTCATTTTGCATACTGGTTTTCATATTTGAAAAACATTAAATTAAACAAATAAGCAAACAAACAATAAATAAATAAATAAAACAAAAAGCATTAAAAAATACAAATTTTAGTTAGATTTTTTTTTTTTTTTTTTTTTTTTTTTTTTTTTAAGTAAACTGATTCCAAGATAATGGAATTCACAAGTGCACGCAAGTTTTTATGAACATATATACATCATGCTTGACCATGCATCACTTTTTTAAAAAACCTTTCCATTTCGATAACTTTTTATGTTTCTTTTTTTTTAAAGCATTTGTTTTTATCTCTATTAAACATACTATATTACGATAAACAACGTATCTGTCTATTTTGCTTATCAGAATTTAAAATGCCTGTCTAGATTTTGTAAAAAAAAATAGTCTATAATCGCCATAAAATCTGATCAAATGCATAAAAATAATCATAATTTCTTATATATATATATATACATTTAATCGGCTTTTTATTATTATTATTATTATTTTACTGAATGCTCAGATTATTTAAGAGCATCAAACATGAACGGGGGTTTACGTTTGTAATACGATTTAAAATTAATTCAGATAATAGTAATTGTCACACACATACACATAAATATCACAATGCCACACACATACCTTGCTTAAAATACGCCATTGTCATACAGTTATTATTATTAGCAGTACTATTTTTAAAAGGCAATAAAAGTAAAATCTTATAACTTTATAATAACTTTTTATTTAATTCGTATTTTTTGTTATTGAGAATTGTCCTTAATATGTCTTTTTGCGAGAGAAAATTATGATTATTTTCATTCTGAATTATTTGTATAATCCTATTATTACACTAAAAATAGATCTGCTTCTGGAATAACTTTTTTTAAATTAGCTATAAAGAATATCGAAAAGGAATTTAAGAAACTTTACGTTCACATCAAATGTCTTACTTACATAAATTCATTAGATAAAACTGAAACAACATAAACGAAAATTTCTGCCGATAACAATTTCAATTTAATGTCTTCGCCATGATTAAGCAACACGTCCCCTATTAGCTGCAACAGCTTATTGTTGTTAATGCATCAATGGGCACGTAAATGATGTATTCAATTAACATAGGTATAGTTGCAGTTTTGGTAATCGATGCGCTCTGTTTAAAATTATTTACGAGATTAATTAGAGAGTATTCGCAAATATTCTTAAGTTTTCTGCACTCTGAAATTTAAGTATGGGATTAATTTATGCAATTATTATAGAGTTAATTTTTATGTCTTTTATATATTTTTGGCAAATATTATTTTCACTAATTGAATAAGACGAGCATAAAAGGTATCGCTGTTATTCAAAAATTTAATACATTTGGATAATATTATGATTCTAAATAGCTGTTATACAAAAAAATTAATATATTTAGATAATATTTTGATTCTAACCGGATTAATATTACGTTAATAATGTCATTTTATTATAGGTGCCAATTTATTACAGATTGCCTATAATTTTTAACCTTTTTTTTCTGCATTATTCTTTATTTATCTATATTTATACAAGACAAAGATTATTATGTGTAAACAGTGGTAAGAAAACTATTTACAATTATTAACGAATTGACACTATACATGAAATTGACTAATTTATATAAGAATAATCATAAGAAAATGATTTTCATTTATCACAATAAAAATTTCTATAATAACAATAATAATATTTAAAATGACCTCTTTACTATTTACTTAAAAAAGTTACAATATTTTGTTAACAGTGTCCTACAAGGACTGAAATGCATCACAAACTTGAGATGATGCTGCACTCATGAGCCTTACTTACAAGAAGTAGGTACTTACAATATAATTGTAAACGAATCCATATGTAAGCTGCTTTTATTTAATCAGTAATAAATACAGATACTTTTATATATTTTCTAAAGTGATGTAATAAAAAATGACTTAATAAAGCAGTTATGTTATAAACGTAGCAGTAAATGTGTTTTTAATTTTATTGATGTTTAAGGATTAATATATCATATCACATACAACCATATGCGATATATAAAAATTATTATAATACTAAAACTTAATTTATTCTACTTATGTTTAGCAAATATTATTTTGTGCATTTGACTTATTAAATAAGACGGGGCATAAAAATGTACTTTGAGAAAATTAACCGGAAAAAATTAAATTTTATTATTATTAGTAGTAGTATTATTATGCATCTGAATTACTTTTATTACTTTATCATTTCAAACATTCAACCTATTTATGTAAAAATAAATACTTTTGACTATTTTTATTAACATTAATATTAACATCAATCTAGTGACTATTTCTTAAAATACTTTTGTGAGTAAATTTTTTTAATAATGTAATTTTAAATACTTTGAGAATTTTATTAACTTTAACATTGCCATGATTCCAATATAAATTTAATTAAATATTCTTCGTGTGAGCATTACTTAAATATAACTTATATTATAATCAAAATGAATACATACAATAAAAGCGATTGTTTTTATTTATTCATTTACGAGTGCAGATATTTTGTTAATTAATGTAATAAATAGTGTGTAAATGTTAATAATACATGTAATTTTAAGAATTAATGTAAATTTAATAAAACTGATTCTAAACCATATGCTGAAAGCGAGAAGCAAACCCTTTCTGGGGAGGATTAAAGTTGTGATAGCATGTTTCCAGACAACCCCTAGAGATGAAACCCAGACAATCACCAATTTGCCTACTGTGTAGCTCTAGTGCAACGTTGAACTTACTCATCCTCAACCAACATACACTCTTTTAATAAAAGATTTAAGAAATAAGTTGAAAGAGTATTTAAGAGATAAGATTATAATATAAATAGGTCAATTCTTAAAAAAAAAAAGAAAGAAAGAAAGAAAGAAAGGAGAAAAGAAAACGATAATTCTTTACCACATGTCATTCCATTTTCATCATTTTGTTTTATCAGCATTTAATGTAAATTATGAATTCCGAAAATGCTGCAAAAATTAAATCATTTCTCTTGAGTCAGATAGCGACATTTGAAAGGAAAAAGAAGCCAAACATACTCTAACATGCATCAGATACCTTTCCTATTTTATGTCGAATTTTTTAAGTCTATCACAGTTGTACTGTCCTCTTTGCAAAAATAAAATAAAATGAAGATAAGTAGAGGCATTTGTCATATTTGTGGGTTTAAAGTTTTTTGTTTCTAAAGAAATTATTGTTCGTGTTTAGAATAAAGTTGATGCAATTAAAGTTGATGAAAATAAAATAAATTTTGATAATAACACACACACGCACATTAGACCTGAAAATTAAAATTTTAAATTACTCGATAGTAGCCGATAAATTATATAAATTTACTTTCTTTCTTTCTTTCTTTTTTTTTTTTTTTTTTTTTTTGCAAATTTTTCTACTGATTACCGAAATAAATAATTTTCTATTTTGAATTTAAATTTCTTAAAGAAACTTTTTTAATTTTCCATTTTTTCTGAAGTTTATAAATTCGATGATTTTTTATGAAGTGTTCGTGTTAAATACATTATTTCTGCGAAGTGTCTTTTTTAAGATCAAAAATTTTTGTAAAAAAACAGTTTTCGAACGCGAAAATTTCCTTGATTTATGCCAGAAAAGATAATATTTCAACTAAGGAAATCATATTTTAGAAAGAAAAAAAAAAAAAAAAAAAAAAAAAAAAAACCTATTTTGGTTAATGAAAATTTGATTAACAAATGAATTTCCTTACGATTTATTTAATTTTATGCACGCTACATAATAAACAGATTAAAGGAATAAATTAACAAAAATCTCTTACAGCTAAAATAGCATGATTATAAAAAGCACTGTTAAAAAATTTCACCAGAAAAAATACAGGAGATTATTTATCTTAAGTCTTGTATAAAATTACAGCAAAAAATAAGCAAAGATATTAAAAACAATCTGTTTTATTTGTTTTATCCTTTTAATAACTAATATTATTCTAATTAATTATTGGTGAAAGTATATTAAATGTTTATAACATCTTTTCTGAAGTACACCGTTAAAAAGTTGTGTAATAGGTTGAGACAAAATATGGTGCATAATAGCTGCAATCATAAGAAGGTACCTTTTACGTTAATTCGTGCTTGGTTTAACCAAAACTTGCCAATGTAGTAACTTCATCTATAAGACGGAGAAATATTTTTCCATGACTAGTTGCTTTTTATCATAAAGACAAGAAGCACCAAAATCCTACACCATCGCATGATTTTAGCTGATTACCACGTTTTTATTAACTCGCTTTCTTGTTTGTCCAGTAAAAACCTTGCAATCGATTTTTAACTAAAGTCCCGACTAGCTAGACATTTGAAACTTTTAGAATAATTTAGAACACGATGACAATGCATTCTTTTAATAATTTTATTCAATTAATAAATGTTTGAAAATTTCTTATAATTGCCCTTTATATTACACATTTGATCATTTTCTTTCAATTTGATGGGATAATTCAGCAAACAATTTTTTGAAAAAATACCTATTAATACATTAAATTGTCAAGTTTATATGATTCAACAGAAAATTTTAAAAACGTGGTATATAAAAAGCTCTTTTTATCTTGTAATCATTTAGTACCAAATTTTAGTTCAACCTAGCATATTGCACATATTGCAACAACTATAGTATTTAATTTTGGTCCAACCTTGTAATAAAATTTTTGACAGTGTAGATTTTTTTCTTTTAATTGAAAAATAAAACAATTATATAAAAAAAAATAAATATACAAAATAGAGATTGATTATCTCTATTACTTATTTTTAACTAAAAACTACTTATTACTTATTTTTTAACTAAATTTACAGAAACTCTGAATAAAGACATATATTTAAGACTTATATTTATATTTACTAAAGTACATTTTCAGAAATTTTTTTTACTGTGCAGTAAGCGGTAAGCGTGACCCCCCGCCCCCCTTAAAAAAAAAAAAAAAAAAAAAAAAAAAAAAAAAAAAGAGAGAGAGAGAGAGAGAGAGAGAGAGAGAGAGAGGGACTTTTCGTATAAGCTGCGACTACTGTTATGTGCTAAAGTATATTTCGTTATTTAAAAACTTTAACAGAAAATTACTGATAAAATTACAGAGAAGCATAAACATAGATGCTTTTTATATATTCAACTTAATGACAAATATTTAATTTAATAAATTATTGGTGAGAATATATTTGTGACTTAGAATGCTTTTTCCACAATAGGAATTTTTATTTTAAATTTGGATTGAGAAATTAAATAATAAAAACACATAAAAATGCAGAGTAAATGTTGAGAATCCCGATTATTTACTTTTAATGAAAAAATATTGTAAATTTACAGAGACTCTGTATAAAATTTTAAGTAAATTAAAAATTTTTGTTTATTTATTTATTTCTATTTATTTATTTATTTATTAGTTTATTTTACATATTATTATTATTATTATTATTATTATTATTTTTTTTTTTTTTTTTTTTTTTTTACAGTGTATAAATATATAATTTATCATGAAATATATCTTATAATTTTCACAATTTTTTTATTTTTTTCATTTAATATAACTCATCGAAAGCATTTTTTCAAATAAAAGCATTAATTTTACTTACAAGAAAAGCATGCAAAACTGCTATTATTAGAATTAATAGTTTTTACTTTCTCTCGTTACTCAATTAAACTTTGGTTGACAGTTAATTCATTCCTTACTAATTAAATTATGATTTTTTTTTTAATGCTTTTACGAAAAAAGATCCCTTCTCAGAAAAGAGCGAGCTGAAACCTAAATTGAGAAAATAGTGCTGAGAAAATGAAAGAAATATAAAAGAAATTATCGTAGATGATTTATTACCAAACTTTAGCATAAGTTTTTTTTCTATCGAAAAAAAAAAAAACAAGAACTTATGAAGATTGCTTTTATTTCACCAGTTGGAAAAACAGACGAAATAAAATTTATATAAATGCCATTACGAAGAAAAACATTAAAAGGAATTGTTTTCTTTTAATTATTATATTAATATATATATATATTTGAATAAAACAGTTTATGTTTCTTCGGAAACAAAACCGACACATTTCTTTGTAAATTTTAAGTCTATATCCTGAAACCCTAAATTAAAATGTCTTATTTAGAATTACGGAATATTTTAAAAATTCTGAACTTTTAAACATTAACTTAAATTACTACAACTTTATGTATTATAAACAGTTCCATTCATTCTTCTTCTTTTATTAATTAAATATCCTTGAGCACAAAATTAATCCAATATATTAACAATTATATTGTACAAAAATCAAACTACATATATATATACTGGGTGATTCAAAAGTCACAAAAATAAAAAATAAAAATATTATTAAAAAATTATTGACAGTAGCATTATGTGGTTTTCACAGAAATGCATAGAAAGACATGGGCTTTTTTCTAGGTAAGAAAAAATTTATTAAGAAATTTGTTTAAATTTTCATTATGAAGTGGCGCTTTCATTGTAAAATTACATTTTTACAGAGGCGCAGAGCATTTAACAATGCAACTAGAACTATAAATGCTAAATTTGACGGCCCTTCATTCATTGGAATGACCGTCAGATGTTTCGCATTAGAAATTCTACTGACTAACATACAGACTGACACCAAATCAATCTTTTGATTTCCCTAACGAATCATGTAAAAGCTTAAAAAAAAAAAAAAAAAAAAAAAACATAAAATTATTTTTACATAGGATATATAAATTCCCTTTACCTGTAGTATGACTGAGAACTAAAAAGGTACATCAAATCTGATTTATGACATATTAGTTAAAAAAAAAAAAAAAAAAAAAAAAACTTTTTACATAATGATCAGTTTAGGACTATGATAAAAGTGTTAAAATACACATTAATATCTTGCGGTTATTATAAAATATTTTTTTTTATATTAAATTAATATATTTAAATATGAAAATCATAATTGTTGACATCATATATAATTTGAATGCTTATCTGAGTGGTAGAGTCGTGGAAATAGCTCTATTGATCATAAAAATAATAATAAAAACTTACGCGTTATAGAGATATAAGTTGAAATTGAATTAGACAAATTTTCAAAATAGTCGTTTTTACTCATTAAATTCCCTAATCATACAACCTGAGTTGTATCTACTACACAAATTAGAAAAAATGTGGCATGGCCGCGCCATCGGACGGACGTTATGCATGGAAATAAAAGAAGTATAATCCCTAGTACACATCTAATACTAAATACACAATTACAATTGATTGGTACCGTAACACATATACAGGGGTCGGCGCGGTCACTTTTTTTTCATACCACTATTTTTATAAAGCAATGGCTCTATTATTCTATCGAAAACAACTGCCGTTTCATTTGATTGAATAGATAGATTTCCTCGATTGAATAGTTCAGATATTGCTTTATAAAAATAGTGGTATGAAAAGAAACCGCGCCGACCCCTGCATCTATCACTTAAAAAAAAAAAAAAAAAAAAAAAAAAAGTATAGTCTAGCAGCACCAATTCTCAGAATAGGATTGGTACCAATTTATGTCAAAACTTAATTGAATATAAATTTTTGAAGAAGAACGCAATAATAGTCATTAAATTAATGTGAGTTAAGTTGAGTAACATTCATCCACACAGACAGACATTTCTTATATAAAAATTTGTATAGAATTCCCTTCATATACTAAAAATTCCCTGTGTTAGTTTTTGAATAACAGTACTCCATAATTTATGTTTCAGACCATAGCCTCCTAAACTAGATGCCTGTCGCGTGGCTTGTAAACTTGGCAACAGTCGAAGCGGTAGACAGCGCCACCTGGTACAGATTGCGGGACTTTTTTATTCAGCTGTCACCAATAGTTTTAAGAAGGGATATATGATTTATAGAATCGACGTTTCTTCGATTATATTCGCCTTTTATGTATATCATATCCCACTTTAAAAAAAAATTTGTGGCTGTTGAATAAAAAAGTCAAAAAATCTGTAGCAGGTGGCGCTGTCTACCGCTTTAACTATTGCCAAGATTCTGAGCCACGCGACAGGCATCTAGTTTAGGAGGATATGTTCAAACATACACTTAGATAATGACATTACTTAAACAAAAATCAAATTGAGTTCCAGGCACCACAAAATATATAAATGGGTTAAAAAAATTTTTGGATGAAAAAAAGTTTTAGGAATCTAATAATTTTTACTCATATATACTGAGATTTATATATAAAAGTCAAAGTTTATACTAATTAAAATAAATATGTAAATTAATTAGGCATCTTGAAACTAGTACGTTTCTTACCAAGAAATGAACAATCTAATAAAAAAACATAGATATTAAATTAAAATTAAAACAAGTTTCAGCTTTATAAAAATGTAGTACCTTAACTATTTTCTTTCTTTTTTTTTTTTATTAAACACACTTCTTGCTTTTAGATAAAACATTTTTTTTTTTCTGTAAGGACGGAAAAAAATCAAAGTTAATTTTAAAATACCATAAGCTAACCACATAACGACATGAGATTCATTTTACGACTTTTTTCGCCGACAAGATTTGGCAAAAGATTTATGTTTGCACTCGTACTTGCGTACTTTTTACAGAAAAACAACGAACGTATAAGATAATGAAACACGCAAGAGTTATTTTATCATTTATTGGTCAGGAAATAAAATTTATGTATATATTTACGTATAAAAAATTTCAAAATGTTAAAGACTTGATTAAAATATACGAGTTTAAAAAATAATATGTAACATATATGTTTTTTTCTTCTTCTTTAGATCATGTGATTATTAAAATAAATTGTATTGTTAAGAGCGGACAATACCTAATCTCGCCAACAGCCTTGGCTCACGTTATTCTATGGGAAAATTTGTTTACATAATTACTCATTATCTAATGAATATTTTTCAATTCTGTTTTCACATTTAGAAAATTCATAAGCGTTAAATTAGTACTTGTTTTCCAAAAATTGATTTTTTTTAAATTTTAGTATTTCATTTTGCGACTAGAAAATGAGAAAAATGCATTTTGAGAAAAATTGCATTTTTGAACTCAAAATTTAAATGTAAAAATTTAAAAAATGAATTTTCAAAAATTAGTACTCATTTAACGGTTATTAATTTTCTGACTGCGAAAACAGAATTAAAAAATATACATTAGGTAATGTGTAATTGTCGCAACAAATTTTCCCGTAGAATAACATTGGCCACGGCTTTCCACGGGATTATGTATTGTTTCCTCTTAAGGAAATACTGTGGTGTCCGGTATAATGATATTTTTGTTATTTGTATAAATATTTTGTAAGTTATATAACTAGTTTTTTTTTTTTTTTTTTTGGCCATCACACCTATTTTTAGTGCTTTAAAACACTGCCAGTGACCAATCTAGTAGCCGAATGATTAAAGCCCTGCCTTTCAACTGCCAGGTGTTAGGTTCGAACACCGGTTCAGGTTTAGATGTTCGTAGTGGTTTAGAAACAACTTTAAATGTCCCGACCTAATGAGCTTTTTAACATGCAAAATAGAGCAATTTCCAAAACTTCTCTATAGGATTTTATTTTATCTTTCTATTTATTAGTTTTTTGCAAATATACTACTAGATGTGCTCTAATAAAGTTAATTGAATGATGTCTCCAATAAAGAAATATACGAGTTTATTTTAAAATTCTTTTAAAGGAACTTGAAATATCTTTAACCAATTTTCATAACCATGAAGTTAATTTAATTAAAAATTTTTAAAAATACAACCTTTTTTATTCCTTCATGTATACTTCCGGACTAGTTTCATTTGGGGCGCCCCAGCTTGTTCACCGGCATCTTGGTGTGCGAAGTTACTCGAAACTAAAGTTTCAGGTTTTCTTCTTCTTTTATAAACTCTGCGCCATTGGCGGTTGAGCGATGCCCCATCGTTGCCATTGCAATTATTCGAACTAGTTAAAATTTCTACAGACTCCCTGAATGCTGCGTAATTGTGGTTATGGTAGTTGGCCAACTTCTTAACATGCTCAAACTTTATATCTATTTCTTCATTTTTGTTCACCTGAGTTAAAGCGGTTGTTATTTTTCCGGTGGTTATATCATGGCTGTGTTCTTTTTGTTTCTCTTTTCTCTGAGTTCTTATTAAAGAACACAGCCATGATATAACCACCGGAAAAATAATTTGTACTTTGTACTCTGTATTAATTATTTCAAGAGAGATTTAATTACGTCAAAGTTTTCAGACAGAGCGAAAGGGATTTATATTATAGAAATTCATTTCAAGATATTTTTAATCTTTTAGTGCCGTTATCGTATATATTCGTTCACTAAATTCAAATCCATAGTTATATTTTTAATATAAATGTAAAAAAAAAAAAAAAAAAAAAAAAAAAAATCATCATTTTAATACTGTGTAAAGTTCGTACAGTTAAAACAACACTATGATTTTTCTCTTTTTAAAGGCAAATGATTAGATGGCGATTTTAATATTATATTTCTTTTATAGTCGTCTAGACAATAACTCAAATACATTGGGATCTATGGGCAGAATTATTAAAAATGCATTTCAAGAATTATATGCTATTTCAGATGGAATTAGGCGAAGCTGGGGTAATAAGAGACAAAAAAAATTAATAAAATGTATACTATTAATCTAAATAACTTGAAATAAATGTGTCGTATTAATTTCGTTAAATGGCTTCTTTTTTTTTTTTTTTTTTTATGAAATCAGAAGCAAAACTTAATTTCTTTTGATGTTATGAGTTTTCAATTTAAGATTTGAACTTCCTTTCTGTTTTTCTGCATATATGAAATATTACTACTGTGGTGAAAACACCTTATTTTTTGTTTTTCTACCTTATTTTTGTTTACACCTTATTTTTTGTAAGCGGGGCCACTTCCTCTTGATTTTTTAGGTGATTTTTGAACTTAAATTTTTTGTTTAAAAAAACATTTAAATTTTCATTAAATCCTTGTTCCTAATAACCCCGCGTGGTGTAATAAGAGACCAGGCTTGTAACTGTCCATATATAGCAATGTAAAATCATGTGGGTAATAAAAGACACCTGGAAACAATGCTGAATCAGCCAATAGTTTTTAATTTTTATTATTTACAACCATTCAAAAAATATGTTTTCTCGAAAATTAACTGTCAGAAATGTGTTTGTGAAATTCATTTCTTTTAATATTAAGCCTTAAATAATATAATATTGTACTTAATGATAGTTTTACATAATCAACATAACCTAGGGATTAACCAAAAACATCAATATAATTTTTAAAGTGGGCAGAAAATATTTTACGCATTTTCTAAAGTGTAATCGAAAATAGCCAAAAAACCGTAACTTTGAAGTGTATACAAGCGAACAAAATGTTATAAAAAAATTTCTAGTAATTATAAATGAATTTATTTATTATGTAATGAAGTATTAATGACAAAATACTAACTTATAGACATTCTAAACATAAATTTACATAATCATAAACCTTAAATATGGTCTAGCCTAATGAGTAAAACTGCTTTTTGATTTAAAGTGAAAAAAAAAAAGTTCTCTCGGTAAACTTAGACTAGGCCTAACACTAGGTAAACTCCTCGTAAACTAGTCAGCAGAATTAACAAGAACTACAATGGGGGGGGGGGGGCACAGGAATTAACAGTGGGGGTAATAAGAGACTCATGTCTTTTATTACCCCCACAAAAAATAAAAATGGGGTAATAAGAAACATGCCTAGATCATGTAAATGAAGAATGCTTTAAAGGTTTTAAAAAATTGTACATCAAAAGTCATAGTCTTGGTCAAAAGGTTACACATTAATAAATCCCAAACATCTAACCCGCAAAAAAAAAATTACAAAAAATGTAGAAAATGTCACGAACTTTTAGGGTAAGTTCAAAGTGAAGGTTTTTTTCATCGTATAAAAAGAAATTCAAAATGTGATATAAACTTCTCAATATGTATATTGTAGTAAAGAATACACATGATACTTAATATTACATATTTTTAAAGTTGTCTAAGTATATTTTTTGGAGGTTTTTTTTGACTGCGTCTCTTATAACCCCTGTCTCTTATTACCCCGGCTTCCCCTATACTAATATATGTTACTGAATTTCATTACAATTTATATCAGTGGACATTTAATGTACAGAGGGGATTCTGTAATCATGATACAAACTTTGAGCGTTCAGTGAAACAGACATTTTTATCATAAGAAAGTATGGTCGGAGGTGATGTATATAGGGATGCAAACACAACACGCACAAAACAAAGGGATATGAAACACCAAAAGTAAAAAAAAAAAAAAATGTTTACATATAACATTAACGGATAATGATTCTTTAGAGCAATTTTTAGAACAATTGTTCACAATTAAGACTACCAAGAATAGTACATGCATAGCAGCGCCATGAGACGAACAGGTTCGAAGTTTTACATATTTTGTGAGTTTTAGAATGCGATTTGACCATTTTTAGAAAATGTCTGTCTGTCCGTCTGTCAGCATGTTCGTGACAAATGTTTTATAGCAACTGTATCTTAGAAAATTCTGTATGAAAATTCACATAAATTAATATGTAGTTGCACCTTAACATAAATTAGTGTCTATCAACTTCTGGTAAAAATTGCTTAACCAGTAACGCTACTATATTGCGATTTCTCTCATTTAAGGGAAGGCTATATCTCAGGTTATATAGTATGTAATCGAATAAAACTTGGTATGTGAGAAGGAAATTATGAAATATTATGCTGATTCAATCTAAATATATATATCAGACAATAGGAGGCGCTGCTAGGATGCAATTTTTAGCGTGAACAGGAAGGCTGTATCTCAGGTTCTATCGCATATAACTGCATAAAACATATGGTATATGAGAAGTCCATTATGAAGTATTACGCTGATTAAATGTGGGGACATATTGGCGACATATTGGTACTACAGTGGGTGAATATTGGAGCTACCGTGCTGCAATTTACTCATTGAAATAGAAGGATAAATCTCAACTTCTCTGGCATATAAATGAACGAAAGTTGATATGTGAGATATCCATTATGAAAACGAATTCTAACTTTATTTAGGTGTATATCGACCGATAGGTGGCACTGTTATTATTCATCCTCTGTATTTTTCCACTTGGTTTCCTCTTAGCACTTGTTGATTTAAATTGCACTAAACAGAATTGGTAAAATCTTTATTGTAAGAAACCACGAGTATATTTAAAATTTTGTGCATGTTAAATTGTAAGTGGTTTTTGGCTACAACATACTAGTTTTTTTTTTTAGGAATAATAATAAAACAAGAAATTCTCAGGCCTCATTTTATCCGCCATTACACTCTGTTTTTTAGATGAATTTAGTATTTCATCTGGAATAAAGAATTCTACGAGGGTTAAACCTTGACACGCTACTTCGGTTTATCATCTATTTTCATGTGTATTAAAAAATAAATAATGGTGGGTGTGTCCACTACTTCAATTAATCTTCATAAGACAAAAAATATGTTAACATATTCATAGGATTCGATTAAAAACCTGAACACGCCAATAAACCTGAAAAAAAAATTAAGTCGTTCCGTTAATAACACCTATACAAACCTCATCTCCTTTTCCAAAAGTTATTTATGAATACAATTCTACCTTTCCCCGTAGGAAAAGTTAGCATTCAAAACTTGTGCACGCTATGCGAATTGGAGGCTGACATTATAAAAAATGGTGTCGTGATCTATAGTCAAAAAGGTAGGGAAAATAAAAATACACATCGTATCCCCTCGCTAAAGGCTAAAAGAAAAAAAAAAGAAAAATACTCCACGTGCCAGATAGATGATTTTTTTCATCTCCCCTTCCCCCTGGAATACATTACTGAGTGAGGAGTATTTTTTATAGAAGTAATGGCTTTTCGTATCGTCTCTGCAAAAATGATTTTTCTTCAAGTCTGAAATAGCATTTTTCTGGAAGATATATGTAGGTAACGTTTTAACAATAAGATTGAATTAAAGATAAGGGAAACTACCTTCAAATTTTTATGAATGTTTTCGAATAGGAAATGTGTATCAGTATAGAAAAATATGAATAAGCCCTAAGAAATTTAAATATAGCAATTTTCATGTTTTGTTGCAAAATCAGTATGTATATATATATATATGTATGTATGTATAAATAATTTGGCAATTATTAACGGACAGAAAATTGGACGGAAAACATTGGGTTCAAAACTTGCGCTCATCGTACTAGTTGATCGATTTCTTTTACTTTCAGAATAGAAAATGTGTTCAGTACATATGTAAGGTTTCATTCTGTATAGTAATTATTTTTATCTGAAGTAACTTGAAATAAAAATAAGGGTCGAAGTGGTCTTTTTTTTTGAGAAATTTAGCAATTGTTTGCAGTAGTTATCTTCGATTGGATAATGCGGTGATTGCATTATAAAAATTGTGGTATTCAAATAGGTAACTACGCCGACCCTTGTTTGAATCATAATGCGTTTGAGTTACGAGTTGTAAAATATTTTGCAAAATAAAAAGTAAGCAAGAAGACGAAATAATAATAATTTTGGACATAAAAATAAAATTTTATCTGTCCTTTATAAATGACAAAATTCAGATGAGGGAAGTATACTATTTCAGTGTGAAATGTTTTACAGGCAGTGATGATAATGTGAATGATATTTCGTAGTTTTAAAATTATTTTTTAATTACTTAATTATTTATTTTACTACTTCAAGTTTATGAGCTACTATAATAAAACCGTGGCTATATTATATGCTGATACATATTGTGCTAAATTTTCTGCTTAAAAATATCTTTGAGTTTCATTTTCATGGCCTATTTTCTAAGAAACAGCCATGTAAATAGGCAGTAAAACATCAGTGATTATACAGTAATGACTGTAATTATAAAAATAAAGCACAGTGAAACCTGTCAAGTTGGACACCCCTCTAAGTTGGACATTTTTTCTCGGAACGGAATGTATCCATAGGATTAACATTATGTCCAACCTCTATTAGTGGGACACCCCTCTAACTTGGAAGTTGGACATTCACATACTGCACTAAGTTGAACACTTTTACCCGATGAGACAGGAAAAAAAGAAATTAGCTCCCATTTTCTCACTTTTTTTTTTTTTTTTTTAGAAATTATACTTATCCCTCTTAGCTGTAAATATCTAAAAAGGAATGTTTCTTATCACAATATATTCACCACTGTTTTATCCGATAAAAAAATATTTCTTTTCTTTAGTTCAAAAATTTGAAACATTCAAAAATTGCTGTAATTTAACCCATAATGTAATAGTCTTTCTTTTTATTGATTTTCATGCATTGTCCTTGTCCTTTTCTTCAGGAAATACCCAGCAGGGAGTCTACAGGCATGTGTTGACTTAGACTCTTTTAAAATGGGCATTAGGCAATGCATTTTGGTAGTTAAGAGTTTTCTTTTTTATTTGTCCATTTTACTTTTCTTACCAAGTTTTAACTTGAGTGCACTAAAATTAATAAGTGAGAGATCTATAGTGAAAAACGATGCTGATTCAACTTGGATGCATATCAACCGACAGGTGTCACTACAATGCTGCAGTTTTCCCCGTTCACGAGAAAACTGTATCTCAGTTTCTATGGGGAATAAATTCCCCAAATTTTATTTGTGAAATAGCCATTATGAAAAGAAATGTTAGCTTAATTTGAGCATATATCAGCGGACATGTGGTACTACTTTTATCACATGCTGCAATTTTCAATAAGGCTATCTTAGGGTCTATTGCCTAAAATTGCACCAAAATGCATATGTAAACTCTTTATTGTGAGAAGTTATGCTGATTAAATTTTCGTGCATGTTAACTGGTATGTGGCACTGTTATATAAAAAATTATAGAAAAAGGTATTAAATGGTCACAACATACCAGTTTAAATTTAGATTTTAAATTGGCAAATTAGTTAGTTTTTGTACATAAGTCGTGAATATTTTATTCTGTTATATTTAAAAGTGATTAAAAATTAAAAGGCATGCATGGATACAATTTAATTAAACCGAAAAATGCAAGCACCCCTATAAGTTGGACAGCTCTCTAAGTTGGACACTTTTTCCTGGAACCGTAGGTGTCCAACTTAGAGAGGTTTTACTCTATTTTTTATCCAATTACCTACATTCACTAATACAAAAAAGGTCTGGTAATTCAGCTTTCCATAAAATTAACTAAAAACAAGTTCAAAACAAATGATGAATGATGAAGAATAAAAATACACCTTAATTTACGACCGCACCACTTGTTTTGTTTCTAAATAATTAAGCAGGATTCTTTATCGGCACTTTTTTTATTTCTAAATAATTAAGCATGATTCTTCATGAGGCGGGAGAAAAAATGGGCACGATTAACACGTTTAGCACGTGAAAATAGCAGACAAAAACTATTCTTTCAAAACTAATTGTACACAATTTATATATAGAGATAGATAGATAGATAGATAAACAGAACGTACAGTAGTAATATAATATTATCAGTACATACAGTTGAAATTTAAAGGTGGTTTAATTTCAATATTCAAACAATTAATCTGATCAAAACAAAGACCACCCAAATCAAACCAAAAACGAAATAAAGCAAAATCTAAATGAATTATAGCAAGTTGGAAAAAGAAAACAGCATTATTTGCATTGTGATATTATCAAGGGCCTGGTAGAATGCAAATATGCTAAAAAAAAAAAAAAAAAAAAAAAAAAAAATGGATGTTTTTCTGTTACAAAGATAGCAAAAGCTAAGGAATTTCTTTGTGCACAGGCCCGAAACATCCATTGGAAATAAAATAAGATAAAACGTATATCAAAATAAACTCACCACAACAAATGATAAACCAATAAACTATTTAAAATATTATTAGTGATAAAACACCAATAAAATTTGTAATTAAACATCAATAATCACAAATAAAATAAGCAAAATATGAAATGTGAGTCACATGTAAAATATAATAAGCAGATAACCGTTAAAAGTACAGTTAATGTCAGTACAATGATGTCAAAGAACATGGAGTAAAAATAGAGAAATCCCAAATAGAATCAAGTTAAATCCTTAAATTAGGATTGAAATTACATATATATATTGTGAGTCGCGTTTATTCCAAATATTTAAATATAGATTACTTAGGTTAAAATGCCCAGCTTTCAAACGAATTAATCAAATGAAATTGCTTTTATTTATTGGCAATTCCCAAAAATTTTATAGCATGCACAATATTTCTAGACTGTAATTATTCGATTGTCGATAAATGCTTTTCGAATCTTCAAAAGGGGCCCGTTAAATGGTGGGTGGAACAAAAATGTATTCCCTTGAGAGGAAAAGAGAGAGGGGGATAATTTTTGTCATTCTATGCATCACAGGGTGCCTTTTAGGTAAAAGGGAAAAAATAAAAATATGAAGTTGCGTCAGAGGTCTCATAAGGGTAGCTAGGCGTGATATTTGTGGAATCAGTTGTGGGGTGATTCAAAAATAAAAGTTAACTTTTTTTTTTTTTTTTTTTTTTTTTTTTTTTTTTTGTTAAAAGAACTTTTGAAAGTTCCCACCATCTGGTGTCGAACTGAAATTCGAAACGCTGCTCTTTTGAGGATGAGACCTTGAAAATATTAAATACTCGATATTTTAATTGTACTAGTTTTCATCGAAAAACTGATGTTGAATAGTGAAGAGCATGCATTTTTTTTTCTCTTTAAAAAAGCACTTTAATTTGAAAATAAAATTATCATGTCGAAATAATTAACCACTACACTTCATCAGGTGAGAAAGAGTAGACATGGATGCGAAAAAAAAGCGAGGTATTGGACTGTCCCAAAGTTACGATCATTTTCGTTCATTTAAAGTCGATTCCGAACTACTGCGAACATCCATTTTTACACCGGGATTCGAACCCGGTACCTAAAAGTCAGACTGCTAACCGTTGGACTATCAGATGGAAGAGAGAGAGAGAGAAGAAAAGAAATAGAAATTAAGAAAATGAATGAATAAATAATAATCAAAGGAGAAAAAAATATGAGAGCAGGTATTAAACACGAAACTGTTGCAGAAAGATTATTAACAAGATTTCAGTGTTTACCAATATGTAAAAAAAAAAAAAAAAAAAAAAAAACTTCATTGAAATCCAAGGGAAAAGTCGAAGTATGAGAAAATACGTCAGTCTTAAAAATAAAATAAGCGTTGTGAGGAGCAATAAAACATTTAGAAATTTTCTCATTGCATACATTACGATGGTGCTCACAATTATTAAATTAATCATTAAAATTTATTATAATTTATTTTTACTATACCAATAGATCAGGAGTCTTAACATCTTCAGAGGTGGGGTAATATATTTTATACCACCCAAGTTTAATTCTCAGCTGCAAAAATTCATCCAGGAAATTTTTAATAGAATTTTACTTTTTAAACTTTTCTGAAAAAAAATTCATTTATTTCTTTTCTTTTAATTTTCCTGTCAAATTCCAGTAGCTCTTGATTTTAAATGAGCGTAATTACATTGACCCTGAAAGGGATAACAGTCCGTTTGCATTACACATTACAGAGCAGTTCATTTTTATCTATTCATGTATATATATTATTATTTTATAACAATATTTCAGTTCTTATTCGATGTATTACAATTCATTCAGTGTTTTGCAATTTAATGATCATTTTGCACTACTTTTATCATTTATTTAGTAAGTTTCTTGGTATTATTATTATTTTTTAATTTTAAGCTTTCATTACACTTTTATATTCTGTTACGCTGCATATTCATTTTACTTATGAATCTTTGATCTAATGGTTTTACTAGTAATATTGTTTGATTTACCACATTATTATTTATTAGTCTGTCATTTTTTTTTTTTTTTTTTTTTTTGGGGGGGGGGGGGGGTCTAATTTAAATATCTTATTTTTGTATATATCATTGATGAATTTTCATCATGGCTATGGCTACTTATTGTAAATATTAATACATTTTCCAAATTTTTCTACTCAAGGCTGTTTCTGTATTTATACTAAATTGTGCTCCATTAATTTTAATCAAGAATTTCAAATGTATTATTTATTTTAATCAAGATTTTCAAAAGAATTATTTATTTATTTATAGATATAAATATTTATCAATTTTTAAGAATTTATCAGGCTTTAGTTATATGCAAGCTTAGTTAAATTTTTAATACTATTTATAATTATTGTCTCAATTTATTATATTTCTAATATTTATCTTCTTTATTCATTACATGGTTGTTATTAGTAAATACTTAGCGCCTGGCAAAAAAGGCAAATCTTATGGTTTGTCTTGTGCTCGGTACAGAGTAATGTATAGGGATTACTCTGGATCGTCATCCTGCTACCTATATCATCCTCCTCTTCGCAATTTATTTTTTAAAAAATGCAATTCTACAAGGTGTCTTACTTGCCCTCTTGCTGATGCTTCTCATTTTAAAGATAGCTCCTCTCATGTTACATTTTGTAAGGCTTTTAATATCATTTACTCAATCAAATGCAATTTATGCAATATGATTTATATTGGACAAACTAGCAATCCATTACACAAGCGGATTAACTTACATCGTTCTGATATTAAAAAATCACGACAATTTACTACTAATTTTGAATATATGCACTTCCATCAACATGACTTTAATAATATTACTGTGAAAATTCTTAATTTTAAGAAGAATTTGAATGAACGTCTTTTACTTGAATCACAATATATTAAATCTCTGAATACACTTTATCCCTTTGGTTTAAATTCTAATGTTTATAATAAACAACATATTGTTTATTCCAAGGTTTCAAAAATTGAATTTTACAGTAATATTTATAAAACATTAAATCACTCTTTATTTAAAAAGACTACTAGAACTTCTAGGGGTTCTTCTAGGTCGTCTTCCCCACTTCTGGACATTTCATCTCTATTACAAAATCTCAAATCCTTAGAACGTATTTTTCTTAAGTCTTATAATTGGAAAGATATACGTAATTTTATATTTGGGATAAAAAAGAAGTATCTTCTTAAATATTTTAAAGTCTTCCATTCTCATTCTTTTGATTCACACTTCAGTGATGTATTTTTTGATATTTTACACTACAGGGCTGAGTGTTTTAATATTAAACTTGACTTAAAATCTGGTCAAAAAATAAATAACTCTCTCTTGGTGACAAATTTTTCTCATCCTGTGTTTAATAAACTTCATATCCACAATTTACTTAATGATCCATCCAATCCTTTTCCCATCAAAAACTTCATCATTCAAAAAACTTTTAAATACAATATTACTTTAGGCAGAAAAATATTTAACTACAATAAATTTGCTAAATTTCTTACATCTATTGATCAGCCTCCATGCTATTGTTCTGATTCCACATATAAATCTTTTTTCAATCCATCTCATGGTCATATTATTACTGGCGATATCAATATTGTAGAAAATCTTACTTTAAGATCTTTGATGAAATATGGCACTAAATTTCGTATGCCTTCAAAATTCAAATTTATTGATATCATTACTCAATTTAATTCAGACTTGGATCTCTTTATATACAAAATTGCTATTGATTATAATAAACCAGTGGAATATTTTAATGAGTGGAAATTTAAGCTACTTGAGAAATTTAAACTTGATTTAGTTTATAATATGCACCATCTTTCTAATATCAAGTACTATAATTTCAAAGAAATTAATTCAGCAATTCTCGACCTACAGTCTAAATTTATTATTACTTATGTTGACAAGGCGGCTAATAACTATGCAATTATTTGCAAAAAGTATTATAAACAACTTCTTTTTGATACTATGGATACTAGTAATATTTTTGTTAAGATTAATGACAGTATCGAAATTAAAAACAGGCATATATTTAATTATTACAAGTTGATAAAAACTAAAAATAATAACTATAATTATCCTTATTTAGTTGTAATTCCGAAATTTCATAAAGATCCAATTAAATTTCGTACTGTTACTGTTGCCTGTAATGCCTACACTTCTAATGCTAATATTATATTATTAAATATCCTTAAAAAATTACATAGTTATATTGTTTCTAACAAGTGTAATTTTTTTCTAAAAAATAGTTTTCAACTCAAAAATAAAATTAAAAATCTTACTGATATTACTGGTATAAAAACTTTTGATTTCAATGATCTTTTTAATAATATAGTTATTAAAGATATGTTTGATATTATAAATAAACTTTTTGTAGAAAATCTGCAGTATTTAAATCTAAATGTTAACATTACTCCTTCAACCTTTAAAACTCTGACTAGGTTTATACTTTTCCATAACTATATTTTATTCAATAATTATTTATATAAACAACGTTTAGGATTGCCACAAGGTGGCATTGCTTCTAGTATATTAGCTGATCTATACTTATATTATTATGAGCGTGATATTGAGTGTACTAACTTTAAATTACTAAGATACATAGATGATATAATTATATTATACTTGGATAAACATCACACCAATCTAAACTTACCTGTTAATTATCCTGAAAATCTGTCTCTTAGTAGTACTGATTTGGAATCTAATGTCATTAGTTTCTTAGATTTAAAAATTATTCTTAATTGTCATGGCAAATTAGAATTTGACTTATATGATAAAAAGAAAGATTTCCCCTTTAAGGTAAATTTTTTTACTAATTTTCAAACATGTTTACATAAATCTGTATTTGTCAATATTCTTCTTAATTTTAATCTACGTATCAAAAATTTAGTGTCTGATAAACATCAAAAAATACAATTTCGATTTTTAAAAAAATTAGCATTAATTAATGGCTATCCCAAACACTTGATTCAAAAATTCTTTTAATCATTTATTTATTTATTTTATTATTGTAAATATTATTATTTATTTATAATTTTTATTTTTATTACTATTATTCACATTAAAATAATTATGAATAATTCATTTTATTTTATTTTACTATTATTTTCATCTCAATACTCTAGATGGCAGCACTATCCATGCTAAAATAATTATGAATAATAATCTGCTTTTTTTAGGATCTGAATGCGTTTGAATCCTTAATTTACCTGAATAACACTGCGCATCCTTTATTACTCAATGGTCACTGCAATTTTGAACTGATTAACTGTGTGTTTAACTGAGTTCTGATTGTTAAATTTTACATGTGCATTGTATCTTAGTTTTTCTGGATTGAATTTTTCTGGTTTTTTCACATGGGTATCTTGTATTTGAATCAGTTTCAAATATATTTTATTAAGTAATTTTGTATGTTTACTTCAATCTCCAATAAATATGTCTTAGGATTGTTTCAGGTAATATTGTGATTTTGATCTTCTTTTTTATGGATGTTTCGGGCCTGTGAACAAAGAAATTCTTAGCTTTTGCTTTCTTTGTGACAGAAAAACATCCATTTCTTAGCATATTTGCATTCTACCAGGCCCTTGAAAACGTTGGAATGCAAATCATGCTTTTTTCTTATCTCCAAAATTCATTTCGATTTATCTTTAATTCTTTTCTGATTTGATATGAGTGGTCTGCGATTATGATCTGAATAATTGTTTTAATGCTGAGGATATATATATAAACAAATGTTTGATTTCTCTTCAGTTAATGGTGGTTTTCTGTTTGGTGAGAAGTTGGGGGCTAAGGATAGTTATTAGCTAAATGCTACTGTCCTTTCAGAAACTTCTTTTTCACCCCTACACTGAGGGGCCTCCCTGATGAAGACCTCGGTGTTTTTTGAGGTTTAATTTCATTCATTTGTTTATATATTCCTACATTTAAGTTTTGCATTTCCTTTTGCTGCAATTTTGCGCATTGGTTTGTAATTCACCTTTTGGTTTTTCTAATCTTTAAACTTAGATATATATAAATTCATTACAATAATTTTCTCTCTCTCTCTCTATATATATATATATATATATATATAACTGCCAACAATTCTAATTTATACCGTAGCAACCTTATGGCCCCAAGAGTAGCCTAAAAGTACTACTCTCAAAGTTGGGAGACGAGAAGTGCCGGGTTCCATTCCAGGTCGCTCTCTTCCACCTTGCTGTTTGGAGATTTCCGTGGTTTTCTTCGAAATTCGAGTTAATATGGCCTAGTACCTATTAAAAAAAAAAAAAAAAAAAAAAAAAAAAAAAAACCTGCGGAGAGCATTTTATCCAGGGCAAAGACTCAAGTACAGTCAATCGGTCTTAATTCACACCACCAATAAAATTGTACCATTGTTAGTATCTGCTTTTTTTTTTTTTTTTTTTTTTCCCATCACTTTTTTGAAGTGTAGTTTTCTTTTTATTTAATCGTAATTACATAATGGAGAAAAATACTCTAAAAAATGGTGTGGAAAAAGAAAAAAAAAAGAGTGGTGTTAACAATATTACGGAATAAATTAAAATGTTGCCTGCCCTGTACGGACAGGGCTGCCACAGACGACTTTTTTACTTTTTTTTTTTTTTTTTTATTCCTTTTGAACCACTTTTTTCCCAAACAAAATAATTTATAATATATTTACGCAGGTAAGTCTGTATTTTACCTGCGTATATATATTAAAATTTCATTTTACGAGAATAGAGGTACGAAAAAAAAAAAAAGAAAAAAGAAAAGTCGCCTGTTATAGCCCTGTACATAGTGATCACAAAGTCTAGCTACTCTGTATGCATTCCATAAATATTGATGACTACTATGTATTGCATAATTTTGCTATCATACGTCCCAGGAACGTCGACGAACTTAAGTATGCTGCGCGACGCGTATTTGCTGCCATCACGCCAGCAATGTTCAGGACAATCTCTGTACATGGAGGAGAATCATATTCTGTTATGAAAACGATGGTGTACACACAGACATTATGGAATAGATAGCAAAGAATAGTCATACTACCTCAAAGTTGTGCTCTGTCATCAGTGCCTGATTTAAGGCAGGGCATTAGGGGCATGTGCCCTGGGCCCTGGCACTGAGGGGGCCTCCAAGAAATTCCATTATACATAAAAAAAAAAAATACTTAAAATGAAAAATTTTCAAATTTTGCTCTAGAGATCGTTGTTTTTTGCTTCTTTCGTCAAATGGATGAAGGTATTACTGCACTGTAATATAAATCAGGGGTATGATCTTTCAAGGAAACTATCAGTTCATTGAAAAAATTGCAATATTTTTGCTAAACGCAAATAAAACTGCGTACTACTAATATTGCATTAACTTTTACAGGCTAACTAAATCCGAGACACGCACCGATAAAATGAAAAGTGGAGAGAATTTTTAGACGCGTGAATAAAAAATATGACATTTGTTTTGTTCTTTGTAATATTAAAGTATGAGGAAAAGGGCCCATTGAACATGAGTGCCCTGGGCCTCCAAACGAGTAAATCGGTCCCTGTCTGTCATGATCCCACATTGATATAAAGCGACCATCTATGAATAAGTGGACATGCAATTACTCTGTATCTATATGTATCTATATATAATATATATCGACCATTTCATAAAATGAACATCATCACAAAATTTAAAAAATTAATTTTAGAAAATTAATAATAGAATTGTTTCACTAATGCTTTAGAACATAATGTAGAAAACTTAGGTATTAAACTCAACCAATAGCAAAACTATATTACCATTAAATTTTCTAAAATTAATTTTTCAATTTTTGTGACGGATGTGACATTATCTTCTATTATTTAATTTAGCGTAGATTTTTTATAATTTATTGACTAAAGAAAAAACCTGAACAGTTCATTGAAAGGAGAAAAAATCTTTTTAATTAAAAATAACATTTAAAAGAAAAATTGTTCATATCTTTCGCATATTATTGTGTCCTTACCGGTTTAATTTTTAAATACAGGGAGCGTAAAATAAATTAACTCCATATCTGTTATTACTCCAAAGGTATTGAAATTAAATATGTATATATATTAGGAAAAAAAAAAAAAACTTTTTTTCCTTAGCTTTATCGGTCTTAGGCGAGAATAAATCTTTTTTATCTTGAGAACAAGCTACGAAATTTCATTAATTTGCTGATAAAAGAGAAAATTTGCTTTCATCTTCACCTTTTGCAAACATGAAACGTGTAAAAAAACTTACGCCACTGTTCCTTCAAAAATAATATCAAAGTTTTAAAATGGAGCAAAGGAAAGAAGAAAAAAAAAAAAGTATATTTTTCAATCTTGAACGCAAAAGATATCTTGAGAAACTGGCAAAAGAAAATTGAATAAGCCCCTCCCATCACAACAGATCTTTTGTACGGCAGTTTAATAGATTTTTTTTTTTTTTTTTTTTAATTCTGTTGTTTTGTCAGTCTGTCTATTACAAAACGGGAAAATTGTCTGCAATTTTTTTTTTTTGTTTTTTTTTTTTTGTTTCAAAGATGTATTTATGGATTTAATAAAGGAACTTTATTATAAGAAAATTAGTAAAAAATACTCTTGAACCAATTATGTTACATAAATTTTCACTAAAATTGAAGATTGCTAATTTCTGTTTGTCAAGGCAACATAAGACTTTCTGACACTTTAGTGAAATGCTATTGTTTTGTTACTGGAATTATAGCTTAATAAATAAAAATATTTACTAGTTCTAATTATATCACTCATCTTTCTGAAAAAATAAAAATGAGTTATATAATTGAAATATAAATGGAATTTTTTTTTTCTAATAATAATAATAATATTTATTGAAATTTTATTTTTTCCGACTGAGTGAAAATAATGCCTGGACCGGGAGTCGAACACCGGATCTTTGACTTACAAGGTCAAGGCTCTACCAATTGAGCTATCCAGGCCGACACCCCGGTCAGCATTACTCACTCAGACAACCTTTAGACAGAAACATCTCTGGTCTATTATTTAGATAGCTCAACAGAAATAAGCCGCAGGAAATGAAAAACATCATTAGATAATGGGAGAAAGAAATACAATTTTTATTAAAATCACACAATCAACCGTGGAAGAAAATCATATTTATTGAAATTTTATTTTTTCCGACTGAGTGAAAATAATGCCTGGACCGGGAGTCGAACCCCAGATCTTTGACTTACAAGGTCAAGGCTCTACCAATTGAGCTATCCAGGCCGACTCCCGGTCCAGGCATTATTTTCACTCAGTCGGAAAAAATAAAATTTCAATAAATATGATTTTCTTCCACAGTTGATTGTGTGATTTTAATAAAAATTGTAATAATAATAATAGTTTAAATGTGAATAAATGTACACTTACATATTTAAAAACATAATAAAAGTAACTCGGCAATTATTTTCTGTAATATAACATAAATATTTAAAAGTATATAAATAGATAATGATGCACATATTTAAGTTCCACTGCTCTTACGAGAGATAATTTCCCATTGAAAGTAAAGGTATTTAAAGTTTACCATGATTAATCGTGAAAATCTGTTTATAATGTCAGGTATATATAATTTTTAATAAATTAAGTATAAATATATAAAGTAAGTGTAAAAAATAAATAAATAAATAAATAATAATAATAATAATAATAATTAAGAAACTAGTTGAGATCGAAATGTAAATAATGAACAGAAAAAATTCGGGTTGCGTCCGTCTTTTTTGGTTGCATAAACTGTACCTTAATAATAATAATAATAATAATAATAATAATAATAATAATAAAACTTTTAGGTTTTATTTATTTATTTTTTCCAGCCTTTCTCTTTCTAAATGTTAGTAAAAAACACGCAATATCCAGAGCTGCCAACCTAATCCGGCAAATTGTTAACGCCCATTGAAAAACGCCCCTTTTTCTACACCACTTAATTTTTAGAGTAATTCTGTTGAAATATTTCCATGATGAATTAAGTAGAAAAATACTCTAAAAATTAAGTGGTGTAGAAAAAGAGGCGGTACTAACAATTTGCCGGATTAGGTTGGCAGCTCTGAATATCTTATTTATTTATTGATTTTTAACAGCATAATGAAAAATAATTTGAAATCAAATTTTGATTTATTTTTATACAAAAATATTAAGCGTAAAATTATTTGTATCCAACCTGAATAATAATAATTAAAAAAAAAAAAAGTACAGAATCTCTGAATCCATACGACTATTTACTATGTGATAAATAAAAATTTTTTAAGTCTAGACATAAATAATTACATACATTGTCATACTTGAAAGGATTATGAAAGTCTAGACACTTATTTCTTATGCATTTTTGCAATGCAGGAAAAGAAGGAAGCTCGATCACTTAATTCGTTCGAATGTTTAATTGCTATAAATTAGAAAAGAATTGTAAATCGCTTTTAAAATTAGTAATTTATTATGTGTCACTGGTACGTTAACTGTAGTAAAATTTTACGTTACTTAACTTTACGATAACGGTAGTTAAAAAAAAAAAAAAAAAAAAAAAAAAAAAAAACACTGAAACTGCAGTATTTATGAGAATTTAAAGTTCTTTCCTTACAAAGTTTTTACTCTCCGTAGTTCTTGAATGTTCAAATTATTTTAATTATTCGCAATTGTTAACAAACGCTTCACGTCATCACATTTGCTGTGTTCCACATTAAATATATAAGGCTTTAATTCGCTGTATAGAGCTAAACTGTTCGACCGATCAGTACGAAATTGGTACACTTATTAATTAGGACAAAATAAAGTTAAAGCCGTATTTTTTAATTAATGTAAAATGAGTATTTATTTATTTTTTTTTTCGACATAAAAGGAACTATATTTTTATGTCGAAAAAAAAAAAAAAAAAAGAAAGAACGTATAACAATTTTTATTTATTTAATTTAAGAGACAAGTTTTTTCTGTTTCTGTTTCTTTCTTTTCTTTTTTAAAGCTTTTTGTACATTAGACCAAACAATTTTTATTATTATTTTTTTTTTTTTTCCTTTTTACCGTCTCTCTTAAAGTTAAAAAATATACTTAAAATAAAGTTGAGAAAAATCGTGTGAAAGAAACAGAACAGCTTTAGTATACTACCCCCACGGTGAAATTTGAAATTTGGCACCGAAATAGCTCGGACGTTTCCAGCCAAGGCCTTTATTTACACAATTTCAATAGCCATTTTAATACATCGGCAAAATGGCAGCAAAAATTTAAAAGTCGCCAAGGTTACTCTATACTAAAGCTGTAACAAAGAAATTTGGAGAAATTTTCATAGTAACCGTTTCTAAGGAACACAACACAGTTACCAAATGCCTTTTTATGGAAGAATAGACTAATAAAAAGTCTTGCCGCACTAAATTAAATTCAGTTTTGTTCAGAATTTTATATCTACTGAAAAAACAAAAATAGGATTTCTTTTTCTTTCTTTTTTTTCTTCTCTATTATTATTATTATTATTTTTAATTAGTATGAGAATCGCTAGAAAATCTAGTAAAGTTACTTGATATGGTAATCAAAAAAGGAAAAGGGGGAGGGGTTACAAAACACATTGTTAAAACATTATATTGTCATTTAAAATCTTTTCACGTAATATTTTCTTTTGTAAATTGCTAAACTAATTTCAAATATAGCTATTAGACAGATAGCTGATTATAATTATGTAAAAAGAAAAATCATTTTTAATTTTTGAGAAAATTTTATTTGAAACATCTGTTTACAAACCTGATTAAATTAAAATGGTAACTAATTTAATAAATAATTATCTTTTTAAGTAACCACTATAAATTGCAAGAAACTCACAGGAATTGTTTCACATGAAGATAGTATTAGAACAGGTGAAAAAAAAAATAATAATAGAGGCACGAGTACTGAAGCAGCAACTACGCACTCGCGTCTACTAAGTAATTTTAAGTGACTTCTTTCTGTATTTGATTTTTTTTTTTTTTTTTTTTTTTTTTTTTTTTAACAGCTTTTGTTAAATTTCGGATCAAGTGCTGCAAAACCAAATAAGAGAACCAAAGTTTAAAAGCGAGAAACAAAAGTTTAAAAACTGATCAAAACAAGGAAAAACTATTGAATAATTGTTGCATAAAGAGAAGGGGAAAAAAATAGATAAATAAACCGTGACAGGTATTTTGTCATCTATTCTAAGTAATTTAATTCTTTTTTACAATAATCTAAGAAAACAGATGTTAGTCAATTTTTTAATTAGTTCAATATATAATGAAGTTGTACTAATTGCTTTTAGAAATTTGTCGTAAACATTATACGTGCTTGTTTCATACTTGTTTTATTTCTCTTTCAAATACTTTAAAAGAAATTTGAAAAGGAAAGCAGAAAAAGAAAGAAACTTCTATAAACTTAGATGTAAGAAGATCTCTCCTAAACCGGGAAGACAAAATTGTGTACGAACCCTCCTCCATGCCACACTTCCTTTGTACCAGCACTTAAATAGATTTTTCATCTTACTGTCTACAAAACGGGGAAAATTTTTGAGACGAAAACTTTATTTAGAAAGAAAGACATTTTTTTTTTTTTTTTTTTTTTGTATGTTATATGTATAAAATAAAGTTATGAGAGGAAAAATGTTACAAACATTTTCCGCGGTATTATGATAAAATGAGATTTCTGCTATTTTCATTGCTGATGAAAAGAATGAAAAAAATGTTTTGAGTAAATTAATTTAAAAGCAACTGTTCCAATTTAATATGAATAAGTGCATGTATAGCTAGCATATTATGTTAAAGAAATTTTATGCAGTACTACATATATATCTGTATAAAATTAGCTTACTTGAATAAAAGAAAAGGTTTTAGTCAGATAATTGAATTTGAGTATTTAAAGACCACAAGAGGTGATGAAATTATTCTAGAACTACTCTTTTACAGATGACTATGTCTCAGCATCTACTGAATATTTTTTGGCACCATGTATTAATGAGATCTAGTAGTAGGACTTAGTTTTGCTATCCCTTGCTTTGTTGAAATAAAATTATAAATGAAATAAATTTATAATTATATAAATAATTAATTATTATTTATATTATGACAATTTTAAATTTAATTGTTGCACATTTCAATTAAAATTAAGATTTAATAAATTTAATTTTTTCTACTATATTACCATTTGATTACGATGGAAATAATAAACTGAAAATGATAAAAAAAAAAAAAAACTTTAAAAGATTTTTTTATCTATTCACATAAACAGTTGTTTTAAAATGATAAATATTGAAATAAAATATCATATTTTTTATTTAATTTTAAAACATCTTCTATTAAGAAAAATATCACCAAATTGAGAAAACCTTTTCAATCTGAAGGTACTGGGATCGGAAAAATCTAAGAAGTACTTCTATATTAAAATTACAATTGTATATAAACTATATTTTATAATGCATGGCTGAATGAAAAATAAATAGTATAGTAACCGTTGCTAAGTAACGCAAACGGCTAAATGAAAGAAAACCTAGTTGTAATAAAACTTAAGAAAATGAAATGGAAAAATCAGCGAAGAAATCGAAAATAAATTAAAAATTAAAAACTTCAAATTCGAAGATAAAAAAATATTCGATGACTTGCTCCTTTACGTGGTACAAGCTACCCCTGGCAAGATTTTAGCTCTGCGATCAATGGTCTAATCTCCAGAACGCACACACACATACACCTTTCTTTATTTTTATAAATAAATAAGGGTTCAAAAGGCCTCGCATAACCCAAACTCCCATTTAAAGTACTTATGTAGATATTTTTGCTAGGTTTTTAATTTGATTTTCTGATAGATTTACTCAACCTTTCATGGATTGTTGGAAATAGAAACAAACAATAATATTTATATCTAATAAATTTAAACATATTCGGTTTTCAATAGAATTTATCTTAATTATATGAATCTGACAAAATGTTATTGAGAAACTAAACGAATAATGAAATAGGTATCAGTTAAATATTCTCTTTATTTGGATCATCGGCAAGAGTAGTATAAGTCTTGCACGATTCTTCATTGAAATAATAAATACGTTTTACGAAAAAAATTGCATTGAAATAAATATTGACTTATTTCGCTTCGTAAAATCGAAAATTCAGTTTAAAGTATTTTTGGTAGAAGGTAATATTTTCAATGATAAACAGATTTCTCTCAGTTCGACCTACTGTAGGATCTGCTTGGCTTTCCTGTACCTTATAAAGGTAGATTTGGAATCGAAACAAACGACAATATCGATATCTGTTTGCTTAATGTGATACTTAGACTCTTACGAAAAGTACAAAATTTTGTTCGAAATTTAAGCAAATAACAATGTAGGCGTCAATTAGATTTACCCACTATTCGATTATTAGTAATAATAGCGCTTGTAATCTATTTCTTTTCCTTGAAATAAATAAATGCTTACAGACTTATTTTTGTAGTTTATCTTAAATAAACATGGAATTCTGCTTGTAGCACTTAAGCAGACATTTTGAATGGAATGCTAGGGCTAAGTAATACTTTCCTTGTTCAATCTCTTCTGTTAAATTTGTTTGACTTTCTTGAATCTTCTATAAATTAATTTGAAATCGAAAGAAACACTGATATTAATATCTCATAGATTTTATTGCATGTTCGTTTTTCATCTGATTTCATCTGACATGTAAAATTCTTAAATATAAATATTTATATATATAGCTAAATTTTCCCACAATTTGATCATGACCAGAACGTTATGCATATTTGCCAACTTTTACGCTTTTTGATTGCCGGAAAAACTTAATAGAAGATTTTCATATATTTCTGTAATTGTTTTAACTGGTTAATTAAAATAAAAATTTCTATTTAAATTTTATTTTTGTCAAAAGCATAAAAGTTGGCAGCTGTGGTTATGAATCTTCTAAATCTTTAAAGGATTTTACATAAATAATTAAATAAGTAATAAATGGGAATCAAATAGTAAGCAAAAGGCAACAGATATGGGTATATGAACTAGATTCCCAGGCATTAATTCTGGTTTTAGAATTCAATCTCAGATAATATTTTTCAGAACAATAAGTATGTTATTTACACTTCTGTTATTGGCTTTTTACTTTGTAAAAAAGAAAAAAAAGAAAAAAGAAAAAGATATACAATTGTAATTATTGTATAATTGAGATAGTGTAATTAACACTGATGCTTCATTTTTGTGATATGATGCAGGTTTGTACAAAGTTTAATTTTCGTCTAACGTAATTTGATTTGCAAAATAACCTATATAGTTTTTCATAATATAAATGCTGGTCTGATATTCTTAAAAATTTCTCTGTAAAACACATATCAAACTTTAAACAATCGATTAAATAAATTGCTGAAAAAAAAAATAATAATTAATTACTCTGCATACTACAATTTTGCAAGAATTATTTAAAATTGAAAAAATAAATCTAAAATTCCTTTATTAACTTCAAATGATAGTGACTATAAAAATACGCGAGGATAAAAAATAATATAAAAGTAATATTTAAGCATGCGGACTCAGTTCAGTGATATAATAAAATTAAATAGTTAAAAAAAAAGACGACATTTGTCTGATAACATCATTTTATCGAAAAAATTTATTTTTAAAAGGTCCATCTTTACAGTTCTTGCAAGTGTCATTTTAAACCCAGCAATATTTTAAAGATACAAACAAAATATGATTTTTTTCATAAATTGGCTGAAAAACGCAATAATAAAAATATGATAAAACAGGTACTAAGTGTTTTTAACAAAAATTTATGCCAAAATGAATAAATAATAATAATAAAAGGGATCTCGCCAACATGGCGGCAAAAATGTGAAAGTCGCCATAGGGGTCCTTTATTAACGCTGTCTTGCCTGGAAAATTATGAAAACTTGAATATTTTATTTTGAAACTTTTCTTTGAATGATTTGGCTTAACAATCATTAGCGTTTCATACCACAAAATCTAATAATAATTTTGCTTCTGGTGAATAAAAGTTTTAATTGGATGGTGAAATTGCTATAAGACTTATAAGTTTCAAATTTTAAAGGTTAAAAAAAAAAAAAAAGAAAGAAAAAGAAAAAGAAATAAACTGCGAAAATTTCGCATGGGTTTGCTAGTTAGGAATAATTTTAAATTTTTAGCACCGTCTTTACATTTTAAAAATTTAGCAATTTATTTACAAGCGTTATCTATTTTTTTTTTTTTTTTTTAGAGTAACTTTGTCACTATCTTGAAATTTTATTTTTTATAACGCTATTTACAATATTTTGTGTTTGCAGCACTGTGATAATCTTTTTTTTTTTTTTTTGTTTTTGTTTTTGTTTTTGTTTTAAATCATTATTTATTTATTTTAACTGTGTACAAATTTTTTGACTTTTTTTTTTTTTTTTTTAAATGAAGTTTGGAAACAGATTACTAAATCAGTTAATTTTATCATTCTTATTTTAAACATTATCGAATCAACTACTGCTAAATGAAAAAATTGTAAATAATTTTCTGTTTTAACAAAACTCATTCAAATATCAGCCAGAAAATATACGGTCTTTGCAAATTTTGTTATTCTTTCTTTCTATACCATAAAAAGAGCAAAAGATTAATTCCTCATTTTATCAGTTTAAGAAGCTAAAGAATTTCATTAATTTGCTGTTAAAAAACCTTTCACCATCGCCTGCTTTTTTTTTTCTCTCCTTTTACAAAAGCGTGCAAAAGCTTACTTCACTTCACTTCTAAAAGTAATATTGGAGTTTTAAAAAGGAAAAAGTAATAATAAAAATAAAAATAGCTTTCTTTCAAACTTGGACATATGAGATACTTTGCGAAGTGAAAAGACTAGAAATTGAGAGTACTGCCTTCTGCACAACACTACCTTTGTATGGCAGTTTAATAGTTTTTTCGTCTTTTTTGTCTACAAAACTAGGAAATTTTTGTGAGGAAACTTTATTTAAACGGAAGAAAGTCTCGCTAGCATAGACCAAAAAAAAAACACTCTTTAAGAAACAAAAGAAGTTAAACATAGATACTGGGGTGATTGAGAGCTTTCTATATTTATTTTGAAAGTATTTTAAAATTTACTGAAAGCAAAGAGGTTACTTTAAGAAATATTGCCTAATAATATTATTATATTGAATCTTTCTAATACTGTTCTGCCTGGAGGTAACTGAATTATAATTATGTAATAAAAAGAACATATGAACGAAAAATTAATATAATACAGTCGAATCTCGTTAACGTGAATCTCAAGGGGAATAAAAAATTTGTTCATGTTATCAATAGTTCATGCTATCAGTAGCGAATCTTCATATAACTAAACTAGTCTTCATTTTGACGGGGATTGTGGAAACAGTTTATGTTAAAAGTAATTCACGTTAACAGTGTTCACGTTAACGAGGTTCAACTGTACTTGACTAACACTATGTTAGTTACGAGTAGAAAGAGAAATTAAGAAGAAAGAGTAAAAAATAAAAATAAAAAAACACCTGTTTGTCTCACGAAATATCTCCCTGTTTAATTTTGACGGTGTATCAGGTATATATAATTCAATAAAACTTATTCTACAAAGTATGCGTATTGAAAAATAATTTTAAATCAAGTGCTTTTTTAGAGGTATGCCGTTTCATTACTTTCAAAACGTATTATCGTATGTTTCTAAGAGTGATATTGCTTTGTTTAGAAGCAAGTCGATTCAAAATAAATTCCTTTTACAGTGCAATATATCATAATTGTTTAGATAATTTTTCCTCTGTTTATACGTATGTAATATTCCAACAGTTTTACTAAAACTAATCAATTCATATTCCTTCACAAATAGCCGCATTTCAGAAGAATAAGGCTCTTGTTGGGGGAAAAAATAAAAATAAAAAATAAATAAATGCACAAAACAGAAAAATCAATTTGGGAGGTTGATTTAATTTGAACCTCTTGATTTAACATGCTGATAAACTAAAATATGTATGCTGTGCTCAAGGTAATACTGGGGGATGTAAAACTCAACAAATTTTATTCTAAACCTTAATAAAGGAGGGGGGGGGGCATTGACTACCCCGAAATTCTATCAATATTGAGTTGAATATTAATACAAGTCCCGAAAAGGGATGCGGAACATGTATGAACATTAAAATAATTGACTGAAAGTTAAATTTAAGTAATATAACTCTTTACTTGAAGTAATTTGCTTGCAGAAAAGCGCTTATGAATATAGCACTCTACCGACAAGAAAGCGCTACCCAAACACTCTGGAATTAAAACCCTCTAAAATTCATCACTATAGAAACAAAACTCGAAGACCTAGGGATGATTCCCTCCCCCCCCCCCTCACAACATCTGGACAAATCCAAATTTAATGGGTTAGATGACGTACGTAAACAAAACTCCACTCTCAACTAAATTCTACTATGACCTGAACTGTATGCAATTTTTTATAAGTTTGTGCATTGCAATTTACGAAAATCTTGATCTTTATTTTTCAACACCTGCTTTGTTTGACGTTTTAGTCAGTTTCTATTGGAAAAGTTAAATATGAAATCAATAATAATATTTCAAGTAAAAGTTACACCTTAATTTAAAACAATTAAAAAAAAAAAAAAATGCCGCCACTAATAAATGAGAAAAAATATTTTCATAAATAACTAGACTCACATTTCTTTTTAAATTTGAGTTATGTTATACTAAGCAGAAACAGAGATATGTAGAAACCATAAAAGAAAATAAAGAATCCAAAATAGCATATAAATGTCACGTTTTAGTTGAAGCGGTTTAACAAAGAACTTCACTTGTTTCTGTCAGTCAAAGACCTAAATGGAACGTAATAACAAATTTATGATTCTGACAATTTCAGCAGCGCTCGTTTAAAATACGACCGTGTCATTTATATACATGTGGCAGTAATACACATTATTATGTCATTTTCACTTTATTATGTCTTTCGCGACGATTTTGAACAAGATTTGCAATAAATAGTTCTAAAAATCTTTTTGTATAGATAAAAATCACATAATGTGATATTTTTTGTAAGGAATTCCATTTCACAATAAAAAGATATGTTCAGCGTTATATAAAGCAAAAATTATAATATTTCGCAAGATTTAAATTGAAAGCATTTAACTATTTCGATAAGTGTAAATTAAAATTGAAGTTTTTTATATGCAGCTATAAAAAATTAAAAGGAATTAAAATTATGTCTAATTTACTGAAGCAAAGTGAGTTCAACTGTTAATTATTGAGAAGCTAAATACTACTGACATTTTTTACCTGAGAACACATGTAAAAATTCCTCATCATAATACTGCCTTTAAAAAATCAATAAAATTTTGCTCTTTTTATTGGTTATCAAATTTAAGATAACAATCCTGTATATATAGCATTTTTTACATTTCTATGTTTTAAATCATTCATGTTCTGTGCTGTGAAAACTATAATTTTGTGTCATATTCCTTGAATTTACTTGAATTTATTATTATTATTATTATTTTAGCATATGTAAAATGGAACGTTTTAAAGACTTTAAAGTATTTTTTCTTTTTATGAAACTTACTCTCTGTGAAAACTTTTATCTTCACTTCTTATATTGAAATTGGGGACATTACACAATTTATCCTAACTTGGAACCATTCAAAAGGTGTCGTCTTCAAAAAATATTGAAAAAAATATATGTGATTCTACTCTTCATAATACACCAGAAAGTGAAAAAATTATCGGCTGAAATGAATTACAGAGACTACAAAAAATTATCAAAATTAAGCACATATGGCGATTTCACACAGTTAGGTGATTGATTTTGAGTACTTGGCGGAGAAGCAAAACACGGTTCTGTTCGAACACGGAAATCTCGGTGCTAGCGAACTTATCGCCTAACAGCGCTAAATCGCCAAAAATGCTTAATTTTGATATTTTTTTTGTGATCACTGTAATTCATTCCAGCTGATAATTTTTTCACTTTCTGGTGTTTTATGGAGAGTAGAATCACATATATTTTTTTAAATATTTTTTGAAGACGAAACCTTTTGAATGTTTCCTTGTGAGATATGCCGTCACAATTTTGATGCTCCACTGGGGGAATAACTTCCCCTGCTTCCACAACCCTAGAAGTATTTTTTGTACAGAAAATGGAGAAAATTGCAGTCACTACAGATTTTACGTGCACAACACGACGGTATTTGGTCGGCTCGAAAATCGTATCTGCAATTCTCTGATTATGAGCTTGACACTCTACCTAACAACTTATTACAACCTTACCTAAATAAGTTAATAAGACTGTTAAAAATTCTGATTGCGCAGTATACTGCGTTGACTTCTAAATACAAGATAAAAAAATGAAATAAAATAAAATAATTAAATAAATAATCACCCTTTTCTTAAATTTTAAAAAATAAATGAATGCACATTGTATGGAATTATATGTATAATATTAAAATCTTTTAAAGTGAAACAAAACGAGCCGTTCTTAATGCAATAAGCTTCTTATAGCGGTCTTCCTTTAAAAAGATCAAAACAGAAGCGTCAGATGTGGACTTCCCCGAAGATTTCATATGACTCACTAATATGGGAAAATAAAAGGAGAGTGGGGTAGAGGAAGCCGATTTGAGGAAAGAAATTCGATTAAATGAAGAGGGACGAAGATTAATATTTATCATGAACGGAGAAAAGAAAGGGGAACCAACGATCTTCAAATATTAGTTCGGGAAACCCAAATTGAATTGAGAACTTTTGAGCTTTGATTTTCCTTGAGTGCAGTAACGTACACTCGACGTAGAATGTTCAAATTATTCAGGATTCTAATTAGGAAACCATTTGAAGAAGATTATTTAATGGAGAAGAAAATCTATTAGCTAATTGCACTTTAATAATAAATTCCGCTGTATCGGATAAACGTTGGTGGATTTCATTTGTTATTCAAGGGATGATTAAAATTAAAACGACTCAAGTTACATTCCTTTTACGCCCCCGGTTTTAAGTATCAGATTTTGATGAAATTGAAACTTATTTATATACGTAGGGTGTTCCAAAAAGATTGAAACGCTGTTTAATTCTAAACCTATAATAGGTAAGTGGACAAAGTAATTTGCAATTTAAGATAAAAATACTAGACCACACCATAAAATATTTCATCTCGTTAATTTTTAAAAAGTTACGCGTTTTGAATTTTTATATAACCCTTCTAGACAAATTTGGTCATTTAGAACCTTTTTTAATTTTAATGCAACTTTATCATTAAAAAAATAGGCATACCTATATCTTTAAAACAGAGTCAGTTGTATTTAATTGAAAATTGAACGCTGTGCATATGAGTAGGAACCGTCTACCAAAACGGAGATGTAAATTTGTGACTTATAACATAATACAATGCATAATAATATTCACATTAAAACAATTTTTGTTTGTTTAAAAGAAATTTGCAATCCATTTACCCATTTTTAAGTTTTATATTATTTTATTTGTTTATTTATTAATATTAAGACTGCCATGATCTTTGGAAACAAGTAAAAATACACATACTTATGTATACAAGTATGTAATTTATTTATTTATTTATTTATTTTTCATACTTATCAAAACGATGTTATAACAAATTAACTCCCAGCCGATTTTGAAGATTTTATTTCTTTTATGAGATATGTTTTTAATCTTTACTATTACAGGGATGGAACACGGGTGCAGAATTCATACCACTATCGATGTAAGAAAATTTTCTACTTGTTAAATCAACGATATTATAAGCAGAGAAATTTCTTAAACGGATTCCGGTATGAATTCTGCGCCCGTGTTCTATCCCTGCTATTAGGTTAATATTATTGAGCTAAAAAGTTTCAAAACCTTTTTTATATAAAATGCTAAATTTAAAATATATTCCAAGTTCTAAAAGTATGTTCTGTACAAATGTTTGTTTAAATTTTCGTTGTATAAAATTTTAAAAGCAATCACCAATTTTTTCTGTAATATGAATTTCATAAAATATCCACCTGTCTGCATGCATATATTTTTTTTTTATTATCTATCCCAACTGTGATAGAGAATATTATAAAATGAAATCGAGGACAGCATAGCTCACACAGGTATAGTTTATTTCTGTCTGTTCAGGCTTTATTATGTGTATTTAAAAAATTCCGATACATGTCATCATATTTTTGGTAGAAAATTTTCTATTATCAATTTGTACATCTTCCTTGTTTCCATTGTAAAAATAGCTTTTTACGTTATATAGATTCATAGCATAAGCATAAGTCAATTTGCGCAACCTGTGTTAACTTTAATAGGAAACTACCTAATAATAATAGCAAAAGTATTCTAAATGAATAAAAAAAGCTCTCAAGATGATGATAAATTTGTAAAGGATACCTGAAAAAGTTTTTATAAAAGCACTGAGTAAAGTAGGAAAAAAAAAAAAAAAAAAAAAGTTAAGATGAATATATATATATAAGTTACATATTCTTAAATGCGGGAAAATCGAATCCTGCTTTTATACTAGTAACTACCGGAAGCCATCATCATTTGACAGTAATTTCAGGTTACGTGAAGCCATTTCCGCAGCTTACCGAAATTTACAAAATGAGCCCATATGGAAAGCGTAAGCCCCCTAGCCTTCGCTCATCAGAAGGTAATTTTGTGATAGTTTTGCTCTTGGAGAATGGTACGCATAATCACACCGTTTCAATCATGTGCGACTCATTTCAAAGAGCCTTGATATTATTTTCTCCAATTTTGTACTTGAATCTACAAATGAACTTGTCTGACAGTTAGAAATATAACCATGAACAATAAGGTTCATTTGAGCCTCCAGTAAAATGTGATAAGGAATTTAGATTCGTGAACTACTGACAAAAAAAGAAAAAATTCAAACTTTACGAACTAACGAATCTAGATTTGAAGTTTAAATCTACGCATTAAGATGCATTTTTCTTTTTAGGACTGTCCTTTAGCAATAAGTGGCAAAAAATATAGAATTTTGGTGGCAGATTGCATCTATAGTAGGATTATGAAGGTTAGAAACTCAGAAATTTACAGATTTTGTTATTTTTAGGGTTTAAAGTATTTATAAACTACGATGATTTTACATTGAAAATATAAATAGGAAATTAATTAAATAAAATGTAAAGCAGGGTTCCCACGGCCCGAATATTTCCAAGGACTCTCACACCAATATTATCTAAAAATATATTTAATCTTAAATACACGCTGTATTGTTAAAAATAAATTTATTTTAAGATAGTACTGGTGGGAGAGTCCTTGAAAAAATTTGGGCCGTGGGAACACCCCGTAAAGGGCAGAGTTGCCACATTTTATAATTTATTCCGGAGCATTGTTAGTACCGCCCTTTTTTCATACTACTTTTGATAAAGAATATTTTTCGTCTTAATCATACTTGTCAGCATACTGATTAATATCCCGTAGTAATGTTAGCCCACCTTCTTTTTCACACCAGTATCTTTTTAGAGAATTTTTCTTCTTATTTAATCGTAATTGCACTTGGAGAATATAACTCTAAAAATTTACTGGTGTGAGAAAAAGGTGGGACTAATAACACTACGGAATATTAATTATGATGTTGGCAAGTATTTCTTAATTATATTTACATGAGAAAATTATTTTATAGGTAAAGTGGTGTGAAAAAAAAGGCGGTACTAACAGTGTTCTAGAATAAATTATAAAAGTTGGCAACTCTGATAAAAGGCAGTTTTTATTAAAATGACCATATTCTGACCTGTGTTGCTAGATCAGGCGGATTTTTTATTCAGTAATCACCAATAATTTTTAATTGTAACGTTTGTCTAATCAAATCGAAAATTAATCGTCTATTGTGTATATCAAAAATCACTTTTTAAAATTATTGGTGATTATTGAATAAAAAATCAGCCTGATCTGACAACATTGATTCTGACACTTTTAATGCCTGTTTTGCTTATCAGATTTTGGTGAAAATTGATATACAATATTTTAAAAACCACGAAAAATAAATTTTTGGAGTATAAATTCCAAATAAAATTCTTAAATAGTTCAAAATTTTATCACGAGATTAATTTTAATTAGGATTTGTGCTAGAATTTTCGAACAGAATTAATTTTTGTAAAGTTGTTTAAAAGAGGTTACATTATCACATTTCTTTATTTTCCGATAAAATTTTGGTGTGCGTTTAACATCAAAGAAATCCATTTATTTACATCGAAAATAATAATAATAATAATAATAACAACTATTTTTTCTTATAGATAAAAATGTTGAATTCTATTTTTTTTTTTCCTTCTTCTTTCTTCTTTAGACTGTTTTTTACCATGATCTAAATGTAATATGATTACTAAATCTCCATAAAATACGATAAGTAAAAGAGATTTTAGAGGCATCTGCATAGGAATTTTTTTTAATTCTAACTATCTTGTATGTATAAACCCAGCTCCTATGGAATAGGGAATACCGTCCTAATTTCCATAAATAATAAATAAAAAAAAAATGCAGAAATTACAATTTTTGCAGAATTCATACCACTATTTATACAAACAAATATTTTCTAGTTCAATCTAAGATTCCTTAAGAAGAAATTTTTCTTCGTAAATAGTGGTATGAAAACTAGTCCAAATTTCCCTCCCTGAATTTGTCAAAAGGAATATAATTAATATGATTGTTGCTTACATACTAATTCAGATTAAATTAACGGATTTTTAAACATGTCGAATTTATAAAGTTTTCTCTTAAAAAATATTATAACTAATTATTATTCATAGCATCAACATCAAGTGATGAAAATAAAAATAATTTTTGTTTATATATGCAGACAAAAGCAAGATATAAATGAACTCAAAGATGCAATTTAGTATGTATCTTTTCATGTTTTTGTCACAGCTAATAAATAATATAGATGAAGTATGCAGTTTTTACAAACGCATATTGTTATTTTAACACATATTAACACTTTCGCGACTGTATGTTTTTGTCTTTTTGACAGTAAGGTCCGCCTGTGGGTGTTATTCTCATAAGTTACAATTTTTCAGAACAAAAGTTTCTGTATTAACATTTTTATTGCAAATGAATATGCATTATTATCATACTCTCTCTTATCAAAGTATTTGTATCCATAGTATATTGGTTATATTAATATGAATATTGTGTATATTTTAAAGAAACAAATAACATACAAATTGTAAAAGAAACGCTCACTGGTGGAGTTTCAGATTTTAAAATGCCGTGAATCTACGTCAGCGGTCGCGAAAGTGTTAATATAATTTTTCTTCAGTGCATATTGTTATGATTTTCCAATAATTTAAACGAGATTTTTAAAAATATATTTGAGGAAATAAAACATGGAAGAAACTAAATATCAAAGAGATTCATTCACTTTTTCATGTCAGTAAGAAAACTTTTACATTAGTAATTAGCATATGAGCCAGAGAAAATAAGATTCAGGAATTCTATCTTGTGCACACAAATATGTTTATACAAAGCTTGAATGAAATCACTATATAATTACTGTATAATTCACATAAACAGTTATATGATTTGATAAAATTTTTAAATTTTTTGCAGAAATTTAGACAAAACTAATTTATGTATATTAAAGTTCTTTCATTTCTATGAACCAAATTTAATTTATTATAAATGGTCTTATAATCTCTTAAATCATAATAAGGATATATTAATAGGGGGATTTTTAGATTTTATTTTTCAGATAAAAATACATATATTTTATATATTCCCATGTTTTTCATTAATTTCTATAATGTAATTAAATTAAATTAAATTAAATTTTGTTTAAAAATTTTATTTAAAAATTAAATTAAATTTTGTTTATTCCAATTATGATTATTCAAATAAAAATGTAGAAAAGAGAAAAATATCAGAGATATCTTTTAGGAAATTCACAAAACGTAAATTCTTAAAGCACTTTGCTATCAAACAAATCTCTTAACCCGAAAAATCGCATAATTTTCAGTTGAAAACTTGCTAAACAATGTTTAAAGCTATAAAGCATTTCAATATTCTGTCGCTGCAGAAACAGCTTCTTAATGGATTTCTGACAACAACAACAACAACAACAAAAACTTCTGTAACACCATCTTGAAAAATCAAGCTCAATTCGACACAAAACAGAAAAAAATTCTTTCTTCTCATCAAATTTCTTCAGAAAGTATTGATCTATTTTTCATCTGAATAAAATTCCACTCTTCCATCACCCTTTTTTTTCATCTGTTTTTACCTCACATAAAAGGAAAATGAGAGGAAAAAAAAAAAAAAAAAAATCTGAGGAATTTCACTCCTCACGTCTTAGCTGAGTGATCCTCAATTTCAAGAGGAAATATCATCGATTGTTCCTTGCTTTCTTCTGGGCGAGTCTTGGAGGCAAAAATCCGTTGGGATGATGTATGGTGGTGTCGGGGAAGTTTTTCGTTATCTTGCGTCCTTCCGCTGTAATGCAACTGCATCCATTACGACTGTGTTTTCTCTTTGCTAAGGAGTTGTGCACTAAAAGCGATTACGCCGTTGAAGAACTGATTGATTAAGCTGTAAAAGTAGATTCTTTTCGCAGATAGGATGCGTTTGTATCCTCGGTAATGATGACGCCGATACACCCAAGAGAGAGATTCGGAGTAGATCAATGGTCGAAGAAAATGGGATACGGAATACTTTCAAGGGGAGAAAATGGTTTTGGATCTTCGTGAATCATTATCACATAAACCGAGGAAGCTGTAATTAGCTTTTCACTACAGAGTGACTAACTTAAAATATAAAATATCTTGCACGGTTGTTAACTCGTTCTAACTTAGGAGGAGGGTTATGCATCACGTAAAGTAAAATTATATTTAAAACAGTCTAAAGTCGATTTCATCATGTCGTTTTTTAAATGCTTAAAATGCTGTAAATTGATTTTTTTTTTTTAAAGCTAGCTTTAAAATATATTAATTAATTCAGCGACTGAGTTAAATGAAGTTCAGCTACTTATTCTACTTAAGAATGTATATCAGTTGCACGATTGTTTTCTCTTTACCGTGGAGTTGTATACTAAAGCAATTATGCTGTTTGCAAATCAGTTAGACTCATCCTTTCTTCTTTTTCATGTTATTTATTCTATGGGATTTTTGTGCTTTAAGAATATTTCATTCAAAAATGAAGTTCTTCAAATTCTGTTTTTTGAATATTACTCTTTGAAGATATCGCATTTAAGCTTAGTGATTTTTTGCAAAATTTCATTTTGAAAAAAAAAAAAAAAAATAAATAAATAAATAATAATAATAATAAAATATATATATATATATATATATATATATATATATATATATATAATGAGATATCTTCATGAAACGAAGAAAGAAAAAAAAAATATCATTGGATGACATGGTAAAGTTAAAAGGAGAAATCTGTCTTATGCTAAACCTTGGAGATCGGATGCGTTTGTATCCTCGGTAATCATGACGCCGATACACCTAGGAGAAAAGTAGATCATTTGATTCGGAATAGATCAATGGAGAGATTCGGTACTAGATCAATGGTCGAAGAAAATAATATGCAGAATACTTTAAAGAGAAGAAAATGGTTTTGGACCTTTGTAAATGACTATTACATAAACCGAAAAAACTGTAATAAGCTTTACACAGCAGAATGACTAACTTAAAATATAAACTATATTGCACAATTGTTAAGTCTTTTTAAAGCAGAAGGTGCACTATGCATCGTGTAGATCAAAAACATATTTAAAATAATTTAAAAAGAGTTTCATCATAATGATTTTCTAAATGTTTTAAATGTTATAAATATCTATATTTTTAAATATGTCTTTAAAAGAGTTTATTTAAGACTTTGAGAGATTTCAATTTAGTCCATAAGTACTTAAGGTATCTCAGTTGAATGCAGTGGTGAAAACTTGTAGAAATTATTTTATTTTACAACTACCACTAATTTTAAAGAATAATATTTGATACACTAAGAAAAAATTCTGTGACTGACTTCTAGGAACTAAATTATGTATCTAGTAAAAGTAGTTCCATGTCATTCTTATAAATTCTAGTTCCCTTTGATTGTGAGTTCTAAAAACCCCTATTAGAATTCTAAACCGTTTTCCTATATTATTGTGCTCAAACTTATTTTAAAATCTCTGCAAATAAATGCGAACACGAAAGACGAGTTTTAGTAACTATAACCTTGGTATATGACATAATTCTTGGAAATCAAGCAAGAATTTCTCGCAATACAAATCACTCATAATATTCATAATATTGTTTAATCATCTAGAAAAGCATAGGCTAGAAATTCTCGATCATTTCGTCTATTCAGGTTATTTGTTTACCTTATACACATAACATGGAAATCTATATTTCTAGTTTAGGGATTTAGAAAATGATTACTCATTTGTTCTAGAGGAATGCGGTATATTTTTCAGAATACTTTTAATGAAAGAAGAGAGTTTTAGATATTTGTAAATAACTATCACATGAACTGAAAAATTTTTAATAAATATTTTCAATACAGAACGACTAACTTAAAATATAAAATATCTTGCACGACTGTAAACGTGTTTAAAGTTAGAAAACTGATAATGTACCGTGTAAAATAAAAATATGATTAAAACAATTTAAAATTAATTTCTCGAAATTGATTTTTATATATTTTAAACACCGTAAATCAATTTTAACTATATCCGTAAGACATTTTAATTTGGTCTTTAGCAGACTGTAATTTATCCTGACACATACAACTCAGCTTGATACCTAGAACGCGGGAAAAGACGTTTCAGCGTGACGTTAATGATATCGCAGGTACCTCACATCTACATAATAAAGATGTTGTACAAACGTGGAAATGTCCTCTATTTTCGACATGAAATGGGACATCGTATAGATGTACCGTATGTAGAAACATGAAACTTTGCAATAATTCGCGTAAATCTCACAGTCATACATTTCACAGCTCAATTTGAATAGAAGAATTCGCAAAAGTACCGCAAAACACTATCTCTGTGATGCACTAATCAAGCGTAAAGTGATGGTACGTGAATTTGACGGTGCGATGTGCTTGGCACTAGTGTGCTGCATGGAAAATGCCTATTCTATTTCATAAACATAAAGTATATATTTTTCTATTTACCACAGTAGTTTTCTTTCTCTTTTATTTCTCGCAAGTAGAGAATTTTTACTTTTATACATTATTTATCTATTCAATTTAAAGGCTACGGTATCCCGACTGATACAGCGCCCAGCTATTAAATGAATGTATTGCAGGTTAGATGTTCGAGCCGGACTAGGACCACCGCGTACATTAATGTTGATTGGGGCACATTAAATCCGTCGTGATGGCAGTTTTCTCTATGTTTCATGGAAATAATATTTCTCGAAATTACAGAATTCTTCTAAAGGCACATACATGCCTCAGGGAAAAAAAAAATCTGCACTATTTGGATTTATACCATAAATTAATCGAATGCAGTTAAATAAAGTAGTAAAATAAATTCTTTTCTAAAAGTATGGTTGAATATTTTTAAAAATATTTTTATTTCGTGGATAATATGCGGTTTTAAAGAGACAAAAAGTGAGAAATGGTTGTTTTGGGGTTGAGCAATGTTCAAATAAAATCAAACGCAGGTAAAACATTGAACTGAAGTAAATAATTGTCAGACAAATAGTTGTAGATGTTACTTAAATATTCATTAAAAGATGATTAATTAATAAATGAACTTTAATTAAAGTGAAATTCACTGTGTGATTATGATTTATTTACCAACATTAAAAAGAAAAAGTTCATGAATCAAATAAAATGTTCACTAAGATGAATTCAATTAATTTCCTTGTGAATATAACAATACAAACAAGATATTAAAAGATAATTAAGTTAAAATATATAGTGTGGTTATAATTCACTTGATAGCGTTAAAAATAAAGAGATAAAAGTTCATGAATCAAATAAAATATTCATTAAGATGAATTGAATTCATTATTTTTTCGTATATACCACTAAAACAAAAGATAATGATGTTATATTCGCAACTTTTAATATTATATCTACTCAAAATTTAATCAGAGGTATTTTATATACATTTTACATTATTATTAGAATTTAAGGTTGTATGGGGAAAAAAAGTTATATTCAGTTGAGTAATTTATTTTATCGTATAATCAATTATCGTTAACGCTGTTCGTTAATCAATAACAAAGTAACTAGTCATTGCAGAACTTTTCTAAAGGGGAAAAAAGAAGATAATAGAAAATGACAACTAAAAACAACTAGAACTAAATGGGAAAAACATTCAAAAGAAAAACTTTATCGATTCCCGTTTTATTTTCCGAATTCTATGTCAATAAAATAGTCTTTTATCGGCCTGGGGTGCCCACTGTTAAAGGGAAAAATAACTAAAAATACACTAAAAACAATTAGATTTAAAAGGAAATGGAAACAAACTTTTTATTTTATTTCTGATACGCTGGAAACAGAACTTTTTTGTGTTAAATATAGAGAACTATTTTATTATTATAAACGTAATAATTATCTTGTGTAATAACACTTCTATTATGAAAAGTAAGTAAAAGGATGGAAAAATTACTTCGTAGATTGTAACATTCTCTATTTAACTACCCTAACAGCACACTTATTCATAGTGCATCCGTCGGATGTCCTTTTCATCCATAAGATATACTGTGGATGTCATGTGAATAAAATCTGTTGTTAGGGTATTTATTGTTCCCTATATACTTTCGTTTGAAAGTTGCTAAATAACTTTCAGAAATGCTCATTAGACACATATAACTGTTCATAAATATGTAAAAAGAAAAAATTTGCATTTTTAACTATCGATAAATTTTCAGTTTGAAATACTCATGTAATAACCCTATTAAATTCAAATAATAATTACTTTAATTAAATAATAACTTCATAAGTAAGTACTATAAATTGAAATAACTCGAAAAAGTTCTCTTAGGTCAAAATAAAAGAATGTCCACTTCCAGATTATATAATAATAATAATAATAATAATAATAATAATAATAATAATAATAAGGCACGGATGCAATATGAAACTAGCAGGTTCCACTCGTGCCAACAAAGAAATTTAAAGTGGATACTACATATGGTTTTACTTTTGAAAAATCATTTGTTAGATTTCGGAGCAGTGCTGCTATCTTCCCAACAGAAAAGGAGCAAAAATTTAAAAATCGATTAAAACATGGAAAATATATCGAAAAATAATAATAATAACCCTAAGCCTATTTTTGTTTTCTAAGTAATAGATATAAAATTCTGCACACAGCAGAATTTAATTTAGTACGATAGGACTTATTTTAATCTACTCTTCCATATAAAGGAATGCAGTAATTGTGTTTCATTATTTAGCATCGGTTGCTATATATACATACATTTTTAATTTCTTTTGTATACCATTAGCATAGGAGCTCCTTTGTGGCTTTTAAATTTTTGTTGTCATTTTGGCACTGAATTGAAATGGCTATCGCAATTCAAATTTCACCAAAGGGTCCTACACTGAAGCAGTTCCCTTTCTATAGTATGATTTTTATTTTTCAATTTTATTTTAATTATTAAAAAAAAAAAAAAAATGTTTGCACGTTCATTTGTTTTTGCCGTTAAAAAAAAATACCTTTACTTATTTATTTATTTTTGGCATCAATTTTGTTTTTTCTTTTTAGTTAAAAATGAGATTTTTATTGAATATTACTTGAACCAATTATCCAATTGATCTAAAAAATACGGCATTAGCAATATTTTATCCTGATTAGTAAGTGTACCAATTTTTAATAAAATCTAATGATCTGGACCGATACAATGACAAACTTTCAGATTTTAGATAAAAACAAAAAATGCTTCCACGTTCATTCAAGATGATAGATAAAAATTGGTAATGAGAGCAAAATCGTTGTCTGTAAGAAATAGCGTGACCTGTCGTACTAAAAATAAATAAATAAATAAAATAAAATAAAAATAATAACGCTTAGAAAATATTAAATTATGCCAAATGTTTGAATTTTGTATGAAACCGATGAACGTTACAGTAATAATAATAAAAATATACTTATATAATAAAAGCAATTAAATATAAAAGTTAATGGAAACAACTTTTATTTTATTTCTCATGATCTGAAATCAGAAGTTTCATGTATAAAATATAGAAAACTATATTTTCCTCCTTTTATCTTAATAATTATCTTACATAGTAACACTTCCATTTGTGAATAGTAAATAAAAAAATCGAAAAGTTACTTGGTAGATTGTTAATTTTCTCTGTAAGTTGTATATTTTTATAACCTATTTAAATGCACGTTGTGCTTTTAAGTAATATGCGGCAGCCAGCACCTTCCAAAACCAGTGCTTTTTTTTTTTTTTTTTTTTTTAAATAGTAATCTTCCATAACATATTTGTATGATAAATTAAAGGAAAAATTATTGTGTAAATATAGTGGTGGGGGAATCAGGGGAAAATGCTGATCCGTCGACACAATGCTAAAACTTTACAGTTTGAAGATATTTTCAGGGCTTTTATTACTAAGATATATGACTTTTAAAATTCATTAAGATTTTTTTCTACTAGTTTGTGACAGCCTTTTTTATTTTATGTTATTAATTATCTTAAATATTTCAAAATTTTAACAATAAAAATTTACAATTTTTGTGTCATAATTGTTCAGGAATTTACTCAGCAGCTGATATGAACAAATGTCGAATAATTTTCTAATAAATTATATACGTTTTACAGACCTATTACCCGCTGCACATTTAAATATTTTCGATTAGACGATTTGTTAAGGGCAATTTTTTTTTCTACTAATCTATCTTATATTAAAAATTTATTATGATTTTGTTAATTTTTTATGAACAATCCAATTTTTCTTATCTTAAATAATTCAAAAATTCAAATATTAAAGGCACATCATTTTTATGCTATGATTCTTTAGAAATTTGCTAATACGAACAAAAAATGACTTTTCATGTTATTGTTTCATTGTTATCTAAGCTTAATAAAAATATAGCTATGGCATTATTTTAAAATAAATATTATTCATAGTTATTTTTTGCGTAATTCACCATGTGTTAATTACCATGTTTTTATTAACTTCCATTCTTGTTTGTTTGTTTGTATGTTTGTTTGTTTGTTTGTTTGTCCGGTACAAATCTTTCAATCGAGTTTTAACTAACTTCCCTACTAGCTAGACATTTGAAACTTTCACAGTAGCTCAGAACCCGGTGACAACACATTACTTCGAAGTCCGATTTTCGAATTTTTGAGTAGCTTTATTATAATTAATTAAAATATGAAAATAATAACATCCTAATAGCGTTAAAAGAGCCATTGAAATATTACCTATAATTTAATTGTTGCAAAAAAAAAAAAAAAAAAAAAAAAAATTACGAGTTAATTTTCTTTCGACATAAAAATAAATACATTTAATTAAACGCGAACGTTAAAAAATTATAAAAAGTTGTGCTCTATGATTCATCAGAAAATTTAAAACATGGTATATAAAAAGTTTTTTTTTTTTTTTTTTTTATCTTATAATCATTTTAAATTTAAATGCTAGCTGTTTCAATGAGTATTTGTATAAATACGTACATAAAAAAAAAAAAAATCTCTTCAATAGTTAAAAATAACTTACAATAATATAACTTACCTGCAGTGTAAAATGTTTAAAGAACAAAAGTTCTAATTGATTTTATATAAAATATTCTGTATTTTATATAAAATATTCTGTATTTTATCACTATAAAAAACTTGAACTTCAATGTAAAACTTTCGCCGTAAGTTTTACGCAAAAGTTTGCTGGAAAATTCACTGCAAATAAATTATAAGAAGTACAGGCTCCTCGTAATATTTGAGACTGAATTTTCGCAGCGAGGATTCAGTTTTTTACATTAGAACATTTAACCAATTATACATGACAAGATAAGCTTCTAATACAGATATATTTCAAATATACTTTATACTTAATTGACACATGCCTTATAATTTTGGGTAAGCAACAAAACAAAAATCTAAACAATAATGAATTTTATTTTTATCACATATTTTTATTCTTCAATCAAAGTTTTAGTATAATATTCTGCTACGTATGCAAAAGAAACAACTCGTTTGACTACGTTTTATGCAGCTGTAAATTATAGAAGCCGTAAAATTTACCTTTTCTTTATTAAATTAATGTTACCAACACATTATTTTTATGATCTACAGCGGCAAAAGTTACAGCCATAAGAAAAATAGAGCTTCGTTATGAGTAGTTTTTATGACAGTAAAATTATTAACTCCGTTAATATTATACGAAACTTTTAGTAGAAATGATTAAATGTTTCTGATTTAAGTAATGTGGATCAAAGAAAAAGTATACTAAAATTGTTTAAGTCTGTCTAGCAAAATGCTTAACATCGCAGAAATAATAATAATAAACACTAAACTACGTTTTAATAACATGGATTTATTAACGAAATATATAACTAAAAATTGAAATAGATTTCAACCGAACGAATTAAAAAAAGTGCAGTCTTTTGAAATATTACACATTAGTTGTATTACACCATAAAAATATAATAAACTACTTTTCTCTGTTTAGATGCAGCTAAATACTGAAATATTGCTTATTACTTTAGAAATAGGCAGGCCAACGATCATAACAAATTGAGACCCATCTTTGCGAAACAAAAAAAAAAAAAAAAAAAAAAAAAAAAGGGGGGGGGATTTTCTTGAATTATATCAGATGGATTTGAATTATATCCATGCATGTAATGCATATCCAATATTTTCATGTCCTGGACTTTTAAATATACAAATGTTTTTACATATTTTTTTAAGTAAGTTATGCAGATGCACATAATAAAATACGGAAGAGTTTCATTCTACTGTAATCCTTCGTTATATTGTACTTGACAGAAATATCAACAAAGATCATAAAATAATGAATAAAATTAAAGAGAACGATAAAATTTTGAAATTTTCTGAGTTAATACTGTGAATTTCGGGCTCCTTGAAGTCCGAGTCCCTAGATAAAGTTGATTTATCCAAACATGGCCTCAAAATAGGTATTATTTAAATCCAGTTGCGAAAGCATTTGGTATTAAGATGTTTTAGTTTTTAATCTCAAATACGTAAATTTAAAGAGAATATATAACATATAAAACAAATATTTGGCAAAGTATGATGCTTACGAATATATAATCTAATACCAATATCATAAAAATTTTCTAAATTATTTTAAACCATTTGAGTATTAAATTATCAAAAATATTATTCTGCGTTTCATTAAAAAATAGCACTAGCTAGAAAAATTCAATTAAAATCAAGATTTTGATGCTAATTTTTACCATTTTCGTGGTGCTCAAATGAAAATTATTTGCACGTAAGCTAATCCCTTTATTACATACTATCATTTTAGAGTATAATGCGAAGACGATTAAATGAAAAAAAAGTAATGCTATTCTATATAAACATTACTAAGATATTAAAAACATTTTTTTTTTTTTTTTTTTTTTTAAGATTTGGAAAATTTTCCTTTCTTTGTTTTATTTATCATATACATATATATACATATATATACATATATATACATATATATTTATATAATAACAATCTTTTTGATTTAACTATATAATAACTATTTTATATTTTGTTAGACTTTAAACTTTAAATTTTTAATAATATTTTAATAATTTTATTTATTTTTAAATATTCCCCTTAATGTTAAATTTTAAAAGTTTTATGACATAATTTTAACCGCATAATGAAGTTGAATATTATACAGAGTGTCCTAAAAGTTCCAGTACTGACGCTGATGTATTTTTTATTTACAAAACAACAAACCTTAAAACGATTATTTTTATGCTAATGATAAAATAACGGAGGAAAAAATACAGAACTTACATTTATAATAAATGTTCAAAATGTCCACCATTTTCTAGGAGGCAAAGCTGAACTCGTTTGCGCATGTGTTTAGAAACGCGTTTTAACATGCTGGGAGTGACTTCTTGTAGAGAAACCTGTACAGTGTACACACCTGCACAGAACCTGTATTACAAAATTGTCGAACGAGCTGATATAGCATATTTTTACTCGGTATTGCATCCTCTGGATATTTATATCGCCAAACATCTTTGCATCTTTCATACGATTTACATTCAAAATAAGCTTCAAACAGCGTAATTCTCTCAATGCGTGATAAACTCATTTCACTATGAAGAACAAAATAACATAAAACTTTATTCTCACACAACTTGAGCGAAAAAAGAAACAAACGATAAAAATTAAAAAATTGATGCAATAATAAGCAGACGATAAAATTTAATATTTAAAAAAAATCATGGACACAATGAATTATTTAAGTTGGAGTACTGGAACTTTTGGGACACACTGTATAATTAATAAATAAATATGGCGTAAAATTATATAATTAGCGGAGTTTTTATACTATAACGATACATTTACCTCTCTCCCCCCTCCAAAAAAAGTTACCTTTGTTTTTGAATTTATTTTGCTCTAATTACATTACTTTACAATTTCTTAACTAAGTGTAAGGTTACTATGAAAACCTTTTACCGAGTTTTTGACCAATTTTGTGCATTAAAAGCCAAAATTTTATAACCATACTTCTAGTGAAAACAAAAACTATTTTATTTATGAGACAAAAGTTTAGTTAAAATACATTTAAAAACAAAATATACATTTAAAAAAAATTAAACTTACAAGGAAACATTCAAAAGGTGTCATCTTCTAAAAGTGTTAAAAAAAGTATATGTGATTCTACTCTACCAGAAAATGAAAAAATTATCGGCTGAAATGAATTACAGCGACCACAAAAAATTGTCAAAATTAAGCATATTTGGCGATTTCACACTACTACGCGATTGATTTTGAGTACTTGGCGGAAAAGCAAAACACGGCTCTGTTCGTACACGGCAATCTCGGTGCTAGCAAACGTATCGCCTAACAGCGCTAAATCGCCAAATATGCTTAATTTTGATAATTTTTTGTGGTCGCTGTAATTAATTTCAGCCGATAATTTTTTTCATTTTCTGGTGTTTTATGAAGAGTAGAATCACATATATTTTTTTCAATACTTTTTGAAGATGACACCTTTCGAATATTTCCTTGTTAGACGTTTCGAAACCCGTGCGGGTTTTCTCATCAGTATCATTACAATATAATTTGCAAACATTACATGAATACCGAAGGAATTTATAGAAGTACAGAATATTGAAGAGCCAGTGCGCATGCTTCATTGATAGTGTGGAGATGGCTGGCAGTGTGCCAACTCTCAAGAAATATACGTGATTTATATTTATCATAACCAGAATTTAGAACTAGATAATAAGTTCTAAATTTATATAATAAGTTCTAAATTTAGATAATAAGTTCTAAATTCTGGTTATGATAATTATAAATCACGTATCTTTCTTGAGAGTTGGCACACTGCCAGCCATCTCCACACTATCAATGAAGCAGGCGCACTGGCTCCTCAATATTCTGTTCTTCTATAAATTCCTTGGGTATTCATGTAATGCTTGCAAATTATGTTGTAGTGATACTGATGAGGAAACCTGAACGGGTTTCAAAAAGACTAAATTTTAATTGTTTCTAAATGCATAGCTGCCAAGTTTTTTAATTTATTCCGGAATGTTGTTAGCTCCGCCATTTTTCACACCGTAATCTTTGTAGAAAAAATTTATTCAATATATAATTACGATTAAATATGAAGACAATTGCTCTAAAAATATTACGGTGTGAGAAAGGGGCGGGATTAACAACATTCCGAAATAAATTAAAAAACTTGGCAGCTTTGTAAATGTATATTTTGTTTTTAAATGTATTTTAACTAAAGTTTCGTCTCATAAATAAAATAGTTTTTATTTTTAATATATATAATTGAGACAGTGTAATGCGTGTGTACGTTAAACATACTTATTGTGATTCGGTACCACGAAACTAGTAATTTTTAATTAATACAATCTAACAATTTTGCACTGTCATTAATCTTTGAAAAAATTAGTTAAAATAAATTAACTTTCATGAAAGAAGATCGATGATTAAAGGTGAGGTATTATACACACATAATAATAACAAGAAGAAGAAGAAGAAGAAGAAAGAAATTAGAGATATCTTAAAGTAATACATATTCCTAATATGTAAAGATAATAAGTAATAAGTTTTCAATCAACGTGCAACATTCATGACCTATACTAATGAAAATATTTTCAATTTATTTTGCGAGATCAAGTATTGTGATGTAAAAAAACAAAAAGAAAATTTAGAATTTAATCAGAGGAAAGACGATGCTATGCAGATAAATAATGAGAATGTAAAATTTAATAACACATAAAAAAATCAATGAGTTGAAAAATTTTAAGACGTTCATCAATAAAATATCCTGGGACAGAGGATCCAGTAAGCACTAAACGAAAATTCAAGCTGAGATCCGGGAATTTTCATCATATCACCGTTTTATGAGTTCTCCGTAATATTACTTTTTTTACGATGAAAAAGATGTAAAAAATAATTTGGAGAAAGGAAGCATCAAAGATTCATGATGAAACTATAATCTTTCAAAAAAAGCCTGGAGCTTTAAGAGCTGAATAACTGTAATAAAAGTAACGTTAAAAAAATGAATATATGTATAAATAGAAGAGTTCAGAAGGTTTAACTGCTCATTAAGTTGCTGAATAATAATTAAATGATTTTAATGATTTGATGATTAACATTAAGCGTTTTGATAACTTAAGGGAATTCTAAAAAATTCTGAAACTAAAAAAAATAAAAAAAATAACGTATTATCTAGCGTATTAACTGCAGGTCATATAAATCAGTTTTGTATTAGAAGTTTTAATTAATGTAATTGCACACTTGCCAGCCATCTCATTAATAATCGTATCATCGTTACGCTCCTTCAAAATACGCCCCTTTTTCCACACCACATTATTTTTAGAGTAAATTTCTTCAAATGTAGTTACGATTAAATAAGAATAAAATTACTCTAAAAAAAGACTGGTGTGAAAATTAAGTCGGGTACTAAAAATGTTACTTTTCATAATGGGATGGTTAGCACTAGCAGGTATATAATTGTTTGTATATACGAGGTACTGAAACATTATATTTTATTAAATACAATTTTTGGCGTAAAGAATGTATGTCGAACCTGCGGATTATACGACGAAATCAACGCTATTTACATAAGAATTGTTTCATGCATAGTCATTAAATATTCATTAAGATTTCATTCATTAATTTAAGTTCTTCAGATAACATTGCAATACATATTCTTTTTTGTCAGTACCAGAAATTTAAACGATATTTATCTTCTCTGATTCGTTATACCGCTCTGGATATACATTACTTAGCTAATTCGCTGTATGGTAATTCTAGATATTATATGATGTTATCATATAATTTTGATGCTCTGTATAACTTTAAAGTTCATACTGCGCCGTTAAAAATTACCGCAAAAAAAACTATTGAAAAAAACTTATTTTAAATCTTATATAAAATTACGGAGAAAAGTAAGTGAAGATGTTAAACAAAGTTTACTTTATATATACATTGTAATGGTAAATATTATATTAGTTAATTTTGAGTGTAAGTAGGTTAGTGCTTCGTCCATCTGGTCTCACGCTTCGGCTTCAGCACTTAAGAAGATTAATAACATACAGACAAAAGCCTCAAAGATTATAATTGGTGCTGTCTCTTCCACAGACAACATTAAATCCTAACAGAAATGTGGTCTCCAGTTACTTGATAATAGAAGAAAATGTAGTGTCATCAACTTTACCAACAATATTAGAAGTCGTGAGGAGGAACAGTTAGCAAAAAAACCTTACCTTACCTTATGATCTAATGGTCAGGCAGCAAACTGGACAAGAGCATAACACGTATGAAATTCTGCAAGAGCCAATTTTGTCTTCGACTCTTCCGGAAAACACCAAAATTATAACTCACCTTCTCGAACCGTGTTCCAAAAAAGAAGTAACTTCGGCTATTAAAACAAAAGGTGATAAAACCATTGCCTCGTATTCAAAAGAAAATTTTGTCTTTGCCTACACTGACATTTCCTCAGATGAAACTCTAGACAACGGAGAAGCTGGTGTCAACTTTACTTTCCCACAGAGTGGAAGCACAAAGCAATTTAAGATCGGAGGAGGCAAAATAGCTTCAAACTACACTTGTGAACTCATTGCCATCCAAAAAGCCCTAGATGAGTATCTTGAAGAAAATGAAAGAGCCAAAGGGTTAATCATCTTCAGTGACTGCAGAGCTGCTCTTCAAGCAATTCAAAGGGGTTCTTCAGGGCTAATTATAAATATACACCGTACACTTCGTAAGATTTTCAATTTGAAGAAACAGTGCACCATGCAGTGGATTCCCGCGCATGTTGGCATTACTGAAAACGAGAGGGCTGATGCCTTGGCAAAAGAAGCAAGATAATTAAACACCAGCAGGGTTACTCATGTCATTCTCAGAGATATCAATTCAGTTGCTAAAGCAAAACTCAGTGGTAGGAAACTGAAAATCAAACACCAAATCCCTGAAATCAGTACCAATAGAACTCTCGCCACCACTTTTACAAAACTCCGGACAGGACACTTTAGGGGGATGAAGATCCATAAAGACGGGACAAGGACTTACCGCCTCTGCAAAAACTGCCCAGACATAGAACTAACCCCCAAACGTCTTTTCAACTGTCCCGCTATTCTGAAGCAATTGCAGCAAATAAGTGACAATCCGTGGGCGGACTTATATGAAGAAAATTGCCTTCAAATCACAGATGCTGTATATAGAACCTTTGGTCCCATTTGAAATAATTTTCTATCCATGACACGACACCAACGAACCAACCAGTAGGTTAGTGATCTATAATACATTTCTGAAGCAGAAACATTAATTTTTAATTTTTATTGAGAAATAAAATATAAAAAAATAAAGCTTAAGAATCTATATTATTCTACTTTTCTTATTAAACTGAAAACTATTTCGAATTTACAGAAATTCCATATAAACATTACGATAAATTTATAGTAGTTTGTTAGAGGTGTGATGATATACACTCATTCTCATATTTATAAGGACACTTTATGTTTTGAAATAACTAATGAAAAAATAATTGTGAACAAGATTATACTAAGTGCATTTAATATATCTGTATTCTAAAAACCAAAACTGCTATAATTTTTTTAATATGAAAGAAAATTAATAAAAAATAATGCAAAACATTTTTTTTCTCCACGTTTTTAGATGTTCATAATTATAGGGACAATCAAGATTTTTACGTTTTATTTAACTTACTAGAGGATAAATTACAGTTGACATACGAATTTGTTAACTACTGGGCTAGATTAATTTATATATAAGCCTTCAATTTTTTTTGGACGGATATTACTGATAATTCCTCGAAAAAAAGAACGTTCATGTAGTGAAGTATGATAAATGTGTTTTTTAAGTGGAAGGGTAATTTCAATCCGCTGAATTTCTAATGAAATTCGAAGATCTAAAATTGCTGAAGGAAATGTGATCAAACGTTGAACTGCTGGTTCGATAGGAGAGAAATCTGATGCAAAATCAGAGTTGTTTTACAGAGATCGAAGACTCATAATTCCTCTTACTGTTCTACTCATAATAACTGTTGCTGAATTAGCTCGTATTTTTTAACGAAAGGTTGGGGGTCCACATTTATGCATGTTGAAAATAATTAATAATATGTTAAAATGAATAAAAAACCTGTAATAATCAATAGGCATTTAATGGGGGAAAAAACGTCTGTGTTAAAGTTGAATAAAGACTATATTAAATGGTAAAATGTTGCATTTTCGGATGAAAAACATTTTATTCATGATTAACCAAATGGTTTTAACAGTTACTGGCACGATCTGAAGATAGCGAAAGACAGAGCAGACTTTTTAAAGGCAGACATGAATTGGGGATTTTAAAGGTGGATCTATGGTACTCTGCGTAGCTGTTTCTACTGAAGGCATATTGAATTTAGTAATTTTTTCTATTATTATGAACATCAAGAGAGTATCCTCAAATTTTAAACGTGGAATTCTCAGATTTTTGTTAGATTTTAGGGGGTAATAATATGTTTTTCAACAAGACTTACATTTTTGCTCTACTTCTAGAGCAATAGGAAATAGTTTGAAGAAAGAAACTTCTGTATTATTGCCTTTCCCGTGGCCTAAAAGTTGAAAAAACCTTAACTTATCATATTAGAAAAGTGCATGCAAGTGGAAAGCAATTTTAAATAGTTTAAATGTATTCAGAATATTATCCATGCTGTATGAAATGGTATTAAAACTGAATATTAAAAAAAAAAAAAAAAAAAAACGTATATATATATGTACCAGAAAGAATGTCTGACTGTTTCAACCTAAAAAGAGACCCCACAAAGTATTAATTTAAAAAAGAACTGAAAAAAAAAATTACTAAGATTCGAGCTGTCCTTATAATTGTGAACACCTGAAAAATCATCTTTTTGACCGTATTTAAAATTTTTTAAGACAGAAAAACGGTAAAACTTTTTAAATATAGTCTATTAATGAAATTCAAATTAATAAAAAATATATTTGTTTAAATAATAGTGTTCAGTGTTTAGTTAATATAGAAAAACGGGTGTCCTTATAATTATGAGAACCAGTGTATAGCTGAAAATTTAAACACGTGTCGCAAGGTTAACATTCTTTACAAAATACAATCCGAGTAATATTTTTCAGATATAATTGTTTTATTACTTTTATTTATTTATTTATTTATTTTTCTCCTGAACATATTTTACTATCTGGTGATTTTTGATGAGCAGATCATGTCGTGAAATTTTAGTGCTAGTTTTGTTAGTACTGGTGTTAAAGAAAATTGAGCGTAGGTTCCAGTCTTGAGGGATGTGCACTCTGTGGGGCAGGGGGAGCTCTTTAAGTGTTACTTGCCCATATTTACAAGAAATCCGAAAAAAAAATAATAATAAGAGTAGATTTTGGACGGCTAGACCGACAAGCGCGACCAGGAATCGAATCCGCCATCCTTGTCTCTCATCATCGAGAGAAAACGCATAGACCACTTGCAGAACTGTGAAAGTTTAGAATCACTTCAAAACACACGGAAGAAAAAATATCTTCTATGACTATGACTTTGGGAGTAAAATTACCATCTACAAAAAAGAAACAGATATCAATGTATTTTTGAAAGCACATAGATGCGAACCGTTCCGATTTTTGGCTATCAGTATTTTTTTTAATAGAAGTGTTCACTTTATTTAATCGTTAAAAAACTGCTATAAGTACTTAGAAAATTTTTCATAGAAAAATATCAATATCCGAAAATCGAAATAACTGTCAGCTATGAAGTCGCTAAAGAATTATTTACAATTGAAAATACATAAAAAATGAGCAATGTTTTATTAAAATTTCACATAGTTGAACCTGATTTTGGGGAAAAAAAGTGATAAAATAATATTTATATTTCTGAGGTTACTTTAATAAACTTCAAATTAAGTCAGTTACTATCCGTCCACGAATGCGAGTCGTATCAAGAGAGGACTATTCTATCATGAAAAGGGGCAGAGGGGACAACTGACGCTCCTTAAAATGGGAAAAAGGGAAAAATGCAAATGACGAAATGTAAATATATACAAAAATTCCCTTTTTTTTCATCCTTTCACCTCTTTTTTGAAAAAGTAGTAGCAGATTCGACACATGCGCAATACCGCGAAGGAGATTGTTGAAAGAAAACAAACAGTATGTTGCTTATTTATACTTACATCATGTCAAACATATAATTGAAATTAAGATATTATGTAACTGACCGTTATTCTATAAAATGAAAATGCAATTTATTTTTTCGTATTTAATTTAGTTAATGTATATGTATAAATAAATATTTCACTCATTTTTCAGCTTTTACAAATACTTAGTACATATTAGAAATATTTATTTCAGGTTTCGTTTAACTAGGAAATATTATTTCGTTTAAGCTGAGATAATCGCAAAGTTGCTTCAAAAGAGTAATTTCCTGTATCAAATTACTTGATTTATTCGTCCATTCTCACTGATTATTCTGCATTTCGTATTGATTAAGCTATTTATAGACTTCAATCAACTATAGAAATCAATATGGAAATCCGGAAACTTACAGACTTGGCGTTTTTAATGGATCTAGTTCAAAGACGGAATTAGAAATTACCTCTCTCTTCATATATTATATCGGAGAGGAATATTCAGTAATATTTTTATGAAAGTATTTTGTTATTTGATATGTGTAGCACGAGTTTTTCTTTTTTATCTAAAATTTTAATATATATGTATAACATTGTAATGTAAAACTTTTCTATCATATTATTATGTGACATTCCCTAAAAATATAAAATTTTATTTGTGTTTAACCCTTTGAGGAGCAGAGTAATTACGCTCATTTAATATAAACAGAAACCTAAGAACAAAGTTAGAATAAAAAATAAATAAATAAATGAAAATTTTCTATTAAGTTATAAAAGGAAATTTTTGTTGAAAATTTCCGGAAAAATTTTTTGCAGATAGGAATTAAAATTAAAGGTTTTTAATATATCCTACCATTTTTCGGGGGGTTAATTGTGCCCACAAATTTTGTATATAATAAATTTTGAAAAATAAAATATATCTGAATAATACATAGTAATAAATATAAACATTTTTTGTGAAATTTTTTTGTGGGCTATATGTTATAAAAAACAATTTCTTGTAATTTATATCAATACAAAAAACCCTTAACGGGTTAAAAGTTTGTGACGCAGCACTGCACTTTATGGCTATAAGAATTAGAAATACGGGTCTTAAAAATAATGATATCAAATTTTCAGTGACGCTTTGCTATTAATTAAAACATACAGAGATTTTCTTATTTGAATTTGTTTTTTTCTTCTATTTATTTTTACAGTGTAAACGTTATTTTCAACATAAAATAATATATAACATTTACTTACCGATACCTTTTCATTCACATCTCTTATAATATCAAAATATGTGTTTTAAAAGAAATGATATGAAATTCCAGTAACGCAGTGTTGTTACACTAAATGATTTGTTTTTAAATTCCACTGCAATTATTTTGTTTTGCATATTAAAGTATATTTGCACATTGAAATATTGCTTTTAATTTTCAAATACGCAGTCAAATATATCACTTTCATTAAGTTTATATTATGTACTGAAATGTATTTATTTCAATGAATTATTGTATCTTTTGCGTCACGCCATCCAAAACTACAACTAAAAATTTCGCTTTTTTTTTTTTTTTTCAGCACACTATCTACTTGCATGCTTTTTCAATTAATTTGGATAAGATGGCACAAAATAAACATTTCCATAAATTTTACTTACAGTTTTGGATAGCGTGACGCAAAAGATAAAATAATTCATTGAAATAAATACATTTCAGTACATAATATAAACTTAATGAAAGTGATATATTTGACTGCGTATTTGAAAATTAAAAGCAATATTTCAATGTGCAAATATACTTTAATATGCAAAACAAAATAATTGCAGTGGAATTTAAAAACAAATCATTTAGTGTAACAACACTGCGTTACTGGAATTTCATATCATTTCTTTTAAAACACATATTTTGATATTATAAGAGATGTGAATGAAAAGGTATCGGTAAGTAAATGTTATATATTATTTTATGTTGAAAATAACGTTTACACTGTAAAAATAAATAGAAGAAAAAAACAAATTCAAATAAGAAAATCTCTGTATTTTTTAATTAATAGCAAAGCGTCACTGAAAATTTGATATCATAATTTTTAAGACCCGTATTTCTAATTCTTATAGCCATAAAGTGAAGTGCTGTGTCACAAACTTTTAACCCGTTAATGGTTTTTTGTATTGATATCATTACTTTTTAGGGGTTAATGATTAAAATGTAAAATTAAAGGAGCATGGAAATGAGTTTGTAACCCTTAAAAAGTGCAGTTTCATAGTTCATACCACATTAAATTTTACCTCGAACAAAATAACAAACTAAATGAAATTAAAAAAAATTATGAAAAGTGATAAATAAAAAACTTTAAGAAAGAATATTTGTTGTGTGATGGAAACACGCAACATTACAAAGGCATAATATAGTATATTTTAAAAATAACAAACAATTTCTACAAAAAAAAAAAAAAAAAAAAAAAAAGAGAGAGAGAGAGAGAGAGAGATTTATTTTATTTATTTAATATTCAATTTCTTTGGTTCAACGGTTCATCTGTTTCTTAAATAGTTCAACAGAATATTTAAAATAAATGTTCATAAAATAATTTGTGTACGAAAGTTTTTGTAAAAAAGTGTTATGAATAAGTTTTTAAAGAGCTCCATTCACCGCATAGATTTTGGTTAGATAAAAAAAATTAAACACAAGTTTTTAAATAGTCCAATTGAATGAACAAAATATTAATATTTTGTTATATGTTTAATTGGAGATGTTTAAAGTAAAATGTTGTAAGGATTTGACAGTAATTTTTCAAAATACCTAACACCATGGGGGTGGGGATCAGATCCTCCTTTGGAAACTCTGATAATTCTAAAAAAGATGCTTAATCAATCTGAGGGAGATTTTGTTTGGTTTAAAATTAATTCAGATGGGGAAAATAGGAGGGGGGCAATCAGTTAGACCACTTTGAAATTGTAATCGGGAAAACGTTTTTCAGAAAATGTTTTGTTGAATGTAGTTTTATTCCTATCTGGCTAAATATACTGTACATAGTTCCCACATTCTTCCTGGCAAGATTTCCTGAAAATTTTCCAAAACGTGGTGAAGGGATTTTGGACATTGCCTCATTTTCTAAAATTGGGTTATGGGGGCAAAAAGTATACTAAGAGATCTAACATTAAAATTTTAAATGATAAGGATTTTTTAGCACTTTGAGAAATCTTCTAGATGCAATCACTTCAACGATACTTTTTTAAGGTTGGTTGGTAGTAGGTTTTAAAGGCCAACTGACTACGCTATGGTCCTAGGCATATAGGTAGAATGGCCTCCATGAGGTCTTTCTAAAGGGTCGAGGCCCGTATTTAAGCGAGTTCCGAATAAATACACGGAAGGAACGGCTAAGTCAAAGAGTGCGGGATGGGATCGAATCCGGCACCTCTCATCCACCGCTCGGCCGCTGGTGGGGCATTTTTAAGGAACTTATAATTTTTTTTTCTAAAATTCCCATCATCCTCCCCAAATCTATCGGAAACGACTCGAAATTTTTGAAAATTGTAAGAAACGTGCAAATTGAATATGAGTCTGTAAGTAAGAACTTTGAACGAGCTCTTAACCCCCCTAATTCCCCTCCAAATTTTACTGTTTGCTTTCTAAGGTTCCCCCTATCGTAATACAGCTTCAATTTCTTCTTCTTCTTCTTCTTTTTTTTTTTTTTTTTTTTTTTTTTTTTTTTAAGAAGTTCTTTATGTTTATAGAAGACATTTTCGACAAACTGAAAAAAGCAATGCATTTGTTTAAAATTTCAAAGATGCGCTTTTCGCTGGTCCCTGTTTTCGAAATTTCCAAAATTTTTTCAAAATTTCCAAACAAAACAATGATCCTTCAAACTGATTAAGCCCCCCCTTTTTTTAGGTTTTTAGAATTTCCAAGGTGTTTTCGAGACCCAGAGGGAAAACTTTAAACGAAAAATTTTCTTTCATATTTTTCTATCTAATAATTATAGAGAAAAACATTTTTTGTTAAAATGTTGTTTTGAAAAGGTCTTTCCATCAAAGTAACAGATTTCCCCCTTCCCCCAATTTTCACATTTACAAAATTAAAATTTGCCCATGTTTGACACCTTGTGCCACCCCCACCCCCTTCCCCCACCATACATATTTGCTTTTTTCTTAACTAAACAAAATCCCGTAAAATTGTCGAAGACGTGTTTTACAGTTTTTAGAAATTCCGAAAATTACTGGATATGGAAAAACAAATTGAATAATTCGTATTCGACACTGTTTTTCAAGATTTTGTATGAACTTCAGAAACACACTTTTCTAAAATCGATTAACCAGGGAAGTCCTAGCGGTACCGTTTGGTACCAGCAATCACTATTTCAAAAATACCCATTTTGTGGGGAAAAAAGCCTGATGTTCTGAAGGCAATAAACATATACTAAGGGAAGGCAATAAACTGCAATATCTGAATAAAGGCAATAAACAAAATTTGCAAAATAATACAAAATTTGAAATGTATTATTAATTTTTAATTTAAAGGTTGCAGATGAATGGTAATTTCATTATATATCAATATTACATGTAAGAAATAAGTCTGTACAAGTGAAAGAGGATTTTTTTTTCTTTTTTTCTAGAGTAGCTTTTATTGTTATATTCATGCCTGCTCCCTACTGTTAAATTTAAGAAAGGAATAATTATTATTTTTGAAGTATAGATTTGATTTAAACGAGAAAAATAAATAAAAATAGAAAAATCTTTAAAATGTGAAACTTTTATACTGGTAAATATTTAAGTAGTATAGTTTTTTAATGGAAATTTAATGAACAAAGTAATTTATAAAATAATACACTGTATAATTCTTAATTATTTTACCAGTATGCTTTGCAGAAATGTATTATTTCGTAAAATTAAGTATCACAATGCGAAAAACAAAATTAATTAATTAATATTTTTAAAAATATATTATGGGTTTAAATTAAAGTCAAATAAAGATGTATTTTACTTCATTTTATTTTATTACTTATTTTACTAATTTTAATTCTGTTTTCAGAGTTTTTCCAATGCATTTAAGTGTTTGGTAACCGAGTTTTTTTTTTTTTTTTTTTTTTTTTTTAATTTCATTACAATATTATTTTATAAAATTAAAAAATAATAATAATAACAGAAAACATGAAATTTTAGATTTGGATTTGATATATTATAATTATTACAATCTTTGTAAAATATTTCATTTACATACTATATTATAGAAATTTAATTAGCAAATTAATCAATTAATTATTATTATTATAATTATTATTATTCAGGATTTTTTCTATCCATAGTTTAAGTGATTTATCACTTAGTTAAAAAAAAAAAAAAAATTACAAATATTTGCATATGATTATGATATTATCTATCATTTTTATGAAAGTAAAGAAAAAGGTTTTTGTTGTTGCAATCACTTTTTAAAATAAAACCAATTTTGAAAGTTAACAACGTATCAACTTGAAAACAATGGAATTGAATGAATATTTTTGATAAAAATAAAATATATATATTATATAAAATACAAATCTCTAAATAAATAACTCATTTAATATATATATTAAAGAAAGAAAAATATTTTTTTTTGTAAGTTTGTTTTTGACACTAATTGCCGATAGATGGAGCCAAATTACCTATCTGAGATTGAATATTTCAAATGGAAACGAAGACTGTATACGTCCGCGAACATTCCAAACCGGATTACATAAAATATATTTAAGTGAAATTTTATTTCGTATATATACAATAAATTTTTAAAAGAAACAATAAAGTTTCTTTCTTGCATTAAAAAACAAAATCTAAATTTTTTATTGACTGCATTCAGATTGAACCAACCAACCAACTACAAGACCAAACCGAATTAAACCTATTGAGAATTCTGAGAATTAGCAATAGAAATCTTTGCATCGCGGAGTAAAAAAAGTTCGATTTTTAAACTGAGTTATAAAAACAAAAAAAAAAAAAACAAAAAAAAAACAAGAGTTTTCCTAGGGAAAAGGGAAATGTCAGGCACATCAGATAAAAGCGATTAATATCATATACAAATTAAACCACATTCGCTCGAGCCATATTCGAGAAAAATTTGTTCCTCACATATGCCGCCCATTTACAACTTAAATTAGCCAATTCATATCTCGAAATATATTTCACGCAGAAATGTAGCGATTTCAGGGTAGGATCAGACAGAAGGTAAAAGACTATTTTGAAAATATCAGAACATAACCTCCCATATTTCCTGAGATATTAAGTGTCGGCTTTCAGCGGTTTCTTTGATCTAAAAATTGCTGTATATATAAAGTGTCGTAGTTTTCGTTCGTTTTTCCGTTTCCGCTGAGTGTCGTGGCGTTCGTTTGTTTTTGCGCTTGCGTCACTTGAGACTCTGTCGAGTCTCTTGATAACTATTTTTTTTCTTATTTTTATTTCACAATTAAATTGTTTCTCTTTGAAAATATGTAATTACATAGCTGCCAACTATTTTTTTCTTTTCAAATCGAAAATTTTTAATCGAAATTTTAAAAAAGTTTTTTTTCATGTTTTTCTGCGATTAAACATGATAAAATATTTTGCAAAGAAATGCTAGTATTAAAAAACCGTACACGTTGAAGTATTTAGGTTAGAGAATGTTTAGGCTACCATATTCCCGAGATATAGGAGGGAAAGTGGAACTTTTAGCGGACTGCATATAGAAACATTCTTTTACTTTCGTAGCAGTAACCGACAACTGCTGCTCTCAAAGCTGGTAGAATGGAAGTGCCGGATAAAGCTCAAGTGAAGTTCTTCGGCCTAGCCAATCGAAGGTTTTTCAAGCTTTTCCCAATTCATGTGAATACAAGCTGGGACTGTTTAGTCAAATTCCTCGGCCTAACCAATCGAAAGTTTTCGAATTTTTCCCAATTCATGTGACTACGAGTTACGACTCATTAGTCAAGTTATTCGGTCTAGCCAATCGAAAGTTGCCGTGTTTTTCTCAAATGCGCGCTAGAACCTCTTATAAAGACCCCCCCCCACACACACACGGGGAATTCCCCCTTAACCCTAGGCCTTAACCCGTAGGCCTTGGCCCACAACCCAAACACCAGCATCAACACCCAATTCGCGTGTTTACGGACTAGGAATCTTCAGGAAGACCACTTAGGAGAGATTTTACTCAGGCTTAGGTCCCTCGCGTAGAAAACTTGCCTTAATTCACACACACACACATTCTTTTTTATTATTTTTATTAACACATGAAATTGACAAACAAAATTTTAATTGTCATAGTAATTGAAAATTATTTTATAGCAATAACTACAATGTTTACACTTTTAAAAACAGAAATCTTGCTGCCAAATATTAGTCGCAACAAATAAACAGTAAATTACGGCAAATACGGCAAATTATAATGTACAACTCATCAGTAAAATTTACTACTAAAGCTTGGCAGCGAAATTTAAATTTTTTATCGTGTATTATTGCAGACTTTATAACAAGAATAATACAGTGAATCCAGTCAAGACGTGTATCGTAAACCTAAATTGTATGAAAGAAAGAACAATTACGCGATACCATAAAAGAAACAGGAAAAAATTGAATGATTAAAGAAAAATAGTGACATAACCATGCTTCAAAAATTTAACCACTCTAGAAATAACTACAAGATATAAGAACTCACGTGATGGGGAAAGGCGTAAGCCTAGGTAATTTTCCCAATACAATATAATGGTTGTTATCTTATTCATCTGCTCTAGAACCTTTCCTTGAACCCTTCCCGATAAAAATTAATAATATGACTGTGTAAACTAAATTCCTTGAATTTTTAACACTACTTTTATTCAAGAAATTTCATTCAGTTATCATCAAAATTTAAAATTAATTCAGCCTTAAAAAACAGAAAAGGGAGCTCATTGGATTCAACTATATGATAGAGTAGGGCCAAATCGATGATAACACTATGAAAATGAGGATGAGAGCACAAAATTGGAAGAAATATTACTCCCAGGTTGAACAGCTAATCCAAATTATGTTTTAAATGACGTTTACTCTACGTATCTTTTCATATGATAGAAAGGGGACAATGGAAATAGTGTAGGAAGAGATACCATACAGTACTCAAAAATATAAACGAAAAATTGTGGATACTTTTGCGTTTGGAATTATAAATTATTAGTTATAGATAAAGCTAGAAATTGTAGCAGTTGCGAAATCCCAGATTATCATCTATAAGCAAAATTTTATTACATCATTGTCATAAACATATCATGTCATATTGCTTAGTAATCATGTCGGAATATCGACTATAACTACTGAAGTTTCCGGTAATATGTTCTGGTTTAGGTTTTTCTTCGCAATGTTTTAAAATCTTCTTTAAAGCACAACTCAGAGCTGCCAACCTAATCCAGGGATTGTTATTACCACCCTTTTTCCACACCAGTCTTTTTTTAGAATATTTTTCTTCTTAATTCATCGGAAATACATCTGAAGAGAATTTCTCTAAAAATTGAGTAGTGTAGAAAAAGGGGCGGCACTAACAATTTGACGGATTAGGTTGGCAGCTCTGATAACTACTCATAGCTGCCAATATTTTAATTTATTCCGGAGTATTTTTAGCCCCGAATTTATTTCGTACCATTTATTTTTTAAAAGTAATTTCTTCTTATTTTATCAAAGTTATATATTGGAGAAAATTTTTCTATAAATGAAATGGTGCGAAATAAAGGCGAGGCTAAAAGTGCCCCGGAATAAATTAAAATATTGGCAGCTATGACTACTACCATTTTTGATTCTCTTGCGCAAAAGGAAGACTATGATGCCTCCAAATTTATTCTAAGATTTTTTTTTTTTTTTTGTATTTATCATCCTCTGTAAGAAGCTAAATTCAGGTAGGTAATACAATTAACCCAGGCCGTATGATCGTGCGGGTTAGATATCCACGACATCCACTTACATTTTTGCATCTGGAACAGTCGTATGTAATTAGATCAGGAAATGAACGATCGAGCTAATTAGCAGAAAGTGTATAGTACAATTTTCAACCAAAAAATGTCGGTTATAGTCCATATTTTTCTTTCAGTTTTCATAAAAAGAAGAATGTAATGTTTTATGGGGGAATGTTTCGGGTCGGAAAGGGTTAAGCAATAATAAAATCCAAAGAGAGATCTGGGAAGACATGCACTAAAAATATTTATATATATGTATGTGTACAAATAAATAAATATATATATATATATATAATAAATTCTAAAAAATATTAAACATTGCAAAAAAGGCTTAATTTGTTTATTAGTTTTTATTTATTTATTTATTTTTAAAGGACATCAAATCAAAATTAAAGCTACAAAAATTTCTTAAAGAAAATATGCCTAAAATCAACACAGTAATTAGTTGTCGTTTGAATGAATTTCCATTGCAGCATTTGATTGTTTGGTTATGATATATGCAGCTAGATCTAGATTCTGCCATGAAACTCCCTATAGATCAATAATGCACATCTATTTCTTCCGGTTGAATTCATTGTATTGCGAAATGTGCGAATATATTCGCGCATGTTTGATTGAAACTCTAAAATTATTAGAAATCGGATAGTTAATGCAAGTATTTCAAACAGTTATGATTATTTATTATTACAAAAAATATCATTTATCCTCTTTTGTAGAAGAAACATCATTAAAATAAAGTTTTATTCGACACTACGATTGCGAAGGTTCTTCCATTGAAATGATTAGTTATCACTAGATATAGATAGCCTTTTAGAGAACAATGAAATTTTGTAAAACGTATTTATGAATACATTGTATATATCATGTATTACATATAAAATAGTGTGGTAAGTTTTGTGTAAAGGTATACAATCATGTATTGTAGCATATGTCGAGGCTGTAAAATTGAATGATTATGTTCTTGTGTGTTGGTAGATTTCGGCGTGGCCTAAATCTCTCTCTCTCTCTCTCTCTCTCTCTCTCTCTCTCTCTCTCTCTATATATATATATATATATATATATATATATATAAGAGCCTCTAAAAAATATGTTTCTACTACTATCGACAGCACTTACAATTAAACATACAGATTTATAAATTTAGAATTGATTCGGGAAAATATCAATCATCTGAAATTTAAAAAAAAAAAAAAAAAAAAAAAAAAAAAGTCTTACACCTTTTATTTTCTATATTATTTTATAATAAAATTTGTTTGATTGTTTTTTAGCATTTAATAAATTCTTCACTGTTTGTTATTAACGTCAATTGAGAAATTTCATACATGTAATTTGATATTTAAAAAATAATTTTGGAAGTTTTAATGCAACGACCGATAAATTATTATATAATATAAGTAGAACAATAACTGAAAAATAACTATGTTAAACAATTTAATAGTAATTTTCTTTTTATTAACATCGTCTCTTTTATTATTATTATATATTATGTTTATTTTTTCCGTTACAAGCTTTCGTAATATAAAAAAAGTATATATATATATATATTTTTTGTATCATAAATTTTTGTCTGCAATAAAATATTTAAAATTTATTCTATTTCCAGAATTTTTTTAATTTATGTTAAATATTTTATTGATGTATATATATTAATAAATTTATCTTATTTTCTAAAACATTTTTCTCGTAAAATCAGGTTTTTATAAAAGAAATCTTTTCTTTAACAGAAACAAAAAAAAATTCTGATTAACGGCGTTACGTCAAAAACAAAATTCTATGCATTAACGAGATTATCTTATATTATGTCTTTCTTTCCTTCTTTCTTTTAATGAAATCTGCATATTTTTAGTTTATCGTTTTTTCAAATTCCGATAAGAGGAAAAATACTTTTAATTAAAAAATATATTTTGTACTAAATTTTATGCCGAAAAAATACATTTTTGTTGTTGTTGCAAGTAAAGGCAATTTAAAGTCATTGATTTGTCATGCTAATCAACTCACATTCAAAAACAGAAACAATTTTTGAATTCTTAAAAAACATTAATTTAATAAATTTGTGTCTAATTATAAAGAGCTAGCTACTTTAATTAGCATTTTAGGAAAAACTATTTAGAAAATAATTTAGAAATAATACCAATGCAATTTTTTATTTTTATTTGTAAATTTGTGTTATTAAAAAAAAAAAAAAAAAAAAAAAAAAACAGAAAAAAGTTGAAAATTAATTAAATTTAGATATAAAAATAAAATTGGAAAGAATATGTTTGAATAAATGAATATTTAATAAATAAATAAATAAATAAAATCGTAAAGAAGAAATCTAAATTAAAAATGTAATCTATTACAAAGGGCCTTTCACAGAGCAGTAAATACAAATTAAAACAGTGATTTAAAATGAATTTTCGAATCCATTAGCTTAAAAAAATTAAATTTTATTTGTTATTGTAGTAGATGTGTTTAATTTCGTAGTTTAGTGAAATATATATATTTCTTAAAATTTTAATTAATAATTGATTATTATTTAATTAAAATTTCATGAAAAATTATTTTATGCTTTCTGGATATTTATTCATGATATTTATAAAGATATAAGTCATACCTCCAGATCTGCCAACCTAATCCGGCAAATTGTTAGTACCGCCCATTTTTCCACACCACTTAATTTTTAGAGTAATTCTCTTCAAATATATTTATGATGAATTAAGAAAACAAATACTCGAAAAATTAAGTGGTGTAGAAAAATGGGCGGTACCAACAATTTGCCGGATTAGGTTGGCAGCTCTGTACCTGCCAACATTCTAATTAATATTCCGTTGCAATGTTAGTACCTACCTTGCCCCTTTTTCTACACCACTTTATTTTTAGAGTAATTTTATCTGAACGTAACTACGATCAAACAGTAGGTAAAATACTCTAAAAGAGACTGATGGGGGGGGGGGTCAGTATTGTGCCCCTTTTCCTTAAAGTAAACTCTTCGAAAAGAAGGAGGAACAAAGTGCTAACTCATGAAAGTTGAACTATAGTTATATTAATTAGAATGTTGGCAAGTATGTATAATTTTGTACAAAAAGATAAAAAGAGCCGGAGCTGCAAAATTTTTTATTTATTCTGCAAAATTATTAGTACTCGTGTTTTTCCCATACCACTTCCTTTGTATAATAATATTCTCCAATATGTAATTATGGTTATGTAAGTTTATTGCAGAGTTTAAGACCGATTGGCTACGATAGAGTCCTAGGCGTAAGGGTGGAATGCCCTCCATGGGGGTCTTTCTAAGGGGTCCTAGCCCGTATTTACGCGAGTTTCGGAGAAAACCACGGAAACCTCCGAATGGTTAGGTCGATAAGCGCGACCTGGGATCGAACCCGGCACTTCCCATCTACCAGCTTTGAGCGCTGAACCGCTCTACCGCTACGGTTATGTAAGAAGAAAATTATTCTTCATAAACAGTTGCATGAAAAAATGTTTCTTTGTATAATAATTTTCTCCAATATATAATTACGTTTAAGTAAAAAAAGAAAATTATTCTTCATAAAAGTAGCATGTGAAAAAAATAAAAATAAAAAATAATATAAATTCAAGAAAAAGGCCGGTATTAACGATAGGAATAAATAAATTTTTTTTACAACTTTATAAAGACTACTTTACGGCTTTAACAAAAATATTTAGGATAATACGTACTTGCCAACATTCTAATTAATGTTCCGTATTACGGTTAGTACCCACACAAACCAGTATTTTTTTAGACTACTTTTTCTCTTATTTAATCATAATTACAGTTGAAGAAAATTACTCTAAAAAGTAAAGGGGTGTGGAAAAAGGAGCGGGTACTAACAATGCTACGAAATATTAAAACTTTCGCTGTTTTTGTCTCTTTGACGGTAAGGTCCGCCTGTGGGCGTTATTCTCTTAAGTTATAATATTTCAAAACAACATTTTCTGTATTCACACTTATATTATAAATGGATAAACTTTATAATTATATTCTTTCTAATCAAAGTATTCGTATCAATAGAATATTTGATTGTACAAATATGTATATAGGGTACAGTCTTAAGAAATAAATAACATACAAATTACGAAAGAAACGCCCACTGGTGGAGTTACAGATTTTCAAATGACGTGAATCTACGTCAGCGGTCGCGAAAGTGTTAATTAGAATGTTGACAAGTATGAATAATAATTTGCAAGGTAAAAGAATTGTGCAGTTTACAATATTAAAATATTAATTTCCGTACTTATATAAAAAAGTAAAATAGTCAGTAATCTATATTTTTTTATGAGTAATTATTTAAAATATTTATTCTGAACCTCTGACGTTAAAAAGTTTACTAATTCAATTTAAAGGATAAATATTTCGAAGCAATTAACAGAATCATGAACAAATTTAAAATTTAAAAATAATTAACCAACAAAATTTATGCAAAGAATATTGCAAAAAAGGTTGATATTTAGAAATATAGAGTTAAAAAAAAAAAAAAAAAAAAAAAAAAAAGGATAATGCTTGAATTTATAAGATAACGCTCATGCATGAATTTCTGCAAAGAAAATTAGAAAATGAAACCATTTTCTGGTCGATGAACGCAAACTAATGTATAAAATATTCAAAATTTTTATTACTGTCCGAAATATCCTTTTCTTTTCTTTTGGTTATTTATTTATTTATTTATTTTGGTATATTTCTTTTTATTTTTTGTCTAAAACAATTATTTCTTTGAATATGGAAAAAAATTCGTCTCGAAAAATAGTTGAACAATTATTTGGCAGAATTTACTTTCAAACAAAATGCATGAAAGATTTAAAAAAAAAAATAAAAAAAAAAAATACATAAGGATTTTGATTAGGAAATTCCAAATTATATGGAAAAAAAAAAAAAGAAAGAAAGAAAGAAAGAAACAGAGAGAGAGAGAAAATAAAGAATGAAAGAACGAAAAATCTTTCATGATACTAATTCAGTATTAATAAAAATGAGTGAGTTAGTGAATGCTGAGAGAATGTCATACAAAAAAAAAAAAAAAAAAAAAAGAAAAAAGAAAAGAAAACAAAAAGAAAAAAGAAGAAGAAGAAGAAACGAGTAATAAGATTAATTCCATCCATGATAAATGCATAGATACCAATTATTCTGTTTTTGACGAGAGACTTCATACTAGAAATTGTCTATAACAAATTTTCAATTTATTTAATTGTAGGAAAAAAATACGATAGATATCTGCATAAAAAATAAAAGTAATAATCTGATTTGAAAATTAGAAATGTTGACAGCTACGTAAATGTTACAGTCACATACAGGGATTAGATTTCCGCTTATTTATTTATTTATTTATTTTGATGCCACTATATTCCAACAATAATCATTATCCTATTTAAATTCAGTCACATAACTGTTGTAACAGTACAATGAAGATTTCTGTATGTAAGTAGTGGTAGGAAAAATAAAAAGAAAGAAAGAAAACGGAATTTTCTTTCTTTGTGGGTGACTATAATATAATAGTCATCATAGAATTACACAATGTATAGAAATGTTTTGCAATCGTGGGCGAAGATAAACTCTGTTACAAATACGTTTACAATTTTTAGTTTAATTAAAGTAATCAATTTTTAGTTAAAGGTTTGATTACGATGAATTTGTCAGTTCGATTATCCGTTAAGATTTATCGCATTTTTTATCGCAAATTTAACGTGGTCTTCTTATTTCTTTTTACTACTTCCATTATTATTTTTCTGAATGTTGATAATTTAAGTGAAGATATTTTCAATAGAAAATATATAAGAATATTACTTAGAAATAAACTAGTTGACATCAAATTTTATTATATATATATATATATATATATATATAGTAATACAATATTAAAATATAATAATATCAGTGCAAAAATTTTATGAAATTCAAAGATGATTCAACCTCAGCATAAGAACAATTATTCAGATCATAATCGCAGATCACTCATATCAAATCAGAAAAGAATTAAAGATAAATCGAAATGAATATTGGAGATGAGAAAAAAGCATAATTTGCATTCCAACGTTTTCAAGGGCCTGGTAGAATGTATATATATTTTTTTTTTTCGATAAGAATTAATAGTATTCTGCATTCATATTAAAATTGCTCTAATAATTCTACTAATTAAAATTCATGTCAATGAAAACAAATGTAGCGTATGGACGAAGATTTGTATCTAACAATATGATAGAGAATATAAGGAAGAGCACCCTAAATTAAAAATATCCTGTCAAGTGAATTATATCTTTTCATTGTCTGCCAAGTTCACCTTACTGATATCCTTGGCGATCGGCTTTCATCAGTCAAGATTCAAGGGTCGTCAAAGTATCCCCTAATCAATGCAGCATCTTGATGCTCGATGGTCTACGTGACCATGAACCTCAACGAAAAACTACGGTTACAGGCACCACTTCCTGTGTTATTCATTCATTACGAAAAAGAAGAACCGAAACAATGAAAGCCTTTAGTACCCGAGATTAATGGACGTAAAGCCATGCGATTCCCTTATCTTCTTCTACGAGTATTAGTTATCTGGAGCAGATGGTATGACCTCGTTTTCTTTTAAATAGTTGGAGCGGGAAGAGTTAGTTGATGATTTTCACTGGAAATTAAACGATATCTGAATGAGAAGGGTGTTTTATTTAAAACGTGAGAAAGCTACTGTATATCTTTGTGGAGAGCTGCAAATGGATATTATTCTGTGGGCCATTCATTTAATTTGCTTTTAGTTTCCGACAACATACGTGCCATAATTTGTTTGGCAGGCTTGTTGATTTGTTGAAATATTTATCTTCTGTTTGAGTTATCTTTTCTTTAGGTTCTGAGGTGGAGAAAGAGGGTTTTATTGAATAAATACAATGAGTTGGATATTTAGTTTAAAACATAAGAAAGTTTGTGTAAAATTTATTAGGGTTACATGATTATATTATTTAAGTATCTTTGAATTAATATTTTTTTTGAGTTGTTTGGGTTTAACGTCGCATTAGTACTGTGATGTGGGTACAGTCGGTAGCGAAATTATCGACACTTTTCATATATATATATATATATATATATATATATATATATATTAATTTGCTTGCTAACTTTTATCATCAACTTACTGTTTTATAAACAGTATAAGACTAAGATCATGACTGGAATAATATTTACTTAACAAAACAATATTAGGTGCCCATATTTTAAGTAGGAATTATTGCTAGTGCTTCAATAATTTCGCTGCCGACTGTAATTGACGCCAGTCTAGGACGCACCCCTAAGCATGATCCGAAGACATGGCATCACATTTTTTATCCTCCACGGAGGGGATGGTTCCCCTGCTTCGGTGACCCCCAAGAGGTATAATTTGGATGGGAACAAGGAGGACCATAGCCTCCTAAACTAGATGCCTGTCGCGTGGCTCGGGAATGTGACAACAGTTCAATCGGTAGGCAGCGCCACCTGGTATAGATTGCACGACTTTTTTATTCAACAGCAACCAATAATTTTTAAAAGTGGGATTTGATATACACAAAAGACGAATATAATCGAAGAAACGTCGATTATATCTATCATATACCACTTCTTAAAATTATTGGTGACAGCTGAATAAAAAAAGTCACGTAAACTGTACCAGGTGGAGCTGTTTACCGCTTGAACTGTTGCCAAGTTTCCGAGCAACGCGATAGGCATCTAGTTTAGGAGGCTATGGGAGGACACTGCGGCCACGACATTTTTTTCTTGGGAGATTAATTTATGTAATATCATAAATTTATTTATATGCTATTTTATTATATATTTTTATGATGTTGTTGTTCTTCGAATTTTTCTAAAAAATTGCATGATATATGAATGAAAAGGATGTTTTATTTAAAATGCGAGAAAGCTACCTTTTATCTCTGTGGAGAGTTGCAAATTGATATTGTTCTGTGGACTATTCATTTAATTTGCTTAGTTCCCGACAACATATATTTATAAATATAATAATATAAATAATATTACAATTTGATTTAGCCATATAATTAGAATTTCATTAGATCATATTAAGCTACCTCTTTTTATATATCTTAATCTTTAAACTAACGAGAAATTTATATACTGACATAGAAAAATGATTTTGTTAAATATCGACAATAAGGCAAAACATACCAAGTAGATGATAAATGCACAAAATCCAAGTTAATTAATAGAATTTGTAAAACTATCTAAGATAGTATTACTTTGATTTATAAACTTCCAATTTGGAATTACTTGATATAAAATGGATTACATATATATTTTGCGTAATCATTTGCCCTACTATATCAAACAGAAAGACATTTTAATAGATCAATACAGTCATATTTTATAGAATCGCAATTTCATTGTTTATTGGAAGATGTACATCCGGCATATCTATTGTTTGGGATTGTTATAACCCACGCATACCAGAATAAAAAGATTTCTTCTTATTTTTCTAAGCCCAAAAAAGAAAAAACAACTTCGGAAAAATTTTTCATTCTCTTTTACTTCCTTGTTAAACTTTCAAGTAGCGTTTGGATCTAATAGCATTGATCGCGAAATAGAACTGATACGAGAAACATGAACAGTGGAGAAACAACAGAATAATCCCTTTTCGTAGACTTCGACATTCTTAAAAACTTCTTTCCTTTCATCGGATTTAATACCGTTGAAACATGACTGGAAACACCAAAATGAACAACTCGTGTTCCTTTTCTTGTGAGAAAGATTTTATTTTTGTGTCCCTTCGGAAAACTGTATTTTGTTGACAGTTACGGAATGGAACAGCTGCGGTATTTATAAGATGGAATGGATTAGGAATAAGCATTCCATATAAGATTGGACTAATGTTTTTTTATTGGCCCTAGAGGATAAATTACTTTCTTTTACCGGAGCCTTTTATCTAACGGGAGAGATAAAGGGACTAAAACTATTTCATCATGATTAAAATAAAGGTTGTTGAGTTACATTTCGATGAGAGCAAAGTAGGTTCGTGAGATTTTTTCCACATTTTTGTATTAATTTGTTAACCCCTCCACTGCTGATTTGGAAGTTTTAGAAATCATAAAAGTACCAATAATTTTTCAAAAAATATAAAATGTTTTGTTAATTCCATTTTTTTCTTTTTTTTCAAATAATCGGATTTAGTACTGACGAAGTATGACTTAAACACCAAGATGAAAAATTCGTGTACTTTTTCTTGTGAGAATTTTCATAAATTTATTTTTATTATTTATTGTGCGTGTGTGTATTTTTCCTTTCTGAAGACAACTACGGAATGGAACAGCTAACGATATTTATAATTTAAATGGTTTTGGAAGAGGCATTCCATATTAGATTGGATTAACGTTATTTTATTGGCCCTTGAGGATAAACTACTTTCTTTTTTCGAAGCCTTTAATCTAAAGAAAAGATATTGTGGATAAAACTATTTCATCATGATTAAAATAAATGTTGTTGGGTTACATTTCGATGAAAATAAAATAGGTTCATGCGATGTCAGTTTATCTATGGATTAACATGTTACATGTATTTATTTTTTATTTATTTTTCCTGCTCACTTGAAAGTTTTAAAAATCATGAAAATATCAGCATTTGTAATTTAAAAGTATATTAAAAAAAAAAAAAAAAAAAAAATTCTTTAATAACATATTCATGATTTAATGATGTTGAATTACGACTAAAAACTCCAAAATGAACTGTTAGTGTTCGTTTTCTTGTGAGAAATTTTATTTTCTCATGTGGAAAACTTTATGGTATTTATAAGATAAAATGAATTAGGAATAAGCATTTTGTATAAGATTGGACTAAAGTATCTTTTTATTTGCCTCGAAGAAAAATTACCGTCTTTTCCCGGTACCTTTTATCTTAGGGAGGGATAATTGGCGTTAAAACTTTTTTTTTTATCATAATTCAAATAAATATTGCAACATTTCAATGAGAAAAAAATAGGCTCGAGTGATATTAGCTTATCACCGTTATAGTAACAGATAACTTAAAAAAAAAAAAAAAAAAAAAAAAAAAGAGAAAGAAGAAGAAGAAGGGGGATTAAGACGATTAAGACGATAATAATATTAGTAATTCTAATTTTCAAATATATATGAAAAAAGAATATTTTTGATTGCATCTTTTTATAAATAATACATTATACGATATAAAAGTTCTTTAAACATAATTAGCTAATTTTATAACAATATGTTTGAGATTAAAAAAAAAAAAAAAAAAAAAAAAAAAAATGTATAAAGTATTCTAATTTAAAAAAAAAAAATATGCATAATATTTGTTTTAAAAATGTATCCAATACATATTTCCGTACCATTATTATAAATAAAATGTTAAATCTATAAAATAAAATAGATTTATAGATTAACTAATCTTTTTTGTTTGTTTGTTTGTTTGTTTGTTTGCCGGAAGTTTTAGAGATTACTTAAATAATTGTTAATGCAATTCTTAAAACTACACAAAAAATATTGTTTCAGTTGTAATGTCAATGAACAATAGTTGTGCATTGTACCATGTACTACCAGTTATAGTTGTAATGGCAATTTTATTAATGTATTGCGTTAATTCAAAACAAAAATATGCATAAAATTCCTAGCAATTTTTTTTTTTTTTTTTTTTTTCTGAGCAACTGAAATCCAATTCATTTTGTCAATGACGTCTTTCTGAATTTTCCCGACATTGGATTTATTTTTATTTTATTTTTATTATTTTTGTTGTTGTTTAAGTATTCTGATATATTTAGCTAATTAATAAAGAAGAAAAAAAGTTAACTTTTTCTCTTATTAGAAATGCTTATATTTTGTCAGATATTAAATATTTTTATATTCTGGTTCAGTATGTTCTGTGTACTATAGCATGTCAAGTTTTTTAGAAAGCACGATGAATTAACTTGAAAATGCTGCATGTTATAAATAAATAAAATTAAAAAAATGTCGTTGTTTAAGAAATTTTTATATTTCCATGAATATACGTGCAATTCACATACAAATGAACACAATTAACCCGTTAGTAGTCGCTATCGACAGCGCCACCTATTACAGATTGCGAACTTTTTATTTAACTGTCACCAATAATTTTAAGAAGTGTTAAATCGATTTTATTCGCGTTTTATGTATATCAAATGCCACTTTAAAAATTTTTTGGTGGCTATTGAATAAAAGAATATGGAAAAACTGCAGGATGGGCGGCAAATCGACCAACTAGCGACTACTAACGGGTTAACTATAAGAGGAATCATAATCGTATGCTTCAACTATAACTATTTTTAAGCATAATTTTTTGTAGGTTGATTCAAAACATATTTCCCACGTTTTATTTGTTGCTCGTCCTCCTTTTCACTTTTCCAGAAAAATCTTCGCTGAAATGTATGTACAAGTTCTTTACATCTATGTAGTTACAAAAGAATCTCTCAATTATTTCTTTAGATATTAGACGAAAAGTTTAAATTCGGAGGTTGTTTACAATTATCATAATTTGTATACTAAATCAGAAAGATATCAGATTATAACATGTTCCTTACACTCCACAAGATTTATATTTGAATTAGGGAAAAATAAAGACCAAAAGTTATGGAATGTTAAAGTTCTGTGTCGAGTTTTAATATTTTTCTCCCATCTGCAGTTTCAGAGACCTTCTCATCACGACCAGATTTTAAGGTAAAAATTTTGTTTTAAGTTTTTAATACATTTTGCTTTAAAAACGTGTTTTTTTTTTTTTTTTTCTACTGGCTTTATTTATTTATTTTTTAAATTGTAACTTAAATTACAATAGTGTTAAAAAAACAAAAGCAAAAGTAAGGTAAACGTACCAGTAGTGGGCACTTTAAGGATATTTTCCGGCTATTTTTTGTGTAATTTCCTAAATTTTAGTGTTTCAAAAAATAAATAATATTTCACACCTTTACTAACTCTTTCTTAATCCGACTGTATTATGAAAATTGCTAATTGTAGCATTTATATACGTAAAAAATCAAAAATCCGGAGAGCTTAAAATGAACCAGTAGTGGACACACTAAAAACCCAGTAGTGGAACTTTTTTTGTTCCAGTTGTGAACCCCTTTGAATTTTTGCTTTAAAATTAAGGTGACCAAACGTTTCTTTGTCTTGGGGACAGACCCATTTTAGCAGTTTGTCTTCACATGAATGAATCCCCGTTGGGGCCAACATTGAGGCATGAAATTTGAGTGACTTTTACGTCGCACTAGTGCTACACTATTGGTTATTAGAGACAGTCTAGGAATCACTAATAAGGCTAGTCAGGAGACATTCCATTACAATTATCTCCTCGTAGCCGCAATATCTTCCATTTTCCCATCAAATTTAAACTCTTGAGGATTATAAAAGGTCTCCGGACTATCCTTTTAGGGGTGAGTTTCAGACCGTCGTTAACTGCCGATAGTGTAGCACTAGTGCAACATAAAATTCACTCATGCTGAACCCTCTAAATACTGACCGCAGTTATGCTATTTCAATATCGATGTTTCAATGGGAACCAAACTTAACCAACTAGTCCAATGTTGAACCCAAAAAAAGAAATGCGAATAAAAAAATTAAAATGTCTCAAGATTATCTCAAACGAATTTCCGTTTATGTCAGTTCTCTAAATTTGGAAAAGCCTGGGATCCACCTTCTCCGCAGAAGATCAAAATTGTGATAGCATGTCTCCTTACCCTCCAAGGAATGAGTCCCAGACCGGCACCAATTGCTAAATGCGTAGCTTTAGAGTGACGTATAAAAACACTGAATTCAACTCTAAAATTGCGAGATTACAGAATTGTGTTCACTACTGGATCTGACCTTAAAAGTCACATGAGCCAGTAGTGGACAGGGCTGTCCACTATTCGTCATGATGACATTTTTTGGTACCAGTAGTGGACACCCATAAAAATACTATATGTTAATACAAGATTTGAAAAAGCAAAAGAAGAGAATTTTGCATATTTATTTCAGTCACATGAAAGCAAAATGTAGAAGAAATCAGTTAAAAATATGCAGAGAGAGAGAGATGAAATAAAATTTCATTTCTTCATTCAAAGTGATAAGGAAGAAACGGCAAAATCACAAAAAGTGCAATTTTTTGAGTTAAACTAACATTATTTTAAAACTAATGGCCGGAATTATTTTTAGTTAAAGGGTTTAACAGTAGAGGACTATAACTTCTTTCCTGAACGTTGCTCGAATCTTCAGAATTATTAGGTAGCTTATTTTCCGAGTTTAAAATTAAAAGTGTCCAATACTGGTACAGGGTCCATTACTGGTGCGTTTACCTTATTAACTCTCAAAAAAAAAAAAAAAAAAAAAAAAAAAAAAAAAAACTTGTATCACTTACAACAAATCCTAATTTTCCCAAATACATTAAATAAAATTCTGATAAAACTAAAATCACAATATTTAAAAACATCATTTAACATTATTTCTGTAATACTACTTAAAATAAAATTAATAAAACTCAAAAACTTATAAACAAGAAAATTCGATAAAGAAGACTATAATAAAGTTTTGTATAAATGTTTTGTTTTGTATGCATAATAATTCAAATGGTGCGATAAAATTTAATATTTTTAAAATAACTATATACATATATATATTTAAAAATTTAACAGTTGTACTTTTATTTGTTTCCCTATTCATAAAGCAATAAAAAATACTTGCTTACCATAACAATGCAGTGAAAAATTGTTTTCTAACAGCGTTTAATAAGAGAAAATTGTACTGCAACACTTACCTAAAAAAAAAGAGAGAGAGAGAGAGAAAAGATTTATTATGCATTCAAAGTAAAACAAATACATGAATTTTGCAAATTTTCACAAAGATAAAATAAAAACTATGCTTATAAACATTATCGTAAAATAACTGATAAAATAAAGAGAAATATTAAATAACGCTGAACAATATTAAAAAAAGAAAGAAAGAAAGAAAGAAAGAAAGAAAAAGATGGAAAAGAAGAAGAATTTGCATAGAAAAACTGCTCAACAAAATTAAGTCTAAGAAAAATATTGAAATACTACTCATAAAAAATGCATTTTATTGCCGAAACGTCAGTGGAGGCCCTCTGTTGAGACTCAAAACGGTTTTGGGCTGTGTCTGTCTGTCTGTCTGTCTGTCTGTCTGTCACGCGATAGCGGCCGCAAAAATAGCGCTATTGACTTGAAATTTGGTACACGTGTTCATGAGCCCCACGAAATCAGCTGTATAGTTTTTGGTATGTACTCCAGTTGTAATTCGTATACAGGGACACGCCAAAGTTTTTCTTATCATTACGGCCTATGGGAGGAATTTGTATGTATCACGATAGCGGCCACAAAAATCACGCTATTGACTTGCAATTTGGTACACGTGTTCATGAGCCCCACGAAATCAGCTGTATAGTTTTTGGTATGTACTCCAGTTGTAGTTCGTATACAGGGACACGCCAAAGTTTTTCTTATCATTACGGCCTATGGGAGGAATTTGTATGTATCACGATAGCGGCCACAAAAATCACGCTATTGACTTGCAATTTGGTACACGTGTTCATGTGCCCCACGAAATCAGCTATATAGTTTTGGGTGTGTATTCCATTTGTAATTCGTGTACAGGGATAACGCCAAAGTTTTTCTTATCATTACGGCCTATGGGAGGAATTTGTATGTACCGCGATAGCAGCCACAAAAATCACGCTTTCGACTTGCAATTTGGTACACATGTTCATGAGCACAACGGAATCAGCTGTATAGTTTTAGGTGTGTATTCCATTTGTAGTTCGTGTACAGGGACACGCCAAAGATTTTCTATCATTACGGCCTATGGGAAGAATCTGTATGTACCGCGATAGCTGCCGCAAAAATCAAGCTATTGACTTCAATTTTTGCCGAAACGTCAGTGGAGGCCCTCTGTTGAGACTCAAAAGGATTTTGGGTTCCGTCGGTCCGTCCGTTTGTCTGTCTGTCTGTCGTGCGATAGCGGCCGTAAAAACCACGCTATTGACTTGAAACTTTGTACACATGTTCATGATCCCCACGAAATTAGCTGTATAGTTTTGGGTGTGCATTCCATTTGTAGTTCGTGTACAGGGACACGCCAAAGTTTTTTTTATCATTACGGCCTATGTGAAGAATTTGTATGTACCGCGATAGCGGCCCCAAAAATAACGCTATAGACTTGCAATTTGGTACACATATTCACGAGCCCAACGGAATTAGCTGTATAGTGTTAGGTGTGTATTCCCTTTGTTGTTCGTGTACAGGGACACGCCAAAACTTATCCTTACGGCCTATGGGAAGAATTTGTATGTACCGCAATAGCGGCCGCAAAAATCCTTCGATTGACTTGTAAATTGGCGCACACATTCCAGCTTTCCATATAAGTAGCTGTATAATTTTCATTGCTATATTTTTTATAAACTGTGTATAGGGACACGCCAAAATTCTTAACATTACGGCGTATGGGGTGAATTTCGTTTAAACGCATTTTAATATCATTACTTTGCAATGAAGGAAATGAAACTAGAGTACGTCAGTAAGATGCTTAAACTTATGTTGCTTGAAGAAAATATGTGCTCTTAAGCTTTCTAATTAATGTACAGGACCTTACAAAAGTGTTCTGACAATGTCACTTAGTCATCCAAACGATGTTAAATTTGGAACAATTATTAATTTTAAACGCAAAATAAGCTGAATAGTTTTTACTGGTGTATACAATGTTTATGGTTCGTTTACAAAGACACACGAAAGAATTTCGTAACATTAGAGCCTATGGACGAATTTTTAATTTAAGCGCGCACTTTAATGCGTTTATGCTGAATTGAACTTAATAAAGTTAACATACATTATAAAGATGCTTAAAATCATGTTTACTCTAAAAAAAGGTTATGTATAGACTAAATAATTTATGGGACCACACAAAATAATTCCGAGTATGTACTGTAATCATCCAAATGATGTCAAATTAGTTTGAAAGATTAATGAGTTATAATTAATTAGATTTATTCTTATTATTGGCGTTTATAATGACTGTGGCTACTTTTCCGGGATACATAAAGGAATTTCGTACTTTTATGGTGTATAGTCGGTATTTCTTAAAAGTGTATTTTAACATGGTTACACCCCATCAAATATAATGAAATTTTATTAGAACTTTAAAAGCCTGTTTTCATGTTGAAAATTGTGGGCATAGAATTGATAATTAGTTTAAAGGTTACGCAAAATATTTCCGATATGCTATGTAATTTTTTTTTTTTGTATGAAATTCGGTATTTATGAATTTCCGGGAAATAATACAAGACCGTCGTTTAATAAGAATGCATATTGTTGCGTACTTGGGGGTTTGTAAGTTGTCCGAGAATGAAAGGCGAAACTTGCAAAAAATCAGTGATTTATTCACAGAAAGTTCCAGAAGAATACAGGTCTATAAACCAAGTATCAGCTTCAATTCAACCAGTAAACATAGCTTAAACAACAGCCGTTAACAGCAAAACAACAGTACAAACTGTTTAGCAATAACACATAAAGCAAGTCTCATTCAAAGAGACTCAAAGCAAAGCAAGCATTTGACGAAACCGACACAGATCTGAGATTGGAAGCCTTGGCTAAAAGAATGCTCCTTTTATACTATTCTATCGAACACAGACTGTTCTGGAAAATTATCGTATCTCATCAGCCAATGAGATTAGAGCTTCCATATTTGGTATATATCTAATAAGGATTTTCTCGCCAAGGTCGCCAAAAAAATCGGCAAGGAGGGAAACAGTCGCCAAATTTGGCGCCAAATCCATTTCTTCCCTTATTGGAGCTTTTTAATTCGTTTTTAAAGGAAAATTAGGCTATTTTAACGCTAAAACGACTAGAAATGCACAAAATTAGCATTTTATCGACTTACTAAGCCTCTTTGAAAAAATTTATACAAAAATAAATGCAATTATTTACAATCCCGTAACACTTTATATGATATACAAATAGGTATAGAAAGAGAGATACAGCGGGGGGTTGAGGGGGGCGGCAGCCCCCCTCAGGAATGTATCTGATTATGGTAATAAGTCGATCGAATCAATATATACTATTATATAATAAGAAATAAATAAAAATGACCTATTGAAAAATGCCTGATGCAAATAGGACGTTGAGGCTCCTGATCTGCAGATCCACTAGTATCAAATACGTAGAAAATATGTAATACTTGTGATATCTGTTTTACGAAAAATATTGAAATTTATCCCATTAGCTTTTATATACTTAAAAATGTTCTTTTTATGAAATGCAAACTCGCATTCCGTGGGAAGAAAAGCAATAAAAACTTAAATTCTTCTTCTGTGGAATTTATTCTTTCCCCCCTCCCCCCCAATATATATATATATATTGTAGAGTGATAGAAAAAGAGAGAAAAAAAAGTCATTATTTAAAAAGAAATATTTTACTTTGTAGGGCATTTGATAATGTAAGTTACACTCATTTAGGTTTTATTTATTTTATAAATCATTTTTTGAAACATATATTACTCTTTAAAATATAATATTTAAGCATAGTGTCACAAAACAAAAATTGTGCAAAAGAAACACCATTTTTTAATTCCTACTATTAGTTCACACTCTCCCTATATATATCTTATACAAATCTTGCAATCGATTTTTAACTAACTTCCCGACTAGCTAGACATTTGAAACTTTCAGGACTGCTCAGAACACGGTGACAACACAACACTTCGAAGTCCGATTTTCGAATTTTTGATTAGTTTTCTTATAATTAAATAAAATATGAAAATAACAACATCCTAATAGCGTTAAAATAACCATTAAAATATTAGCTATAATTTAATTGTTGCCAAAAAAGAAAAAAAAAAAAAATACGAGTTTACAAAATCATGTTTTCAGCGACTGGTCTGTGTGTGTGTCTATATGACTCTTACCGCATTACTCAAGAACAATTAGTAGCAGAAATTTCAAACTCGGTATTCTAAATCTGTATTATACAGTGATGACACACTAAACCGTTCGTTGAGATAAAGCAAACGGTTCGTGTACAGGGACATCCTAGAGAATTCAAATACATTTTACGGGGGAAATTTCTAATAAGTACAGTGCAACCATTATAGGCTGTACTAAAACAGACTATTATTTACACATTATCTTTAAATACGTTTCTTTGCATCAAAGCTCCATTTAGAGCTTTTTCTTTTCTGTAAGGCTACAGAGCCTTGAGGAGGGGGGAGGGTTCTATGCAGCATCCAAAAATAATCTGCTAACATGTTAACACCACATTGTCTCTGGTACCTCCTATACATTTGTTTGATGTTAGTTGAACTTAGATGTTAGTTGAAAAAAGTAAAGCTTTAAGTTGAAAAAAAACCCATTTTTTTGTCAAAACTGTACGTGATAAAAATTTCTGAATATATTTTTTTCTTAATCAGCACCTAAAAATATACCAGAAAAACATATCACCTTGAAGAAAAAAAATTTCATCGCAAACTTGTCTAATTAGTAACTATTTTTGTTTAACTCTTATTGTTGATTTGACTGAGATGTCTGCCAAATTAATGGCGATATTTTAGATTTTTTTTAATCCATTACTATTATCAAAAATATCTTAGTATTTTTCTTCCCCTCTTTCAGTAATATGCCTGATGTTGTAAGAGGGAAAGTATTTAAAATTTTTTCTCTTATTTTCGTAATTACTTTGGTTGGTTCTTGTTGTTGTTGGGTTTAAGGCCGATTGATTATGCTAGAGTCCTAGGCCGTATAGGTGGAATGCTATCTGTGGGGGGTCTTTCTAAGGGGTTCTATCATGTATTTACGTGAGTTTCGGAGAAAACCACGAAAAAATCCGAATGGTTAGGTCGACGTGCGTGACCTGCGATCGAACCCGTCACTTCCCATCTAACAGCTTTGAGCGCAGGACCGCTCGACCGCTGGTTGGGTCTTAATTACTTTGGATTAATCTTTATTTGTTATGTTGTTTCTGTTTTATTTGTCTGATTATGCTTTTATTACACAGTTTTCAGATTTTATATATACATATTCTACATTGTATTTATTTCATCTTTTTTATTCATGCTTAAAAAAAATGTTTTTTTTTTTTTCATTTGTACAGGTCTATACAAAATGCACTTCCTTCAAGCAACTATAATACAATCAAGAATAGGCCACTTGAACCCTTTACTTAATTTTAGGAGCTTTTAGTTACTAATCTAGCCTTAATTTATTAACATTATATACACCGTAATAAATTATATTAATAATGTATTACTTATACCATTATTAGATAATTGCAGCATTTCCATTTTTTAAAAGTAAAGTCTATGTTTATTAAATTAAAACTAATAAATTATATAAACTTTATTTTTTGTCTCTGCAGTTTAAAATTTCTATGAAATGGCCCACACAACATAAATATTTAATGAAAAATTCTGTGGGTATTTCAATATATATATATATATATAATATATATATATATATATATATATATATATATATATATATATATATATATATACATATTAAAAGATTAACGAGTAGTTAGCTTTTGGTTTAAAAATTTTTGAGATTGAAAAAAAAAAAAAAAAAACTTAGCAAAGTTAAAGAAAGTTGATTTTAGTTCATCTGTCTTTCACTGAGAACCTTAATTTTAACAATTTGAGTACGTACAGTCGAACCTCGTTAACGTGAACACTGTCAACGTTAATTACTTTTAACATGAACTGTTTTCACAGTCCCCGTCAAAATGAAGATTAGTTTAGTTATATGAAGATTAGTTACTGAGAGCATGAACTATACTGATAACGTAAACAAATTTTTTATCCCCCTTGAGATTCACGTTAACGAGGTTAGACTGTATCTTTATTAAATATATATCTGGTTTGTTGCAATATTGTTATATACAATCGATATTAATTATAATATGTTTCCCTTTAAAAAATACACATGCAGCATGTATTTTTCGTTTACAGAGTCACTAAAATAATTCAGCATAAAATGTTTTAGATTTCATAGAAAGAAATATTTACGTTTTAAGGTATGACTTGTCTAAGGTAGATTATCGAGTATATTGATTAATTTGGCCCTGTCACTGCTTAGACGAAGATTAGATTCCTGCATCAAATTAATTTGCGAAGATTAATCTTTACATGATCCTCTTGAAACTGGAATTCTCTTTCATTTCAAAGAGAATCAATGTAGCTTCATCAACATATATTTCATGTACAAAAGATTGTTTTATCTTTGTATAGAAATAAATTATTATTATTATTATTATTATTATTATTTGGTTATTTATGTATGCATTTATTCATTTATTTATTTTCACAAGAAAACTTGGTATCTATATATTTAGCTTTACAATTTTCCCAACTAATAAAATTATAAAGTTTATATTTGGATTTTTTTTAATCTAAAATACTCATTGTATTAGATTAACTTTATCTGTAAATAAATTTTTAAATAATATTATTTTTATGCATTCTTAAAGTTCTATTGCTAGATTAGGCTACATTTTCATTTTATTTTTATTTTTTTATGTCTATTTTCTATCACTATTTTTGTATATTAATGGTTAAATGAGTATAAATGTTTAAAGTGATAGAAGGAATACATTTAATACTTATAATTAAAATAGGAGTTATTGTTGAATAATAATAATAATAATAATAATAATAAACAATATAATTTCTCAAAATAACATTAGAAATCAGTTTATTAGCTGAATACCTATAAATATTTAAAACTCTTAAGTACAGTTCATTTAAAATAGACTAGTTAAATAGGATCTTCTCAATATCTTGGAAGCAATTAAACAGAGATATATTTACTGGTCATTAAAAAAAAAAAAAAAAAAAAAAAGATTATATGCTTTAACAAAATACATGATGTGTATTTAGCAAAATTCATAACGTGCATTTTTACTACAAACGTATTCAAGGAATTACATAATTCTCAAAATTTAACAATTCAGTTATAAAATGAATTTTCAAAAAATGTGATGATGATGATAATGACGGTGACAACGACAACGATGATGATGACGACTACGACCACGGTGGCGATGATGATGATGTTAACCTCTTAACGCGCGCTGTTCTCTCTGCGAGGACGCAAAATTTAAGATCCAGCTGCAAAAATTCATCCCGGAATCTTTTCAGCAAAAAATTACGTTTATAACATGGCAGAAAAGGCCGTTCTTTTTTTAACCTTAAAATTTCTTTTAATTTAATTTAGTTCATAAATTCCGCTGGCAGTATAATTTAAATGATCCGAATTGTCTTGCGCCGCAAAGAGTTAATAGCATAAGTGCCAACATTTTAATTTATTCCGGAGCATTTTTAGTCCCGCCTTTTTTTCATACCACTTACTTTTTAGGATATTATTTTCCTATTTTATCAAAGTTATATATTGAAGAAAATTTTTCTATAAATAAAGTGGTGCGAAATAAAGGCGGGGCTAAAAATACTCTGGAATAAATTAAAATATTGGTATCTGTGTTAATGGTAATAGTTTCAATGCGTATTTTTATGTTAGTAAAAAGAGATTATTTTGAGTTTAGTGAATAAAAATAATAATAAATAAGTGGAAAAATGCATATACAAATTCTGTATATATATTAGAAATAATGACTGAAAAGATATTTTATGAAAGCAAACATTCCAGAAAATAAAAGAATACAATAAGATAAAATGTGTTTAAGTATTAAGTAAACACAAAATCGGAACAAATACAATTATAATGTATTTAATTTAAATTCGGAAAAATCTTATTATTAAATATTTTGTCTCTCTCTCTCTCTCTCTCTCTCTCTCTCTCTTTTTTTTTTTTTTTTTTTTCTCGAAACTTTTTTGAAAAATCGGATGAATATATTTGCACAGAAAATGAGTTTTATTTTTTGTGACCTTTTGTTATAAAACAGACACTAATTAAACTTTCTCTAGAGCAAACATCAATAAGTTAACCAATAATAATAATAATAATAATAAAAGCATTTTTATATTTGTAAGGGAAAAAAAAAAAAATAAAAAAAAAAAACTTTTTTAAAAGCAAACATGAACGTAAGTTAACTATTAAAAATGAATAATAATGCTACTAATAAAAAACACTGTATTGAAATGAGGTTGCTTTTAATTAAAGGAGTGCATGTAAAATAATTTTTACTATTCCCAAGAAAAGAATCTCATTTTTAATTAATTCTTAAAAAAAATATATATATATTTAAAAAAAACTGTAAAAAGGAAAAGAAAAAAAATATATATATATACTCTTTTTTTAAGGGAAATTTATATTCTGTGCTATATTTTAACTCGGACGCCAAGAACGTCCGAGTTTTGAAATTTAAAATTAAAATTTTATCAATTTGACAGCAAAATAACTAAATATAACGCATGCACACAATAACTAATACATATCTATAAGACCTAAATATGGGATTAAAATCAAGAAAAATTTTCCTTGAATTTTAATATTTTTTTACTAAAATTCCAAAGGACGGTTAACATAGGAAAACTTTTTCTTGGACCCACATATGATTAGTGATGTCACACTTCACTTGCTTATAACCACGATTTTTGAAGGGGAATTAATACTGCGCGAGATAAGTAAGCGATCCTTTTTTCTCCAAAGACGAGATATCAAATCTGTTCCGAAAACTTCATAATAGCCGTCAAGCAAGTGAATATTGCTGGTGCAGTGAAAATCATTTCTTTAATATTTTCCTCTAGAGCATTTCTAAAAATTAATAATTCAAAAATAATTTTCCAGAAGTGTAAGCAATTCTGTTTCCTTTTTCTATTGATTATAGTAATTTATTTAAAAGTATTTGTCGATATTATAAGTGCTAACGCTTAAACATAATTCTACTTTTTTCAATTACATGATTGTCACGTAGTTTAGCGCATTTGGCGATTTACACACATGGTTAAGTCAGTGAATATTTGATGGCTGCTACCTCAATTAAAATTAAACGTTTGAACCAGTGAGTTGCACTGATGAACCAATGAATTAAAAATCTCTGATAGACTAACTCTTTGAATCCTGTTCGATTAAGGAATCAAGGAGACTTTACTCATTCAATTTTATTGCCTGCTTCTCCAGTCACTATATTTAAATGATTCTTTTTTTCATTGAATGATTGAATAATTGAAAAGTTTAAATTTATTTGGCGACCATTTTCAGCAACAAACAGTTATGGTAAGTAGCGCAGTATATGCAGCGCATACAGCCATTAGTGAAATACAAATAACATTTAATTATTTGAGTTTCATTATGTTGATTAGAAACGTGTTTAATCTATCTACACTGTCCCTAAGTGCTGCAGACTATAATAAATTTTGGTAAAATAAATTTTTAATTTAAATTTTCAATATTTTAATAATAAAAAAAAAAAAGCATAGATTTGATATATGTTGTCCTTGGCGATTTTTTTATTTGGCGATCGAAAACGTAATATGAAAATCCGTATATTTTCGTTTGATGTATATTTTCATATTAAATATCAGATCTATGTTTTTGTAGTATATATTGTACTAATATTTTTTCATATTATTGATTGCTCTCTTAATATACACTATTAAAATAACCATCAATTTTGGAAGAAATTAAATGTATTCGTAAGATAACCTGGCATTCATTATTATTTTATTTATTTATTTATTTATTTATTTTTTTCGCCAAGAATGACAGATATCACAACCTTTCCGAAAAATTTTTAATAACCATCAAATAATTGAATACTAAAAAAAAAAAAAAAAAAAAAGCTGGCAAAATATCATAGTAAAATCATTCTTTTCAATATTTCGCTTTCGCGTGTTTCTATAAATGAATATTTCAAAATTAATTTCCCTGAAATGTACGAACTCTACATTCTTTCTCTAATGATTATAATTTCTTTCAAATTTCACAATTATAATTTGTTCACCAGTTTAAGTGTTAATGCTTAAACATATTTAAAAAATGTACTTTATAGTTAACGTTCAACATTCAACAGAAGAGAAACTAATCGTAGCAGATTTGATAATGTACCAGCCGAAAAATTAAAAAGAAAAAAAGTTGCCGTGCCAACTGGTAAACATATTTAATTCCTATCAAAATCATGGTTATTTTAATAAAGTCCATTAAGACAGCAATCGATAATATGAAACAATATTTTGTACAATATGTATTACAAAAATATACATTTGGAATGTACATATGTTTGCATTACCTTTTTAACCTCCAAATAAAATATCGCCAAATACGACAGTTATCTAATATAAGCCAAACAATCACTAAAATGTATATTATTTCTCGCCGCTTATTTTCAGTTATGTGACATTCACGTAATTTGGCGCATTTGAACATTCACACACAGGGTTAAACCAGTGAACATTTGGTGGCTGCGACCTCAATTAACATTGAATGTTTGAACCAGCGAGTTTTACTGTTTAACTAGTGAATTAAAAGTGGCTGACAAGCTCACTCTTTAACATACTGGTGTTCCATTGTGGAATCATGAGACTTTAAGTATTAAATTTTATTGCCGCTTATCTTTACGCTATTGCGATAACCTTTTAAATTCATCGCCAAAATCACAAAAAATATTAATGATCGCTATGGAGAAACATTACTATAACAGTAACCATATTGCTTTGCGGACGTTAAATTTAAGAATATAAAAAACACATAAGCTATTTATTTAATAAGAATTAATATTTTAAGAACAAATAAATGATGATAATAATAATAATAATTAAAACTATTATGACGTTAGTTTTATATTTAAAAAAATAATAAAAAAAAATAATATATAAAGAAAAAATAAATCATGTTATAGGTTTCATTTTTCAATACTTTTTATTCGCATGAGTAAAGAAACATTTCTTTTTATGTAAAAATTAAATGAATAAATAAATAAACATTAAGTAAAAATCGCCAACATTTAATTTTATTATCATCAGCTTGAAAATTTAATTCAAATAAATAATATTTAAAAAAAAAAAAGAAGAGAAAAATTGCATGAAACGTAATTTTTTAAAAGTTCTAATAGGAATATCGACAATAGATGTTGCAAATATGCACGCATTTCTTTTTATAGAAGAGAATTTCTAAACTAAACGTGCCATAGTTTGTACTGCATGTCAAACACAAGCAGGCAAATTATTTCTTCTATTAATATAGATACATTTTCGAAATTTGAAATTTAGCACTGAAATAGCTCAAACGTTCCGCGCCAATGGTTTTACTTAAGCAATAGAGATATTCATCTTAGTACATCGCCATAATGGGGAAAAAAAAGTTATAAATAGCAATAAAAATAAACATAAGAATTAATATATAAATAAGTAAAATGTTGTCATGGAGGTCCTTTAGCAATGTTGCATCTTATCTATTTAAATACACATTAATTTTTAATTCATATAACTTAAATTTTTCTACATTTCGAAATTCCTTCTTTTTAGGAACTTTTCATTAGAATATGCCTTAAAAAAGTCACAATTTTATAAACAGTTATTAATATTGCCTCACAAACACATAAACTAATATATTTGTTGATTCTTTTCTATATCAATCCATTTTTAGCTAAAATTTGTTCATCCGTGCGAAGCCGGACGGGACAGCTAGTATTATATATATAAAAAGACTGCACAAGAATATCTAGAATCAGTAAACAGCTTTAATACAAATATTATGTTTACAATGTTGGAAAAAAGAAAAAAAAAGAAAAAAAAAAGATCCCGTGATTGAAACAGGGTAATTCACAAATGTTTTGCGACAGAAAATATTCTACCAAAAATATTATTTTGTGATATTTTTCTAAATATTGTAACCATAGTAACATGTGTCATATGGATAGAAGATTATTAAAAATAATAAAGTTTGTTTCGCACGCGTGAACGTTATATAGAGACGTGCTTATAACAGCATATTAATTAATCAAAAAATCACCAGTGCAGAACTAGCATATGGATGTTGCATTGAGTTTTTTGTATCATATATGCAGTATTATTATTAATGTATGAATTATGGGAAATTTTATCGTTTCTGGAAAAATTAAAAATCTATAAATTTACAATGATTCATCTATGCAAAATTACTTTTATATGATTATTGGGATGCATTCTGATTTTGAATATTTAATTATGAATTTATATTGTATCATATTACATCATATTTGTTACGAAACCGAACTTTCTCAATCCATAAACTTTATGAACTGAAAGACTTATTCGAACTCTTTATTTTATTACTGTTTATTTCTTTTTTTGTATTGGCAACAGCCACGTTTTTGTTTTTCTTTTGAGGCAGATTGAGAATTGTGTTCGAAAAGGATAGAACGCTGAAATGGCGTATGAAAGAATTGTAATATACTTTATATAGTCAACTAAATTGTAAATACATGTACATAAATTTATTAAATAATCGTGTTTTTTTAAGAGTCATGAAATAATGTTGAAGTTACCACACAATTCGGCAGGATATTAAACCAAGAAAAAATGAAGACATCTGACCCAAAAGGAAGCATCAAGTAAAGTTATTTTATGCATTCTATTATCTTTATTTGATGCTATGTTTTATCTGGCGCCCGAACAGACGACCAGATGTTTCTCATTTTAATTTGATATTGCATAATTATGTTTAGAATAAAAATGATAAAGAAATTACGCAAGAATTTCGATTTAAAGAAAGAAAAAAAAATAATGATCGTTTTTATATGAACAGATAATTTATTTTAAGTGATTTGTTTCTGTTACTAGTTTGATTTACTGCAAAGAAATTTTAATTGTAAAATTGAATGTAATAAAGGGTACCGAGTATATTATTACAGAAATTAACATAAGTTATAGAACTTGCTACTCTTTTTACATATTATGGATGCAGTAATTAAAGCTAAACGTTCTACAGTTAGAACGCAGACGACAAAGTTATTTAAGAAAATTGAAACGAAATTACTTGAAAGGAATTATACTGAAGATGACCTTGAAGAATTACTTGCCGAATTAGATCTTAAAGAAAAAGAAATAAATAATTTAGATTCTCGGATATTTTCGAATATTACTGACGTAAAAGAAGTTGAGTCTGAGGTACTAAAATGTGATGAATACAATACGAGTATTGTCATAAATAAAACCAAAGTTAAAAAAGCACTTTCTAAGTTGGAAAAACCGCTTGTTCCTATTTTAATGCAAAATAATAAGATAGAAGAGAGTGCAATAGTTCGCCCGTTCGAATCCCCTTACGTAACTCTTCCTCGTCTTACTATAGAAAAATACAGCGGCGATCCGTCTGATTGGCAGAGATTTTATGATCAATTTGATTCAGCAATAAATAAAAATTGCGCAATTTCTAATGTTGATAAATTTAATTACCTTCGCAGTTATTTGACAGGTGTGGCGTCCGATGCGATAAAAGGTTTTAGCTTAACGAATAATAACTATCAGGCTGCAATTGAAACTTTAAAAGAAAGATTTGGGAAAAAAACGGTAGTTATAAATTCTCATTTAAATAAGCTTCTGAATTTAACTCCTGTTAAAAAATCAAATGATATAGTTGCTCTTAGGAAATTGTTGGATACTTGTCAGACTGAGATTAGAAATTTGGATGCGTTGGAAATAAAATCTGATAATTATGGTTCATTACTCTGTCCAATACTGATTAAATTATTACCTCAGGATATTGTTTTGGAAATTGCAAAACAATGCGATTTAGATGAAAATTGGGATGTTTCAAGGGTTCTTGATATTTTGAAAACTGAAGTAACTTACAGGGAAAAAGCTCAGTTTTTGACAAAAGATAGTCGCGAAAGAGAATTTAGTTCTCAATCGTATTCTTCCTTCCAAAGTGCAAAAAACGAAAAGCTTCTAAATAATAAGAATATTTCTAAATACCCAACTGCTTCTAATTTGTTAAATGAAACAGATAAAAATTCTAATTTGTGTTTCGCTTGTAATGGGGAAAAACATGTTTTAACTGAATGTAAGGTTTTTTCTAGTTATCCATTACAGAGAAAGAAAGATTTTTTAATGAAACATGGATTTTGTTTTATATGCTTAAAACGGCGGCATACTGCGAAATTTTGTAGAAGTCAGATAAAATGCGAAGTGTGTAATAGAAGACATTTAAAAATTATGTGTTCGGAATCTAAAACAGTTAGCCAAGTTGAGGATAAGAAACCCGTTTCTAAAGAAAGCGAGGTTATTAATAATAAAGTACTGGGGAATAGAACACATATGAAAGATGTTTTGTTACAAACTGTGACTGTTAAATTAAGGAATGGTAAGAAAGAAATACCTTGTAGGGTAATTTTTGATACAGGATCAATGCGTAGTTACGCAACTAAAGAAATTATTTCTAAAATGGGTTACGATGTATTAGGACACGAGAAAATGACACACAGCCTTTTCGGAGGCGTTGAAGAAACTAGGACACATAATAGTTACAGAATACATATATTTCTCTCTCTGAAGATTATATGTGTAATTTTGAGGTCTATGATCAGGAAGTAATCTGTTCTGATATTCCTAAAATTAGAAATGGCCCATGGGTAAGGGAAGCTGAACAGTATGGGATAATATTTTCAGATGTTGAATGTTTCAATAAAACTCTTGACAGAAATAACAATATTGATATACTAATTGGTGCAGATATTTATGGAAAACTTTTGACGGGTAATCATATAATGTTATCTAGTGGATTAGCTGCTGTAGAAACTTTACTGGGATGGACCCTAATGGGTAAAATTACTGAAACTAATTGTAATAGCGATAGCTCTATGCTTGTTGTCTCTTTATTTTCTAGAATCAAAAATGAAAAAATCAGTGATTTATGGGAGTTAGATCTTTTGGGCATAAGGGATTCCGTGGAAAGTAAAAAAAGAGATGATCTAAATAAAGAAACTCTAGATTTATTTAATTCAACAGTTAAACGGGATTCGAACGGGAGGTACGTTGTTTCTCTTCCATGGCTTAAAGATCATCCTCCAATACCCTCAAATCGCAAAATAGCAGAAAAAAGATTATTATCAACATTGAGATCATTGAAAACTTCTGGAAATTTAGAGAAATACCAAAATGTATTTAATGACTGGCTACATGAAGGTATAATCAAGAAAATATCTGATTTAGGCGATAGTGGCCATTTTTTGCCTCACAGAGCTGTAATAAGGCAACATGCCACAACACCTGTGCGTCCTGTCTTCGACGCTTCAGCTAAAGAGAAATTTTCCTATTCGTTAAATGACTGTCTCGCAAAAGGTCCAAATTTAATCGAATTAATACCTGCAATTTTACATAGATTTAGAAAAGAAAGAATAGGAATAAGTGCCGACATCAAAAAAGCATTTTGCCAGATTGGTTTGAACAAGAATGATCAGAACTTTGTCAAATTTTTGTGGTTCGAAAATGGTGATTCTAATAAGTTACAAGTATACCAACACTGTCGCGTTGTCTTTGGACTAAATGCTTCTCCATTCTTATTAGCTGCTACTTTAAATCATTTATTTGACAAAATCGAAGAGCCTTACAAAGAGATAGCCAACAGACTGAAAATGTCATTTTATGTCGATAACTGTATTTCCAGTCTAAACAGTACAGAAGAATTGCGAGAATTCATAAAAACTTCAAGACAAATTTTGGCATCAGCTCAGTTTGATCTTCGAGGTTGGCAGTATACACAAATTGATGAAGACTTACTAGACGAAGATTTTCTTAATGACATGGAGATAGAATCTGAAGAAAATTCTGATATAGCAATTTTGGGGCTGATCTGGAATAAGAAAGATGACACAATAAGATTGATGAATTCATCTAATGATAAAGAAGAACCTAAATCAGTTACAAAGAGATCAGTTCTTTCTGTGGTTAATAAAATATTTGATCCCATCGGTTATACAAGTCCAGCCACTTTGATACCAAAATTGATTCTGCAAAAATGTTGGAAAGAAAAGTTTAATTGGGATTCTCCATTGACAGAAGAAATGACAAAATCCTTTAGAAAATAGAAAGAACAACTGGAATTGTTAAGAAATATAAAGATCCCTCGTAGATTTTCCGAATTCGACTTAAGTGACAGTGAAAAACAGCTTCATGTTTTTTGCGACAGTAGCAAAGTTGCTTATGCCACATGCATATTCTTAAGAGTACAGAATGGTGAAAATGTGTCTTGTCAGCTAATTCAAGCGAAAACAAGAGTGACTCCCTTAAAAGAAGTTACGATCCCGCGATTAGAGTTACTTGCTTGTTTAATTGGCGCAAGACTAGCCTGTACGATTATCGATGAAATGAAAATAGATAATCTCAAAACCTTCTATTGGTCGGATGCTAAGAATGCTTTATATTGGATAAAAAATGACGGTGGTTGGGCTACTTTTGTACAGAATAGAGTAACAGAAATTAGAAAATTGACGAATGTCGATGATTGGCATCATGTTCCTGGTCATCTTAATCCAGCTGACTTACCCTCCAGAGGATGCTCCCCAGATACCTTAACGAAGTCCCAGTGGTGGAACGGACCTGAGTGGTTAAAGAAGATGCCAGACTTTTGGCCTAAAAGTGACATTCTTCCTGATGATGAAGTTATATACTCAGAAAAAAGAAAAACAGTTGCAACAGCAATTGATGTTTCCTCTCAAGAATTTGATCTTTATGAAAATTGTTCCTCATACCAAAAAATGCTAAAAGTTACAGCTTGGATTCTTAGATTTTGTGAAAATGCAAAGAAGTTAAAAGAAAACCGCTTATTATCTAACTTAACAGTCGAAGAACTTAATAAAGCGGAATATGCAGTGCTAAAATATGCACAAAAGAAATGTTTTTCTAATCAAGCTAAGAAAAAATTTAACTTTCCGACACTTATTGACGAGAAAGAATTAATTAGAGTCCGTACCAGAATTTCAATGAGAGAAGACTCACTTAATTTCAGATATCCAATTGTCTTACCAGCAGATCACAATATAACATCCAGAATAATTGAAGAAAAGCACAAAGAAATGGATCATGCAGGAGTTCAGATTCTCATGTCAAGTTTAAGAGAAGAATTCTGGATAATTAGATGCAGAAGAACAATTAGGAAAATTCTACAAAGATGCATTCAGTGCAAAAGATTCTCCTCAAAACCAGCAGAAGTTCTGATTGCTCCACTTCCAGAAGATAGAGTAAGAGATGCTAGGGTATTTGAAATTGTTGGAATCGATCTATTCGGTCCTTTGTTTTTAAAGGATGGACAGAAATGCTGGATAGTTTTGTATACTTGTGCCATTTACCGATGTGTACATTTAGAATTAGCTACATCCCTATCAACAGAAAACTTCCTTCAAACGTTAAGACGCTTTGTAGCGAGAAGAGGCCGACCACACACTGTATACAGTGACAATGGAACAAATCTAGTTGCAGCTAATAAAGAATTAAGTTCTATAGATTGGAAACAAATAGAAGATTACGCAACTGTTAGAAAAATTAACTGGAAGTTCAACCCCCCATCAGCTCCGTGGTGGGGAGGCTTTTGGGAACGTTTGATTAGAATTATAAAAGCTATTTTGAAGAGAACTCTTGGAAAAGCACAGCTTGACTATGAAGAGCTATATACCTTGATTTGTGATGCAGAAAGTATAGTAAATGCGCGACCTCTCACACACATGTCGGAAGATCCAAATGACTTAATACCTCTCACCCCAGAAATGTTCTTAAAGGACATACGTGAAATAGGAGTTCCAGATTTAGACTTGATTGATAAAGTGAAGTTCAAAAAGAGATATGCCTATAGGCAAAAGTTAAGAGAAGATCTTCGACAAAGATTCCGTAATGAATATTTAGGAACACTTCGAGAATTTGCTTCGGTAAAAAAATCTACCACATTTAAAGAAGGTGATTTAGTGCTAATTCAGGATGATAATCTAAAACGTCTTCAGTGGCCTATGGCTAAAGTGTTAAAATTGTATAAAGGTAGAGATGGACAGTTTCGTGTAGCAAGACTGAAAACTAAAAATGGTGAACTGCTACGTCCATGTCAACGTTTGTGCCCCTTGGAACTTCATGATGAAAGCCGATCTAAACTTCAACAGCAAACTCGATATGGTCGCTTAGTGCAACCAGTGCAACGCCTTGGTGTGGACAATAACGATCCAGATTGAGCATGTCGTATGCCCTTCCCTGCTCAAGGTGGGGAGGATGTTACGAAACCGAACTTTCTCAATCCATAAACTTTATGAACTGAAAGACTTATTCGAACTCTTTATTTTATTACTGTTTATTTCTTTTTTTGTATTGGCAACAGCCACGTTTTTGTTTTTCTTTTGAGGCAGATTGAGAATTGTGTTCGAAAAGGATAGAACGCTGAAATGGCGTATGAAAGAATTGTAATATACTTTATATAGTCAACTAAATTGTAAATACATGTACATAAATTTATTAAATAATCGTGTTTTTTTAAGAGTCATGAAATAATGTTGAAGTTACCACACAATTCGGCAGGATATTAAACCAAGAAAAAATGAAGACATCTGACCCAAAAGGAAGCATTAAGTAAAGTTATTTTATGCATTCTATTATCTTTATTTGATGCTATGTTTTAATATTTATTTTTAAATATGATAGTAAAGTATAAATTTTTAAGTCGAAAAATCGAAAATAATTTAAACAAACCATTTCATTTGCTACAAAAAGGAAAAAAAAAAAAAAATAGAATTTACAATGCAATATCATGAAAGATATTTTTAAAAATTCGCTTAGTTTTCAATACATCTTTGTAAATTTTCTATGAGATTAGAAACTCTTTTATTTACTTCCTGTTAATAAATTCATAATTATATTTCTTTCCAAAAATTAATTAAAATTTATTCTTTTTATAGTTATTTAGTAAGTATCTAGCTTTTTATTTATTTATTTTTCAAACATATAAAATTACGAGCACTCGTTTTTTAACTTACTATTAACTATATATATATATATATATATAAAGAAGAAGTGTGCTTTTATTATATGACAAGAGAAACAATATATGCAATTTCAATCTATGCATATTTTAATTACATTAAAGTTCCTCTGATAGTAATTTCGTGTATGTTTTTAGTATGAATAAATTTCTTTCAGCAAAAGTTTGGGTGTATTAATTTAGATCTCAATAAAAAAGTTGAACATTAATTAATTAATTAATTATCAGATACGTTATAGAATAAATCCTCAATATAATATGTCTTCATATAAACTGAAAGAAATAAAAGAAAAACTTTATAGATTTTTATTATATCTACATTTTAATTACAGTATAAATAATCCCCTCTTGTAAATAAAACTAAATTATTATGATGTCAGAAAACCTCTAACGAAAATACTAAAACTAGTTTTACGGAAGATAATTAATCATAACGGGGAAAAACATGGTTGTTTTTAAATTATTTTGAAAGTTTAAGAGTAGTTGCTTACTAATCTCTTCAACAAACAGTAAAATAGTACCATTTGATTTAAATAGGACGAAAAAAAAAAAAAATTCGGACTTTATAAAATGTGGTTTAAATATAAATTGGAGATGGAAAAGTGGTAAAAATGTTGGATATAATAAGGAAATGAGATATGGAAAAATATACTGCTAGCATAAAATTAACAACTAAAATTGTCAGTGTAGTCAAATATAGAATGACAAAGCGATTAAGAACGATTCTAAACAAAACTAAAACATATATTCATGCTTGCCAACCATCTCATTATGAAGCGTAGTACTTTTAGTCACCGCCTTTTTTTGTACACCAGTAATTTTTTAGAGTAATTTCATTCTTATTTAATCGTAACACTATTTGGAGAGAATTGCTCTAAATATAAAGTGGTGTGGGAAAAGGGGCGTTAACAAGTTAACGCTTATTAATGAGATGGTTGGCAGTCCTGTATATTAAATATGCCAACGTAATCCGGAGGATTGTTAGTACCGTCCCTTTTTTCACACCAGTCTTTTTTTTTTTTTTTTTAGAGTATTTGTCTTATTGATTCATTGTAAATGCATACTTGCCAACATCCTAATTATGAACCGGAATACTTTTTAGTACACGCCCCTTTTCCCACACCGGTATACTTTTTGAGAGTTTTTCTTCTTATTTAATCGTATTTAAATTTGGAGAAAATTACTCTAAAACTATACTGATGTGAAAAAAAAAAGGGGCGTGTACTAAAAATCTTCCGGTTTATTATTAGGATGTTTTCAAGTATGTAAATGCATTTGAAAAGAATCAGTCTAAAAATTGTGTAGAAAAAAGGGCGTTTTTGAAAATCCTCCGAATTACATACTTGAAAACATCCTACTAATAAACCGGGAGATTTTTAGTACACGCCCCTTTTTTTCCACATCAGTATAGTTTTAGAGTAATTTTCTCCAAATTTAAATACGATTAAATAAGAAGAAAAACTCTCATAAAGTATACTGGAGTGGAATAAGGAGCGTGTACTAAAAAATCTTCCGGTTCATAACTAAGATGTTGCAAATACGGGATTAGGTTGACAGCTTTGTAAATATTAATTTTAAACAATGTTAATATTTCAGCTTTGCAGGAATTTACTAATATTTTTACTAATTGTAATTTTATATTTGCTTATTAGTAGTGAAATATTTTAATAAACACACACATTAATGCAAGAAAACATATAATTATGCCAAAATGAAGCTTACCTAATAATGTTAACTAGACTTAAAGATCTTGAATATTTTCATATGTCTTGCGAGATTTGTATTCAATTCTTAATATTTGAAAGATAAAAATTTTTAGATAAAATTTTTGACCCAAACAGTTTATTAAAAAAAAAAATAAAAATAAAAAAAGGCAAACAACAACATCTATAACGCTAAATAGAAATAATAGCAAAGTAGACAACTGTTTCGGTAGCATTTAGCGTACCGTCATGCTCTGACGGTACGCTAAATGCTACCGAAACAGCTGTCTGCTTTCCTATTATTTCTATTTGGCGTTCAAGACGTTGTTATTTGCCTTGTTTTTATAATCCCACGCCAAGTCTTCCATTCATAATTTAATTTTTTAATTTTTATTTATTTATTATTATTATTATTATTATTATTATTTTCAGAAAAGTCTGAATTCGAAACAAATTTCTAAATGTATATTCCGTAATTTTTTTAAAAATCAGAATTTAAAAGAAATTACGAGCAAAAGCTGAGTTCTTTATAAAATCTATTTTTATGCATATATATATATATTAATTATGTAATCCAGCAGTTGTAAGACCGCACAAAATAAAATTGAGAGTCGCGTGAGATCCACGATTTGTATTTGCAAACCACTGCTTTTCGCTTCATATAAGTTTTTATTTAAATGCATTTAAGATATTTTTGACACACGTTATCGGAAATCTAGATCTCCCGTTTCTGACCTAAAGTATTTCATTGTCAATGTATATATGGACGGCTCTTTGTAAAAGTGGTGTAACTCCCTATTTTTTAAATATATATTTTTTTGCTTAATTGTGTCACATTTTGTCACATCTTTCATTATAAAAAAAGAAAAAACTCCAATAATTGCATTAAATTTCCATAAATGGCATTACAAGTTTTTCTCAGATTACTAAAACATCTAAATATGCATTATAAAAATGAAGTTCCAAGTTACTTCAAATTATTTTTAGTATAATTTATAAATTCTTATAACTATGATTTGTATTAAACGCAAAAATCGATAACACTTACTGAATCTTGACTTTTTTTCCTACGCATAAATTTAAAAAAAAAGCTCGTTATTTCAAAACCAATTTCCCTGGAGATAATTCACTTTTACAATGAACGACCCATATGATCCTTGTTATCACGGAATAAACAGCCTTGATAATGATATGAAAAAAATGGAATAAGTCAGTTTTTCCTCTATATCACCACTCAGTTGCTTTTAAAGATGTAATTTTTTTTTCTTTTCTTTTCTTCTGGCATTGTTAGATGGAAAATAATAACTTTCTAATTGGTAAAATTTGCCTAGAGAGGTCGTATAAAAATTTAAAAAATGTAACTTTTGAAAAATAGCAGGACAAAATTTTTAATAATATGTTCATCCTACCTTATTTTGAACATTTTTTGCAATTTACAGTACCGACTTACCTCTAATAGGTAGAAAATTAAATCGCATTTCAATATTTTTTAGAAACCTTGCATATATATATATATGTGTGTGTGTGTGTTCTAATAGTATACTAATATTAATACAAACACATGAAAGAAGAAGAAGAAGAAAAAAAAAAAAAAAAAAAAAACAGCCTAAACAGTTAAATTCGGCTAAATCCCAAAAAGAATTCACAATACTATAATTAAATCTCATTGAACATAAGAAAAATTAACGGTAAGTGAATTTCAATATGTTCGTACTTAAATTAATCTTGCTTATAATGGAAGAAGGGACTAGAAATATTTCACTATTTCATTACATCGGTACTTTAATTACATTGAAAATAATCTTTCTGGTTAATGGAAACCATATCATTATAGTTTCAACAAATCTCGAAGATTTCAAACTAATTATAGCAAAGATAATCAATCACAATGGAATATGCAGTTTTAAACCTTTTAAAAGATTTCTTCCTTAAGCAATTCTTCCTTATAAGCAATAATGTAATGCTACCTATTTGATTAAAGGAAATTATAGAAGGGGTCAATAAAATGGGTTTTACCTTTAAATATTTTTCGAAAAGGCTATGAGGAAATAGCAGAATGATTTAATTTAATGAAGAAACAAAATATCTTGATAAGTATATACAGTTAAATAAAATTTAAATATGATATAGGAATAGTTCATAATTACCGTAATTTCTGGTAGATAACCCGCAGGTAAGATGCGTCATTTCTCTACCAGAAATTTTATTTAATAGAGAAATCTATACTTTCTCGAAGGAAGAGCTCGTAAAAATATAAATTTATTTCTTAATTGAAATTTCTGGTCTAAGACAGGATTATATAACCTGCGGGGTATTTACCAGAAATTACGGAAAGTGGAACATTAATTTCATTTTCAGTTCATGCAGACACGGGCCAATGAATTGGAAACTTGTGAGAGTTTCTACAAATGTTCACTAAAGGCGTATGCAAAACCTGTTATCATGGTGTGAAATATGTTCTGCTGGTATGGAAGTGGTCCCCTGGGTGTTACATGAGGGTAAAAAAAGAGAAATGCAATATCTGGACATATTGGCAGATCGTGTGCATCCTGCATTATTACATTTTTACTCCGAAGGTGACGGATACTTCATGGACGATAATGCAACCATACACCCGAAAGAAATCGTTTGAGATTAGTTCAATGAACATCAATCTAACTTCCAATAGCTTCACTGGCCGCAGCAAAGCCCGGGTCTGAACCCGATAAAAAATGTTTGAGGTATGTTGGAAAGGTGAATCCGGTTGCAATCTTCTCTTCGATCCAATTTGCAGGATCTTAACGTCTGTGTAGCCAATGCATAATATTATTTGGATATAAATGCACTCCAAAAGATAGTAGAATCGATACCCTCACGAATATGGGCTGTTATCCATGCAAAAGGAGGTCCAATAAAACACTAATTTAGGGAGTTTAATTCATTAGTTAGTGTGTGCATTAGATAAATAAATAAACACGGAATTTTAAAACTACTGAAACACATTTTATAGAGTGTAAGAATTCTTAGAAGCAAATATTTTTACTACAGAAAATTACTAGATAATTTACAGTCAGTGATTTTTATTTGTAAGGTTAAAAAGAAGTTTTTCCATTCCATTAAAAAATGATTGCATATTTACTTCTAGTGTAGTATTTCTTCTAAAGATAATTAAAATATTAAAAAAAAGGGGGAAAATATAGAGAAAATTTGCCATTTTATAATGCCCGTACTGCAATTACGCTGAACAATCACAAAGAAAATTAGAAAAATTGAAATTTCATTTAAAGATTTACTTCAGTTACAATGAACTAAAAAATGAAAAGAAAAAAAAAACTAGAAATTTTAGATAGTTTTATTTTGTCTAAAATGTGGTCACATTCACTTACATAGGAGAAACAATTAACCCTTTGCAGCGCAAGACAATACGGATCATTTTAATTATACTGCCACCGGAATTCATGAACTAAATTAAACTAAAAGAAATTTTAAATTTTAAGGTTAAAAAAACCGGTCTTTTCTAATGATAAGTTTTTTCAAAAATATTTCTGGGATGAACTTTTGCAGTTGGTCCGTGAAATTAGGTGTATAAAATATATACCACCGCCCCTGAAAGGGTTAAAATTTATTCAATTTTACCATGCTCGTATTTTATTTATATCGTATTAAACGAAAAAAAAAAAATCAAAAATCGTAGGATTACATAACGTCCATGGGTTAAGTAAGTAATCGAATTAAGTGAATTAAGTAATCGAAATAATAAGAAATTTTGCAATTCATCAGTACCGTTCATGTCTTAGTTTAATTTTGTTCAACAAAAATAAATAAATAAAATAAAATAAAAACGAATAGAATTATAAATTATGCAATTTATCCGTTTTGTGATTAAACTTAATTATCTTTAAACAAGAATTCGAATTTTTTTCATTTCATTTAGTTTATACTTCACATCACATTCAAGTAATTTATACAGACAATAAGTGTTGAATTACATTAGCAACAAATATAAAATGAAAATGTTAAAAGAGCACTTATGCAAAAGGTAATTTGTTTAAATTGAGAAATGGATTTACTTTTAAGATATTTTTGTAAGCTTCTGAGTAATTATTAACTAAATAGTTCAACAATCAGTAGCATCCAGAAAGCGCAAGAGTTCAATATTAAATAAGAGTTATAATTATGAATCTTACTCAATATTTTAAATCAAAATACAAATGAAATGTAAACACAAGTATTGGATTAACTGAAATATCAAATTGACTTTTGATGTAAATATTGACATAGTAATATAAATGGAAAATTATCAATTTTAAGTACAGAATAAACTGAATTGATATCAAACATAGAAGATATTTTGTGGAATTTCATAAAACAAATTTCAGTTGGAAGTAGAAGTTTTAGAAATGTTTTTAAAATATGCAATAGTGTTGAATAATCTATTAATAAATACGGCATAATCATACGAATGTTGAATTTCATTTTAAAAGATAGTTCTGTGTTACGCAATTATAACTGTACTTAGTTTTCGACAAATAAATATATAATATAAGTGCTAATAACATTTGTAAAGTTATTGGTGTGAATCTTTAACCAGTCATATTAAATTAAAAATAAAGGAACTAAATATATTTATATGTCAAATGGTTAATATTCCAGCATAATGCATGTAAGAGTTTTATTTGAAAAAAAAAAAAAAAAATCATACTCAGAAATAACTACACTTTTCGTTTATTTTTGCTAAAGAAGCGTAGACCTGCTAACCATGCTAGTTTATCCGTAATGGTATTAAGCCCCGTCGTTTTTTCACACCAGAATAGTTGTAGAGTGATATTCAGCAATATGTTCTCATGATTAAATAAGTAGACTGTTGCTCTACAACTATTCTGGTATAAGAAAAAGGCGGGGCTTAATGCCATTAAGGATAAACTAGCATAGTTAGCAAGTCTAAAGAAGCGTATAATTTAAGTTAATATAAATAAAAATTAAGAAAAGTAGCTTTTATAAAATACTAGAAAAATACACGTACAAGTATTGTCATTAAATAGTATTTATTTAACTATAACTTTTCTATAACGTACACAAACATCAAACCGTCTCAATTATATATATTAAAAGCAAAAATTGTTTTATTTAAGAGACAAAAATTTAAGTTAAAATACATTTTAAAAACAAAAATACATATAAAAACAATTAAAAGCTAGACGTTTCGAAACCCGTCCGGGTTTCCTCATCAGTAATTACAACACAATATGCAAACATTACATGAAAACTCAAGGAATTTAAAGGGGTACCGAAAATTGAGGAGCCAGTGCGCATGATTCATTGATAGTGTGTTGAGAGCTGGCACACTGCCAAGCATCTCCACACTAAACTAATAAAACAGTTTTTGCTTTTAATATATAACTTTTCTAGGAAAATAAAAATTTTAAATTTCATGTTTTTGGGGTTTGTGCATTAAACAATAAAATACGCAAAAATCAAACTCATTCGAAAACTAAAAATGCAAGGCTTTATTAAAAAAGAAAAAAAAAATATTTCTTTATATTTTAAAATGCTTTTAACGTTTAATATTGACGTGCAGTTATTCATGGTTAGTGTTTCCAGATTTTGCGACGTTTTTATTCAATATCCACCACTAAATTTTATATGTGACGGTTGTGTAAACATTTCGAAGAATAATCGTCTGTTGTGTTATATATGTTAAATATCACTGTGACTATTGAAATTGAATAAAAAATTAGCAAAATCTGGCGACACTGTTCTTGACGTCTAAATGAATTCATATAAAAAATGAAGATTTTTGTTTTTATAGACCTGCTAACTATGCTAATTTACCCGTAATGGTATTAGGCCCCGCCTTTTTTTACACCAGAATAGTTGTAGAGTAATATTCAGCAATATGTTCTCATGATTAAATAAGAGGACTATTGCTCTACAACTATTCTGGTGTGAAAAAAAGACGAGGCTTAATACCGTTACGGATAAACTAGCATAGTCAGCAGTTCCATTTTTAAACAGGGGAGGGGGCACACTTTTTTTTTTCTGATTCTTCCACCAGCATTTTTCTTTCAGAATTTTTAATAGTGCGTTTGCATGATTAATTAAGTAAAAATTATCATATAAATATACTAGTGGACAATTTTGAATAAAAAAAGAGGGTGGGGCGTGTCTGTAGCAAAAGCACCACAAGAAATTTAAAATCTCTTCTAATAAAATTGTAAATATTTTCCCTTTAAATAAATATACTTAACTAATAAAAATGATCGTATGATATTGAAAGTTTATGTATACACATGTAGGTTTAAGTATTTCGTTAGCATTTTATATAATTTAAGTAAGTGAATAAGCAATATAATTTTAAATACAAACTATGCAATAGTTATTACGAAATGGATGACAAACTAAATGTTAAAACCATGTCTACATTGAACTAACTAAAGTCACTATATAATGTAAGAGTTTTACAAAAGTATTTTCATACAATGTATAATGTAAGTGTTTTACAAAATTATTTTCATACTTAAATAAGTCATTAATTCCCCTTTTTAATTAGCATTTGGAAAAGAATTATCGATCTATTTACTTTTACTGAGAAGAAATAATTCAGAAATATCTACCCTCAATCATTGTTCTCTCTCGATTTATTCTGTTTTTATTCTCTGGGGCTTTACATAATGTCGCTTCATTTGTGTTTGAGGACAGGATTAATTAAATGAAAAATTCAGAAACACTATAATAAATTTTATAAAGCTGCTAAGATTTGCCAAAAATAAAGTTATAAAATTAAATAACTTTTAAAATGCTCTCTTTAATTAATAATAATAATTTTAATGCATGGAAAAGTAATAAGATCGATTTTTTTTTTCCAATTTCTTTAAACAATAAAAATACCAGAAGAGAAATAATTAAATCCCACACCCAATAACATCATTAATATCAAGGCTGGGAGATAAAAACTTCTCAAAAAGAAAAAAAGACAATGGGAAAAACAAATTGTAAATCCACCCAGTCGACACATAAATACTGAACTGTGCCCCTAATCGTTCCATGTACTTAACTATCACCTGTAGTTGACCCGGTTTTAAACAGGTAATTACACAATAATTTATTGGACTCGAGAAATTCATAACGAACTGTTTATGCTACCCGCATCGCGTTACAAAGACCTCACAAGTAGCTAGTCAGTAGGGCTCGTCTGTATTTGTAGTTTAAAAGCATCTACATAATTCGAGCATATAAATTAATGTAGCATGTCATCTCTTTCATACCGTTTGTCTTCTTAAAAAAGATAAAGTGAATAAAAAAATTCTGCATGCAAGGTATAAAGCAAAATATTATATTCTAAGCATCGAGTGTTTATAAAATAAATTATGATGTAAATTAAAGACATACTTTTTTTCAGCTTTCGAAACCTGTGTAACCCCTTAATACTTTGCAGAGATGACAACATTTTAATTTATTCCGGAGCATTTTTAGCCCCTTCTTTATTTCATACCACTTTTATCTTAAGAGTAATTTTTACTTATTTTATCGTAGTTATATATTGGAGAAAAATATTCTGTAAATAAAGTCATACGGATTAAAGGCGGGGCTAAAAATTTTCCGGAACAAATTAAAATGTTGGCAACTGTGATTTTGCCACTGTCCTGTTGTAAAAATGCAAATGAAATATTCATTGATGTTATCTGTATATTGAGAATTAGAAGTGATTTTTTTTTCTCAATGGCAGACCAAAAGACAACTGTAGACAGAGAAACTAGCAATAAAACTGGAACAAGAAACAAAAATAACAGAAAACACGAGTCTGAGCTACAGTAAGTCTATAAATCATTTGTGCGAGTTCTCCAGTATTTCTTCCACACGTGTCCCGAGACCAGTGCAGGGCAGTGAACCAAGTGGTTCATATCCATTAGAAGTAAAAAAGTAGTTTTATCAGTTTGTAAAAATATTTTATCCATTACATATTAATGTTGTGGAATTATTATTTTTTTAAATTGTAGATTGGCTTACCAATAGTAAAACTATAAACTAAAACGCATTTCCTGTTTTACAATATTTTTTGAACATTCAAATTCTTACATAATTGAGTGGTTGGCTTTTTCTGAGAAAGATGTTGCGCTTTTATTGGCAAATAGGTTTTGACATAAATATCTGGCAACAGTTTGCAATTAAAAATTTTCAAACCGTTGGATAATTGAGATCGTACTATAAGCAAACTATTGGCTCACAATCCTATGTTGCTTAGATAATTTTTTCTGACTTTAGTAGAAATAGATAAAATTAACAGCAATAAAAATAAAAGAGTTACACACATAATAAAAGAACGAGAATACATCATAATGATTACGCTTAATATATAATTATTTTATGTTATTTATTATATATTGTTCATAATACTTAATCATACAACTGATACTATATTTTTATTTTTAGTGTATCAAAAATATAAATGACATGTTTCTTTATCATTTCATCACAATATTTACAAAATAAATTTCCGCATTCGAGTTATTTTTCTTTATCGGACAAAGTTATTTCCTTCTTCATGTAGAATCTATGGATTGAATCATTATAGAGATCCATTATTTGATACGACAGCAAATTCTAACTTCAAGTAGCCAAACAATTTATTCTCAAATAATGAACTTTTCGTATCAGATAAACTATTTGTTTTTATTCCCATTTGTTCCTTTTAACAGTCTATTTGTTTCAATGAAATGAATAATTCAAAAGGCGTTATAAAGCAGAATTTTGCATTCAGCGAGTTTTGTTTTGTTTGCAAAATGGCACTTTGTTTATCTGTTTGTTCATGAAATCAAAATTTGAATTATTGTACAAATTTCCTTTTGTAATTTGTTTCGCTTAGATTTTAAAATTATATGAGAAAGAAATTTATGGCTAGCTCGCTGACGTAAAATGTTTTCTATGTAAATGTAAAGTTATTTCTGAATAAATACTCTCTATTTCAAAAGCTAGTTTATATTCAGTTTACAATAATAAAAGTATTTATAATTCAAGAAAACAGAACTGTTTCAATGGAAATTTAAAGTTAAAAGATTTTGTAAAACATATATTTTGCTCTCTAGTTTAACAATATATTGATATTTCAAACAAATTGGAAAACACTAAACAAATGACACCTTACTAAAAAAGAAAACTATAACATAGATGCGAACATTTAATTCTTTCCGGAGTATTTTTAGCCCCGCCTTTATTTCACCATTTATTTTTTAAGAGTAATTTTTTCTTATTTTCTCGAAGTTATATAGTCATACTTGCCAACATCCTAATTAATATTCCGTAGTGTTGTTAGTCTCGCCCTTTTTTTCACACCAGTAAATTTCTAGAGTAATATTCTCCAAATGCAATTACGATTAAATATAAAGAAAAATACTCGAAAAAGATACTGGTGAAAAAAAGAAGGCGTAGCTTATAATACTACGGAATATTAATTAGCATGTTGGCAAGTATGTATAGTGCAGAAAAATTTTCTATAAATAAACTGATGCAAAATGAAGGCGGGGCTAAAAATACTCCGGAATAAATTAAAATGTTAGCATATATGCTATAATAATAATGCTTCAATGACATACGCGATAGAGAAACGTAAATCGCCATACAAAAGATTTACTTCTTACGTAATCCCTATATTTTCGTTTTCTGGATTTGGAAATGGCTTGTATAGATACTAGTCACAATGATCCAAACAACCTTGTATTCCTGGTCTAGAAATTATTGTCTGTAAATAGATATGAGGAGCTTCACTATTTTTAATTGGTAATAAATACAATGAATGTTTTTGTAAATTTCTACTTAAAAGATTACTGTATGTTATCTGATGTTTACAAGCAGGATGTTTGGAATGGACATTATAAAAATTCATTATTTTACATGTTAATGATCACGGGTTTCAAACATTGTGGTATAGTAAGATATACGCTGTAAATATACATTAAAAAAAAAAAATATTATCATTATTTTTTTCTTTAATAGTTATCCTTCTTTCAACCAATTACTCAATTATTTAAAAAACGTAATGTGAGTGTAAGGACTATTTAGTTTTCAATTTTTTTAATAAAATTAAAATTAGGTTAAATTATTTTTAAAAGATACTTCATAATTTCATTTTCGTAACTTTTATGACTCATGTAAAAATTTAATACCAATGTAATGATGCGTTTTCTATGTAAATTTAGAAAAATAAATAAAATAAATTGATTATAGTGTCTTTGAATTACATATGTAGCGCACGTAAAAGAACACATAATATTTATATTCAAATTTCAAACTAAAGTAAAAATTTATGTTTATAATTCAAACCACTACATTTAATATCACAGATAGTTGGTATAGTTTATTCACTGTTTTTTAATTCATGTGAAAAATTGAGATGATCTTTATTATTTATAATGAAAATATTTAAGATAAAATACTTAATAATTTTCGAAATACAACTTGATGAAGATAAATTACGAAAATTTTTTGAGCGAATTTTGTAAATACTTAACAGTTTTCCCACTTATCCATTTCAAAGAGCTAATTTTAACCCGAAATTTTATTTAATAAAATGTAACTGTTGTATAAGAATAGTATGATCAGTTTTATTTACTCATTTAAATTTTTAGTAAAATTTTTAGTAAAATGTTTATTAATGCTGTAACAAAGCCTGTCACAAATTATTTCATCAGTACATTAAATTTATATGAAATATAAAATCACTCTGAAACTTTACTGCTATATTGTAGAGTTTAACATTAAAAGTTCCCAGCTAAAAAAAAAAAAAAAAAAAAAAAAAGCAGAAAAAAAAAAAAATATATATATGTATATCAAGTATAGTGTCCATCTGTAACAGTGTTGCCAGATGTAGCTATTTTTTTTTAATTCAATAATCACACCAATAATTTTAAAAAGTGATATTTCATATACATAATAGACGATTAATCTTCGAAGTGATATTTTTATTATTGTGTTTCCTCTTTCCATAAGCTCTAAAATTCCTTTGTTACTGTTTTTTATTTTTGGTATGTATCCCCCCCCCCTCTCTCTTTTGCAGTAAAATTGATTTTCGGGACTCCCAATCCGTTAAGCTGAACCTTTAGGTAATGGAGGATGCGTGACGCTGTCACAGGTGCCTCCCATCCATTCAATCCTAACTTCCTTCTTCGAAGTGATTAGGCAAACGTTACAATAAAAAATTATTGGCGATTATTGAATTAAAAAATTAGCCAGATCTGGCAACACTGAAGGGTGTCTCAGTTTATTAGTGTGTTAGTTTGTTAGTCTGTGTACGCGATATCTCACGAACAAATGATTGCACAGAGGTCGGACCAGTTTTAAAATATTATTTATGACACTGGCAAGAACCCTATTCATTTGCAACATTCTAATTAAAAAACATCAGAAGTTAGTCGAGATTTACGATTTTCTTAACATCAGAGGATAGGGCAACATTTCACTTAAACGTGCATGAAAAGAAATATTTTTATCGTAAAAATGTAAAAACAGCTTTTAAATACCAGTTTTGATAACAAGATGAACATCATCAATTACAAACATGCTACTTGAATTTCTTAACATGGCAGAATAGAGCAAAATTTTCCATAAATGTCCCTTTTGAGGGATATTTTCATCGTAAAGATGTTAGATTACTTTTAAAATATCATTCAAGATACTGGCAAGAACCCTATTGATTAGCAATATTTTAATTTAAGAACTTCATAAATTATTCAAAATTTGCGATTTTCTTAACAAGGGAGAATAGGGCAAAATTTCACTTAAACGTGCATTGTGATGAGAAACTGCCCAGAGTCCACCTATGCCAACTATTTGTTTACAAAGATTGAATCAGTCAGACTTGCAGATGAAAATGATCCTTGAATCCTTCGTAATAGAAAGAAAGCTGAGAGAAGAGACTGTAACTTAGAAAATAAATAAAATAAAATAAATAAATAAAAAACTAATAAAATTTTATTAATGACTAACACTCATACTAGATAACATTAAAGGCAGAAATTAAAATACAGTTATGCGATTGGTGTTTTGATGTTGTAATAGAATTCAAATATCAGGATTATAATAGAAATGTGACAAAACAACGCATCATTACTTCCGTTTATATCGATAAAAGATGAAGCTTACTGCCAATGGATAAATTTAAAAAGGTTTTTTAATTTTAAACTAAAGCTTTTAATTAATGTTTCACTTTCAAAATATTTAAGAAACCAGACAGCTGGTATTGAAGAGATTAGAATCAAACATTGACAGTTAAAGAAAAATGTTTCTAAGAAGGAGATTTGGCGACTGTTTTTTGTGTCATTGAATGGAGAAAAACATTTCAAGAGGGAAGGTTAATAAACAATTTATTAAAAAAAAAAAAAAAAAAAAAAAAAAAAAAGCACGTCAACGAAAAATAAATAAATTGGAAAAAATCTGATATCAGATCTTCCCTTCTCATTCTTTAAATTAAAATTGCATTTTATAAGTTCTCTTGAAAAATTTTCCACGTATTTCGTAATAATGTGTAAAATCATTATAAAAAAAAAAGTCTCTGATACTTATTATGTAACCTATTATGCAACCACGATTCTATCTTACGAATAAGTAAATAGTAATATAGTTCTTACAGGGTGTCGACAGTTGGAATTTTTTCCCTGATTCTTCCTCCAGTATCTTTATATAATAAATTTTTACTTAATTAATCGTGCAGACTTACTACTAAAAATTCCGAAAAAAAAATTCTGGTGGAAGAATCAGGGAAAAAATTTCTATTGTCTATACCCTGTCTTAGGTCATTATATTCAGTAAGGTAAAGAGCCCAAGTTTCGTCTCACAATCATTTTTAGGCCCTTGGAAGAAATTTTCCCTGAAAACCTACCAGATTTGGATATTAATTTACTAACTATCCACAAACATCTAAACATAGCCAAATTGACTACCAAAATATTTTTACCAAGTCAAAAAACTTTGTTTCAAAAGTTACCTATATTTGGCAAAAGTAAGAAAGTGGTCCCAATTTCGTCCCCCTCAAAAAATCCAATAAAACGAGATTTTACTTATGAATCAAAATTTATTTCAAAATGAATAAAAGTACAAAGAACTATAGTAATCAACTGAAGATTAACCGAAATAAATGTTAGACATTTAAACATTAGGAAGTATAAATACAGCTGAATCTCCTCTTTCAGAAGTCGACGATGTGATCGCTGGAAATTTCCTGATGTCTTTAGGGTTGATGGCAGCAACAGTTTCCTGAGCATGGCCATTGATGATGGTTGATCAGTTACCATAAAATTTTCGCCGTATGGGGGACGGGGAAAGGAGAGAAATTAAGAGCTTGGGACCATGCTACTTCCAAACATGGCGGAACTTCAGTTCTCGTAAAATGAACTGAACGTCCCTGAAATGAACTGAAGTTTCACTGTAAACTATTAATAGCATCTTACCAATACAAAATACATGTAATGTATGAGAAAGAATGACTTACAATACACTAAATAACATTCTATAAAAGACATAGTAAGAACTCACCTCTTCTAGAAATAGGAAATCCAACATATATAACAGATGTATGTGCCTTGGCGAACGAAACTTTCTTTACTGACCATTTAAGAATATGTAATATACTTCTTTTAAGAATAAGCTTCCAAAATAAACAAGTTAATTAATTTAAAAATCTTCCTTATAACGACACAATACGATTGGAAGTTTTAATAAAAGTCCAGTCGCTTCATTTCAACACTAGTTATACAACAGTAGGTATTAATAAAATAATCACATTATTCAAATACATATATAAATAATGCATGAAAACAGAAAGAATTTAAATGATGAAATTAAGTACAGACAAGATTTCAAAAGCGCATAGCATTTTATCATGTTTTTATTAACTTCGATTCTTATTTGTTTGTTTGTTTGCCCAGTACAAATCTTGCAATCGATTTTTAATTAACTTCCTAACTACCTAGACATTTGAAACTTTCTGGATAGCTCAGAACACTGTGACAATACATTTTTTTAAATACTTTTAGTCAACTGTTTCAGGTCCCTACTGCCTTCGGCAGCGTTTATATGATTCAACAGAAATTTTTTAAACTAACTTTCTGACTAGCTAGACATTTGAAACTTTCAGAATAGTTCATAATACGGTGAAAATGCCTTTTTTAAAAACTTTTAGCCAACTGTTTCGGGTCCCTGCTACCTTCGGCAGCGTTACCAGTAGAAAGCTTGTAATCGATTTTTAACTAACTTCTTGACAAGCTAGACATTTGAAACTTTCAGAAAAGATCAGAACACGGTGATAATGCATTTTTTAAATATTTTTATCCAACTGTTTCTGGTCCCTGCTTCCTTTGGCAGCGTTTATATGATTCAACAGAAAATTTATTTAACTAACTTTCCGGCTAGCTAGCCATTTGAAATTCTTATAATAGCTCAAAACACGATAACATTGAATTTTTTAATAATTTTAGCCAATTTTGTCGGGTTCCCGCTGCCTTCGGTAGCGTTTATATCATTCAACAGAAAAATTTAAAACATGGTATATAAAAAGTTCTTTTTATCTTGTAATGATTTTTCTTTCATAACACTAGGTTTCCCAATGTAATCTGATAATGACATAGTAAGTAATTATATTTAGAAAATGAGTACTTTTATTTAATTGATGCTATCATTCATTTAATTAAAACCTTTCTATTCAGATAAATTAAAAATTAACCGATTGCACTTTGATATTTCTATTTCTACAGAGACCGAAGACATCAACATATCTTGAATATAACAAATTTACAAACATTAAAGATGATTTTTTATACATATAGACAGTTAATGATAGAGGTGTTATTAGTAATATATGACTAAATTTTTGACAGACTTTGTCAACAAACTTGTCAGACTACTGGTGGATTTCAAGAGCAACTCTCAAATCAAACTGTTAAAATATTTTATCTTTTTTCTCTTATTATAAAAACATTTTAACCCTTTGCGGCGCAAGACAATTCGGATCCTTTAAATTACACTACCACCGGAATTTGTGAACTAAATTAAACTAAAAGAAATTTTAAATTTTAATTTAAAAAAAAACGGCCTTTTCAGATATGTTAAAAGCGTAAGTTTTTTTCGAAAAAATTTCTGGGATGAATTTTTGCAGTTGGGAAGTGAAATTAGGTGGTATAAAATATATACCTTCGCCACTGAAAGGGTTAATAGCTACTATTTTGCTTCTTCTTGGTATTCATATATTACCGTTATGAGATTTTCTTTTTGCATAAATAGTTTGTCAAAAAAAAAAAAAAAAAAAAAAAAAAAAAAAAAAGAAAAGAAAAGAAAAGAAAGAAAGAAACATAAAGAGTTTTATGAGCCATCGTGAATTTAGTCTCTCATTGCAAGTTTGCCTCTTTTGTTTTGGTTTAATATCGATTTATCGTACAGGAATCAAATTTTAAAGTGTAACTAAATATTTAGAAATAACGTTAAGGTAAGTCTGAAGTGACATTAAATTAATTAAAAAATCAAATTGTTAGAATTAGTAAAATTAATTAATTAAATAATTGAACTAAAAGTCATCACGAGAAAATTTAGTTTGGTGAAAATTAATTTCTTTCTTTTTTTGGTTTATGTGGTATTCAGTGGCATTGAATCTTCTGCTACATAACTATTACTGCGCTTTAAAAATTAATTTACTATATATATGTATGAATATATATATATATATAATCGAGGGGTATTGTATTTTATTCACTATTCCAGGGTTCCCACGGCCACTCCTTTTTTCAAGGACTCTTCCACCAGAAACACCTTAAGATAAATTTATTCTTAAATGTACAGTGTACATTTAAGAATAAATTTATTTTTAGATAATACTAGTGGAAGAGGCCGTGGAACTCTGTATTCTTACGAATTTTCAACTCAGTTTAACAAAATACCAAAATATAAAAACAAATTTGTTTTTAAACATTAGAAATTTAGAATTGGATTTTTTTTTTTTTCTTTCAAAAGTTTTAGCCATATTTATAATATGCATAGATGCCAACATCTTAATTTTTTACGGAGTATTTTTAGCTCCACCTTTATTCTATACCATTCATTTTTTTAAAGGTAATTTTGTCTTATTTTATGGAAGTTATAAATTGGAGAAACTTTTTCTATAAATGAAGTGATGCGAAATAAGGGCAGAGCTAAAAACGCTCCGGAATAAATTAAAATATTTGCAACTATGAATATGATAATATTAAATACCTGTTGCAGCATTTTCTGAAATTTCTAGGTCTTTACCTCTTTATTTGATATAACCGTCTTTTACAGTTTATATCAGAGCTGCCAACATCTTAATTTGATTTATTCTGGAGCATTTTTAGCCCTGCTTTTATTTCTCATTACATTATTTACAGAATAATTTTCCCAATGTATAACTACGATAAAATAATGAAAAGTTACTCAAAAGTGAATATTTAATTTTATTTAAGGGAAGAAGATTTAAATAACTAAAAAGTGGTATGAAATAAAAGCGGGGCTATAAATGTTCTGGAGTAAATTAAAATTTTGGCAACTCCGCTTATATTTATAAATACAGATTTTTTCATAGTGTCGTCAACAACACTTAATGTAGCAAAAATTCGTTAAAGAAAAAAGATAAAATAAAAAGTTACACATTACATAAATAAAAAAGAAAGAATTTTATCGAGCTTATATTAAACAATATATATATTTGAATACAAGTGAATTAAATACATAAATTTATTTATCTTAAATATGATTTCATTGAAATTTCAAATTTTAGTGTCGAATTTTAAAAAAGCTCTTATTTTTCTATGAACCCACTTCAAAAATGTAAACTGCATTTACATTTTTTATATACGTGGAAACTTAAAAAAAAAAAAAAAGCTCCCGAATGTAAACAATATCTTTTTAAGTTAGTATAATATTTGATATAAGAGAAAATAAATTATGTACATCCTTAAAATGCTATTGAAAATTTAAAAGGGAAGTTGATTGCTCACTTGCATTTAACACGGCATAACTGACATAAAAGAGATACGCGCAGTCTCTTTTATGCAAATATTAAATTTGGAAAAGGATAAAGTAAATTATACTGTAAAAAATCTTTTAAACATGCATGGAGAGTTAAATATGACATAAAAAGAAGGGGGAAAAGAGTAAACAGCAGCTTTTGAATTTGTTTTAGTTTGCTTGAGTTTATATATATACGCATATATTTCACTTCATGCAAGTGTTAGACAAGAATCTGTATGTAAAAGTAAAAGTAAACAGAATATTTAATATTCTGTTATAGTATACTTACTGCATAAATTTTATGCAGTAAGTTGTAAAAAATGATGTAAATGAATGCCGTAAAAAGTTATTATGTGTTAATTTTTATTATATATATGTATATATATATATATATATATACATATTTCACTTTGATTAAATGAAAATCAAATTTGTAAAAATTATTAATTTTAATAATTTCATTACACTCATTGAATTATTTTTATGTTCAGATAGCGCATGTGTAGCAATAATAGATAATATCAAATATAAATGTAATTAAAACCATCTTATATTACACTAACTTGAATTAATAATAATAATAATAGTATAAACTTTGCAATATTATACAAAAATATATTAATAAAAAAAATTTTCCTTCTTAATATTATAATTTTTTTCTATTTTAATGACTGTTACGTTTTAATTAGAAAATTTAAAGGACAAATATGCAATAAATGGATTAAAATGTTTCTCGATTTATTTTAGCCTGTGAAATTAAAATAAATTTTATTATTTATAAGGTTTTACATTAAAAATATAGAAAGAAATCTTATTAGCAACTTTTAATAGAATGACTAAGCTTGTATGATAAAGCTTAATATGCTAAGCTTGCTAGATATAGTATTTTCAACGATGTGGAAGCTGTGAATAATTTTGAAATAGGATTTTATGCATATTAATATTGAACTGATATTTGGAAATTTAAAGAGATACATTCCTCCATTTAATTAGATTTTGCTATAAATTATTTTTTATTTGTTCTATTAAATACATAATGCGTGTTTTCTAACGCGTTGTACATGTTTTTATATAGTTAGAAAATTTTTATCGAGTATTAAAATTTCGAGGGGAGGGTAACTAATTTTTTAATACATGTACTATCAATTTAATTTATCAAAATCTCTTTGTTAGTAAAGTACATGCTGTGTTTCTTCTTTATATATAGCCAGAGATGCTAGCATTTTAATTTATTCCGGAATATTTTTAGCCCCCGCCTTTATTTCATACCACTTTTTTCTTAAGAGTAATTTTTTCTTATTTCATCGTTGTTATATGCTGGAGAAAAATATTCTATAAATAAAGTGTTGCCGATTAGAGGCGGGGCCAAAGACGTTCCGGAATAAATTAAATGTTGGCAACTATGATATAACACACATAATATTTTTTAATAATCATTTTTTAACCATAAATAATTATATTGACAGTTCTTCAATTATATTACTATCCCTTACATGCCGTGTGTTGACTTTCGGTAACATACTCAATTCTGCCTTCTAAAGTATTATCAGAATAATATTGAAGCTCCAATGCCTCATGCTTGCCGATTGACAACAAACTGCTTTTTAGCTGTAAACCATAGTTAAAATAAAGTACGATTTTTTAAAGTATTTTACCCGTAATTTATTTAATAGAGGTGAGAATGAAACATTTTTAAATTGGTTTAAAAAATAATCAGGCATTTAAGGGTTTTAAGAAAAACTACCTTTTTTTAAAAATAAAAATAAAAATAAAAGATTAACGATTTTGTCGATCGAATTCGGATTTCATTTATTATTATAAAAGATTCGCTTGGTAACAAAATGAGTCCCTGTTTATTTCTCCTTGAGTATCATTTTTCTCATAATTGTTCCTGACAACGTTATTTAAATAGAAGTACACCCTTCTTTTTCGTAACAGTAAAAAATTTCTTACTTTCAGGAGCTTTCAATTAGTACCATATTATGGAAAGAATTCTCATAAGATATTGGCTAAATTATTCGGTTGAGATTGCTTTTATCAGGGTTCGTACGGGCCTTATTTTTTCCCTGAGTCTTATACCGGTAATTTTGTACAACGATTTACGTTACAAAATAAGTCTATTCTATTAAGTTGAATTTTATGGTTTCAGAATACTGGTGTGAGACTCAGGGAAAAAATAAAGCCCGTACGAACCCTGTTTTATGCAACATGTTTAAGGGAACTGGGACGTTCTCGACAACGAAAAAGTAGTTAAATTGCAGTTTCAAATAAAGGGTTTTCCCCAAGTAAAAGTTATATTTGAATTAAAATATTATACATATAAACAGAACATAATATTTTCATTATAAAACACTAAAGAAATCCTTTTAATTTCAAGTATTTATTTTTTAATAGCAAATCGAATATGAGCTCTGATGCAATTGTCTGTAAAGACATAACCAAAAATCGGTACGCGCAGAAAAAAAAGTTTTGCATAAAATCACATAAAAATTATCAAAATACATGAGTAAAGGTTCAATAATTATAGTGAACATATTTTTATTTTAATATACACAAAATAGAAATAATAAAAAAAAAATTAAATGCTATATAACTTGAAATTCTATAAATTATGATTTCTTTTAACATAAACAGCACCCCCCTAAAAAAACTGGTGCCCACAAATAAATAAAAATATGTTTAATAGATGAAAAATGCTTAAAAATATTATATCACAAAATTGCAGATTTGTGTGATGCATAGAATTTTATACGAGCGTACCTAAATATGGAAAAAACATGTTTTGAGAAAAATGCAAAAAACTTTGTTTACGTTTTTAAACGTTAATAGTTAAGCTTTCCTGCAGTTCAAACCTATACATGTTATATATTTTCGGAATCAGTGAAATGTCCCCTATTTTTTGAGGCTAAAATTGAAAAATAGTTTTTTTGAAGGTTAAAACGTCCCAGTTCCCTTAAATTTATTTAGTTGTATTATAATAACGTTCCCACAAATTTAAAAAGTGCTTATCACTTCGGATGATTTGTTTATTTATTTGCGTTTAAACGCACCTGCCAACATCCTCATTAATGTTGTTAGTTCTGTTTCTTTTTTTTTTTTCTTTTTTTTTTTTTTTTTTTTACACTAGTAAATTTTTAGAGTAATATTCTTTGAATGCAATTACAATTACATAAGTAGGAAAATATGGTAAAAAAAAATACTGGTGTAATAAAGAAGGTGGGGCTAACAACACTACGGAATATTAATTAAGTTTTGTCTAGTACAAATATACCCTTGTCCGTAATAAAATTTTCTGATGTAAAATCGATTTATAAGGCCTGCGGATTATACACAGAAAATACGCGTAGTATACATCACACATTACAGCTAAAGTTGCTTACAGTATGTGTGAAGCATTTGCGGTTTGTTAGCTTTTACAAAAAAAAAAAAAAAAAAAGGAAATAGTACACATTATTATGTATAAAAAAATAATATTTGTAAGAGCATATTCGATTGAATAATGCCTTTTTAATATTAAAAAAAAAAAAAAAAAAAAAAAAAAAAAACTGTATGTATAGAATTTTTAAGACATATACAAATTTTTAAGACATATACATATTGTACAAAATAATTCGAATATATAGGTAAAATTGCTTGACGGGTGCTCTTTCTCTTTAATTGTGTTATGATTTTCTCAAGTCAAAGACATACTAGAATAATCTGTTATGTATGTGAAAATGTATACAGTGCCACAAATAATCAGAATATATATATATATATGTGTGTGTGTGTGTGTGAGTGTGCGTGTGTGTAAATAAACATCACATAAATAAATGATACGTAAGACGAGTATTTCACGAGTGTAAGCAAGAGTATTTCAGGCTGTCCACCTGCATAAATTTCTCGCCTGATAAAAGGTTACCTCAGGCAGTACTTAATTATTTTGATACATTCTTGCCAACCTAACCCGCGCGGAAGATTGTTAGTTTCCGCCCCTTTTTATACACCTATTAATTTTTAGAGTAATTCTCTTCAAAAATATTTACGATTAAATAAGAAGAAAAGTACTCTAAAAAAAGACTAGTGTGAAAAAATAGGTGGAAAGGGGGTGGGACTAACAATATTCCGGTTTAAGTTGGCAAGTATGTTGATAACGTATGTTGTTAACAACTGTTGCATGCAGGTTTTTAACCCTGCCGCAAAAGAATTGTAAGGGTTATATAAGTTTGAAACTTTGTGTGTGTGTGCCTATCTGTCTGTGTCATTAGCGATCTTAAACGAATAGAACAATTTCAATGTGCATTTATTTTTTCTTTAAATTCTGATTTATCGAAATAGTTCTCTGTTTTGTTTAATGAAAATCTGTTCTGATTCTAATGATGCATTTAACACTTTCGCGACCGCCTGGTTTTGTCTTTTTGACAGTAAGGCCTGTGGGCGTTATTCTCCCAAGTTGCAATATTTCAGAACAAAATTGTCTATATTCAGATTGACATTACAAATGGATATATATTATAATTATACTCTTCCTAATCAAAGTATTTATATCCATAGTATATTGGCTATACAAATATGAATATTGTGTATATTTTTAAGAAATAAATGACGTACACATTGCAAAAGAAACGCTCACTGGCGGAGTTACAGATTTTCAGATGACGTGAATGTACGTCAGCGATCGCGAAAGTGTTAAGATGTTATCACGTATTTAAGTTTAATCGGTATTTTCTGGAGAACTGTTAAACTGATTTCAATAAAATTTTCTGCATGTATCTCAAAAATTTCTACCATTGACATAGATAGGGAAGAAGGGACCCTCATTCCCGAAATCGGAAGATTCTAATTAAGTTCCTTAATAATGTAAATTATTGGATTAAAAATAAAGTATTTTTTTAATGATCTATTTTTTTTTTCAATTTGTGTCAAGGTTTAATATACGATATTTTTTTTTTTTTTTCAAAATATCCATGTACAAAGCATTTTTTTTTACCCCTGGCATAGTAGCTCTGGCATCGGATAAGCCTATATAATTTTTTTTTTTTTTTAATATTTCAATTTGTTTTTTGATTAGTTATATTTCATGATATTCAGTATTTCTGCATCAGGAGTTTTTCTAAAGCTTGCTTTACATTTGTAAAATAGTGTGTTGTTCATTTAAAAAATTCTCGCTCTTCACCTATCATACTAAGAAAAAACATCTAATATTATTTAAATGCTTATTAATTGGAACTTACAATGCTCTTCACCAAGAAAAGAACGCTTATTCAATAATATTTAGATTGAATAATTTTCTATCTTCAAAAAGTACTTTTGTGTTAATTATATACCACTACTTTTTTGTAACTCATCAATTTCCCTGTTTTTCTTCACGTATAATAACAACCTCGTTTTCATAAAAGTTTGAATTTTGCCTGTTGACTGATTTACAAATTTCTGGGTGAACATTAAAGCTGAAAAACCTTAAACTTTATGGAAAAATTAATTTTGGCTGGTGACAGTTCAGTGTGAGTACAGACTTACATTATATGTCTTCATACAAATTTAAATAAATAAAAAAAATATTATACAGACACGACATTATTTCATTATTTAAAACATGAAAATCTGACATTGACAGATTTTAATTTAGTGCCAGAGGCCTACTGCTAAACTTGTTAATATCGACAAATTCTTCTTTAGTTAATTCGTGACGATCTAAATTCCATGATAAAGTTTTCATTAAATCAAACCAATGTGTTTCAGCTGCAGATATTGTAACAAATAACGTTGGAAGTCCAAACTGTCTTATAGCCGCAAAACAACGTTTTTTCTCTTTTTCCCAATGAGGGGGAGGTGTGCCTTGGGGGGGACTCATGTCAAAGGTGTGCCTTGGGGGGGGGGGACTCATGTCAAAGTTGTACCTTGGGGGGCACTCATGTCAAAGTTGTGCCTTGGGGGGACTCATGTCAAAGTTGTGCCTTGGGGGGACTTCATTCAATAAATCCCCATTCAATAAACCGACTGAAATAGGCCCTTAGCACTATTAAGAGTGTATTATAAAAATTCGACAACGATGTACCGACTGAAATAGGGGTACCTTGGGGGGGACTCATGTCAAAGTTGGGCCTTGGGGGGACTTCATTCAATAAATCCCCATTCAATAAACCGACTGAAATAGGCCCTTAGCACTATTAAGAGAGTATTATAAAAATTTGACAACTGTACCGACTGAAATAGGCCTCTAGCACTAATAAACACGTTATAGTTTTATAATTTCTACTTCAACAATTTATTGAATTGATAATTTAATCAACAGTATAAAACCTATTAAATAGCAACAAGAAAGAATATGACAGAGGCATAAATTCAGTAGCAAAAACTAAAAAAAAAAAAAGATAATAATAATAACCATAAATTCCCTGACAAGGAAATGAAACATCTTGACTATAAAGATAAAATCTCATTAAAAATGTTTTCGCGCTTGCATCACTTCCATTGTAAGTTTTTTCCTCTTCTAATTTGTCTTGTTATAAACTCAATTTTTCCATCAATTCCTTCTGCAACTCGCGCCAGGATTTTATATTCTGTTGCCAACCCATTAAACTTAACCGACAAATTTCTCACGCGGTAGCCGAAGAGTAACGTGGGAGTTTTACAACAGGCTAATGAGCACCCAATGAGTCACACTTCATTTAGCCCTGCATCCAATGAAATGCTGGGGAAGTTACAGTCCCCAGTGTCTTTCTTGTGGTTTGTTTCACGGTCATTAACACGAAAACATATTATACAACGCAGGGAAGTATAAGAAAGAACATAAAAGAATTTCGGGTCTAGAATATTTATGATAGAATATGCCTTTTGTGCTTCCCAGAACAGCAAGCAAAATTTGTTTACAAACTTAATGAATCAGAATAAAAAATTTAAGGAAGATTAGAATAAATAATGAAATTTTACAGTTTGTGTATTCAGCTGGTATTTTTTTTTCTTTAAATATTAGCTCATTTTAAGTCAGCTTGTTAGTGAAAGTTGTTTGTATTTTTAATAGAATCACAATTGTTATCCAGATATCGTCTGTCACTGAAAGATAAGTTCATTAATGTTTGCTTCGAACACTTGTATACTAATAAGGCAATTTTTTTCCCTCTTTAAATTCCAGTTGAATTTTGTTTTAGAGGTTATTTTAAAACTACATATACAGGGGTCGTACTATCCGCCCTTTTATCAGGACACTCTCAGATATAGAAAATTTCCACTTTTTTTGCCACCACAAACTTTATACAGAAATACTTTTATATATATTTACAGTAATGTGCCCGTGTATTATACACGGTAGAGATTATTGCATAAAAATAGTGGTAGCAATAATTATTATTTCTGAGAGCAGAGTTCTCAACTTCTATAATTTATTCACGAGCATTTTTAGCCCCGCCTTCTTTTCGCAAGTAGAAATTTTGTAGATTATTTCTGTTTAATATGTGACAAAGATTAAATAAGAAGAAAATCCTTTTTCAAAATTTCTGTTATGAAAAAAAGGCGGGGCTAAAAATGCTGGGGAATAAATTATAAAAGTTGGGAACCCTGCTTGAGAGTATCCTGGAAAAAAAAAAAAAAAAGGTGGAGAGTACAATCCCTGTATATAATACATACCTTACCTGGTAACATTTTTAATTTATTCCGGAATACTGTTAGCCCGCCCTTTTTTCCACACCAATATGATTTTAGTAATTTTTTTTTTTTCAGTATATATTTGCGATGAAACAAGAAAAAAAATGCTTTGATAATATACTGGTGTGGAAAAAGGGTGGAGCTCCAGAATAAATTATATATATTACCGGCCATACGTATAGATATGCATAGCTGCCTACTTTTATGCTTTTTGGCTACCGGAAATTTTTAAATAGAAATTTTAAGTAGTTTCCATAACAGTATTCACTGATTAAATAGAAAAAAAAGTTCTATTAAAATTTTTGTTAGCCAAAAGCATAAAAGTTGCCAACTATGAAAATGTAAGAAAAACTGTCTTGATATAATTTGATACATATTTCTTTGTTTAGAATACTATCAGTATTTATATTAAAAAAATAAAAGTTTTAAAAATAGTATAAAACTCTGTTGTTTACAAAATAAACAAAATAAAATTTCATTTCAATATGGTTATTGTAATTTTCGTACGAGTTGGAGAGGAGTCTGTGGTTATTGTTAAAAAGTAAAGTGTAACTAAAGTGTAATTTTACTTTTGAGGATTTTCTCTAAAACTATAATAAAAATGTATCCAATATAACTCTTATAATTTCTTCACAGCCACCAACTCCCCTTCTTTCGCGATAGGTTTTATGCCGAAATTTTATGTGCGTTACGATTTTTTTAATCGTAGAAAATTACTATGACATATTTCAATTAAAAAATATTAGTGATTGTTCTGATTTAAAAATTGAAAAGGTTGGAAACTTTTATTTGTGCACAAAAAACTACTACCCTAAAGAACTTCGAGGGGAAGAACAGTTTATGAATCACGCATACAAACAGATGGTTAGAACAGATGTTTCGATTTCGATAATAACTGTAATTACTTTGTTTAACTGGATTACAAAGATAAAGAGATCAGTCTGCGTTATATATAAATATATTTGACGAGATAAATAGCGCTACGTAAAATAAATGTATAGTTGAAGTGATACATAAATTAATTAACAGTTGTACGAAAAGAATTAACAGATACATGTGTTAAATGTCGTTGAAATTGTAATCATCTCGCACAATAATAACGTAATTAAAATGTTGGAGATTTTAGAACATTGAAACAACTTTCTTATAACACCTCTAATTATTATTTATTAAGATATTTGAATATGATTTTAAAGAAAAATTTTCAAATGAGTGTGTAGTGAATACTACAAAAAAAAAAAAAAGCCTCACTTAAAAAATTAGCATAAGAGCTGCAACAATTTGAATAATTACGCAAGGGTTGCATTCTCCGCCCTTTTTAGGGCACTTTCAGGGATAGAAAATTTCCGACATTTTTGCCATCAGAAATTTTTATTGCAATTTCATAGAAATGTTGCAGTTCTGATTTTACTGATGATTAAAAACTTCAACGTTGCAATTTTATTGCAATTTCACAGAATAGAGATTTTTCAATAAAAATAGTGGTAGTAGGAAAGAGGAAATTTCTCACTCCCGAAAACGGTAAAAGAAAAGGGGGGGGGGAGAGAGAGTGCGATCCCTGGTTATGTAAAATATGTATATATATATATATATATATATATTAATCCTATTAAGAATAATTTTTTGGTGTCAAAATAAGGATTTTATAGTTATCAAATATCCTTCTCTTGAAACATTTTGTTTTTCAATTTATCCTAAATCGAAAAGTATTCACATTAAAACTTGCTTGTGAAATTTTCTTTTATTATTATTTATTAAAATACTTTGTCATTAATGAAATGGAAACTGTCAAAGACGTCAATTAAGACAATATTTGGTGATTTTTAGTTACAATCAAAGTATCGGGATTGTAGTATCCTGATTCAGAAAACTAATTTTTTTTCTCTGTTTTCAATTACAGCTTCGACCTTAAAACAGCTTAAAAAATATTTTTGTTTGTTATTTAATATCTTTAAATATATATATATATATATATTATTTACAAATAAATTAACATAACAAAAAAAAAAAAAAAAAAAAAAAAAAAAAATCAATGAAATAGAATATTTTTACAATATATTTATAAATCATTTGTTTAATCAATCATACTTCTAATATTTTTCTTCATTTTTTATAGTTAAACTTCAACTGTCAATCCGAATAAATAAATAAATAAATAAATAAATAAATAAATAATAATAATAATCTTGAAAATGAAATATAATGAACGAAAAAAAAAAAAATAAATAAAATAAATAAATAAAATAAAATAAAAAAAGAAAGAAGAAGAAAGAAAGAAAGAATTTGCGCCAAGTTCTGTTTATGTAAATGAGCAATTTTCTCTTTCTTTACATTTATCACCAACCCAAATACTGCATTAATAAAATATTGCCTTATGAATTCTTAATTATTGTAAGATATTTTTCTTTTAAATAATAATGCAATTTTAAAATAAAAAAGAAACTTATTTAAGTTACCAAATAATATAAAAATAAAAAATTTAACAAAAATTATATAATATTATATTACACTTTTTAATTAAAATTGTGTATAATCAAAGATTAATCAGATTTGAGTAAGATATTCATAAATTCGTCCAAATTTATGAAAGAAATTACTCTTTCTTTACAATGTTTTCGCTACCAATAGATTTATTTAATTTTCCATTTCAGCTAGACTATTTGTTTATTTGATAGAACCATTTAATTCTCATATATTTAGACCATAGGAATGCGAATTATTTAAATGGGTTTTACTTTTCTTCGCAAATTAGAGAATAAATAAATAATTAAAAAAAAAAATCAATAGCAAAATTCGGCGAATTAATCATTTTGCTAACCGATTCCGAAATAATAAATGTTTTATTTTCCCACAATCTTCATTAAAACTAAAAGCACGTCATATGTAATTTTTTTGCTATTGGCATTGAAGAAAATATATAAAGAAATTATTGGATATTTCTAAACAATATTGTCTCATTTAATAAAAAAGCACCACAAAACTGGCGTTGTAAAAAATATTACATACTTACAAACTTTGATTTAACACCATAAAATGCAACAAACTCGCAACAATTGTTTCGGGTCGAAAAAACACACGACCCTTCATCAGGCGAATAAAGTAAGCACGAGTTGACTGCAGCACTCGTGCTTACTTTATTCGCCTGATGAAGGGTCGTGTGTTTTTTCGACCCGAAACAATTGTTGCGAGTTTGTTGCATTTTATGGTGTTTATTCAAAGTTTGTAAGTATGTAATAATATTGCCTCATGTCTAAATCGTTTATAAGTTTATTAAAACAGTTTATTTTACCTTTTCGATTAAATTTGAAACATGATGCATAATTCTCACTATAATCGATGTACGCGTAAGAATAACAAAATAATTAACTTACATTTACAAAGTTTCCGATTTTCGTGAGTTTAATATTTAATACGATTTCATAATAATAATAAAAAAAAATCAAATATTACTTTTTCCAAAGATTCCAAGCTTTATTTTCGTAAATTATTTCATTTAATATATAAATAATTTTCTTCTTCCTTCTTCTGTAAACATTTTTAACCGTACAAAAATTGTAATTAAGCTGCCTAATTAATAGACTTTTATTTAAAAAGTAAAAGCTATTTTTTAATAATCTACAAAAGAATAAAGTTCCAGGAAAACAAAAATAATTAAAAATTTATGAATATATTTATTTTATTCGTAAAAAAAAAAAAAGAAAAAGAAATAAGAGAGAAAGGAAAATAAATGTAAAAAAAAAAACAGCATTAATTATCTCCAAGTTAAATAATTTTGAGAGAATAAAAGACTGAATTAATATTAATTCAAATATAATTAATGAATAATAACTTAAAATGTCTTAATAAAAATTAATTGTTTCTTTCCCATATTTCAAATTTTA